>JADHKM010000025.1:0-313663 GCA_019925495.1 Ophiostoma fasciatum | reverse complement strand
ATAAGTAGATAGATTTTAATAGAATTTATTTTACTATTACTTTTTATTTATATATCGTTTAATAGAATATTCGTCTAGTCATTCGTCTAGTCTTTAGTCACTTTAGTTAGTCACCTAGTTAGTTAGTCTTAGTCACGGCCCTGACTAAGACTAACTAGACGGACGTCTAGTTATTAACTCGTCTAGTTAGTCTTAGTCACGGCCGTGATTAAGATTAACTAGATTAATTTTAATCATTTAAAAATCGTGACTAAGATTAATTAACTGGGACGATTAACTAACTAGACGAAATGACTACTAGTCATTTTCCTAACCCTGTATATTAGTATACTAAAATACTAATTTAGTATACTAAATTAATATAAGCCTGGATTTTATACTAAATTAGTATACTAATTAGTATAAACCTATATTAAATACTAAATTAGTATATTAAATTAGTATAAGCCTAGATTTTATACTAAATTAGTATATTAAATTAGTATAAACCGAGATTTTATACTATATTAGTATATTAATTTAGTATATACTAATTAGTATATCAGTATACTAATTAATACGTATTAAATTACTAACCCTAATTATAACTAAGACTAACTAAACGGACGTTTAATCATTAACTCGCTTAATTAGTCTTAATCACGGCCGTAATTAAGATTAACTAGACTAATTTTAATCATTTAAAAATCGTAACTAAGACTAATTAATTAAAACGAATAATTAACTAAACGAAATAATTACTAGTTATTTTCTTAACCTTATTAAAAACGTTATACCCTTTACCGATAATTATAATAAACCCTCCGTAACGTTAAAAACCTTATTAGAATATTATAAAGATTATACGGCGTTATTCTCGTTAAATAATTATTATAAAAACCTTAAGTTTTATAATATTAAGTTAACGAAAATATTAAAAATACGGCGCGGCTTTATTACGGGAACGATACGAATTAAGCTAAATACTAAATTTACCGTACGAATATATTATAATAAAGTTATAATAGTGTCTTAAAATTATCACGAAAAAACGTAACGCGTAAACCTATCGTTATTTACATATCGTCTTTAATAATATATAAAAGAGTTATATAACGTTAAATTTTAATTTTAATACCGTTTTAACGGTTAAAAGGCCGCCGAACGGTAAGTTATCTTTTAATACACGGATCGTTATTTATTTAATTATTTTTTCCGGTTAAAAATTAATTAACGTTATAAAAACGTTTAATATTAACGTTAACGTAATTTATTAAATTATAAAACGGTATAAAATAATAAGCATTTTTATTAACGCTTTTCGGTTAAACCGTCCCTCGTTTTTTAACCGTCGAAATAAACGATTTTTTTTTTATAAACGAAACGGAAGTTTAAAATCACTTATAAAGAGTTAATAAGTCGTTTTAATTCCCGGGTATCGCGATAAACGATACGCCGTACTTTTCGATAACGTTATTAACGTAAATAAAAAATAAAAGAGAGAATCCTTTTATTTTTTAAAAATATTAAAAAACGTTTACGGTTTATACGTTTTTAAAAAAGGACGGGAAGAAGATTTACTTATTATACGTACGTTTAAAGTTCCGTAATTTATAACCGTTATTTTAATTAAATAATTTTTACGAACGAGAGTAATTATTAAAACGCCGTAAATAACGGAGTCGTTTATATTTTTTAAAACCCTATTTAAAAATAGCTCCCCGACTTCGTAAATTTAAAAAATCACGGTAAAGTTACGATTATTAAAATATTTTAAAACGGGATTAAAAAAAAAGGGCGTATAAAACTAGTCTTTATAAAAAAGACTTTTCGAAAGGTTAATACGATGGTTATATATCCGGTAATTATTAAATAATATTAAAAAAGGGTTTTTTATTAATTTACGATAATACTCGGTACTTTTAATAAAACGACGCGCGGATTTACACGTTTAAATTAATTATAAATTAATTTATTAAACGACGAGTTAAATTATTACCTTTTTAACCCGTTTATAACCCCGACCTAAATTTAATTAAATATATATAATCTTAAATAAAACGGATTTTTAACGAGAGATACTTTAATATATAATAGTTAAAACGAAACGCGGTGGATAAACGGATATTCGAAAAGAAGATTCGTAAATGTTAATAAACGGTCTTTTAAAATATAATTAACCGACTAGTCGATTTAATCCCCCGACGACTAGCCGTTGTACGTCGTATACGCGGTTAATATATAAAATATTAATCTTTAATATATAATCTATAATATAAATACCTTTTTTCCGTTAAAATCGTATATTCGTAACGGTATTTTTATTAATAGTTATATATCTTATTATCCTTTATCCGATAAAAAAAGTGGTTAAGGAAAATTTTAAAAGACTTTTTACTATTAACCGTACGTAATAATTATACGTTATAAACATACTTTTAATTATAACTTTAAAACGATATCCGTAATAATATTATCGAGGAGGAGCGTAGCGTAACCGGTATAACGTAAAAGTAAAAAAGGACGGTAAAAACGTAAAACGATAAAAGACCGCGCGGCGTAATCGGTACGATATTAAACGAAAAAGGGTAACGTAAGGATACGCGGAGGCGATATAAAACGTAAAACGATAAAACGATAAAATAACGTAGTCGGCGTAACGTTGGTAAAAACGTAGGCGAGTAAGATAAGATAAACGGAGACGGAAGGAAGTTAATAAAACGAGGTGGTAAAAAGGAAGGAGAAAACGGTGATAAAACGGTAAAACGACGACGTTTTATACCCGCCCGTTAATATTTACTTTAAAAAAGCGTAACTAACGTGTTTATTCTAATATTTATTATAAAACCGTTACGTTTACCCCGACGGGAAAGCGCGACCGTCGTTTTACCGGATTAAAAACTTATTATACCTCGATTACTATAATAAAATACGTAATAACCACGCTTATTATAAAAGACGAGATAAACAGCTTAAATAAGTAGTTATAACCCCCGCGTTTACCGTAAACGGCGCGTATAACTTGTCGAAACCACCGTTTTAAAAAAGCGTAAACGGCGCGCCTTTTAAATCCTTTTAACCGTATTATACTTACGCCGTACCCACTATACCGTTAACCCGCCCGTTTCTACCCTCCCGCCGACCTCGCCCTAACCTTACTAAGACCACCTTTTATACACCTTTACACCTATTATACATTACCTTATCCCCTTTACGAATAATCTTTAACGTTTTCGAGAGACTATACCGTATAACCGTACGGGGTACCACTACGTAATAACCGAGACACTAATACCCGTACCCGTATAACCGGGACGACCTTAAAGGGTCGCCCCGACCTCGATACGACCGCGGGGTTAGAATAAGATTTAGAGTTTATTACCTATTAAGTAGGTTTTATTAAACACTTATTATAAACGTTCTTTATACTATTTAGTTAGTTTATAAGCGTAATATAATTATTATTATAGTTATATTTTACTTTTAATTATATAATTATATAATTATTTTTATTTTATTTTTATTATTAAATTCGTTTAATCTTTAATTACTTTACTTAATCACCTAGTTAATCTTAATTAATCTTGGTTACGATTATAATTAAGATTAACTAAACGAGTTATTAATCAAACTAATTCTTAACCTTAAGTAAGAGTGATTAACTCTTACTTTACGGATTTAATATTTCTATATAAGTCTTTATAATTAACTGTATCGCCGCGTCTTCTTTATAGTAAAACGGTACGGTTTTATTTTAAACGTGTAGGTAGATATATATATAACCAGGGTTGGGAATTAGTCTAGTTAGTCTTAATCACGGCCGTGACTAAGACTAACTAGATGACTAGGTGACTAGACGTCCGTCTAGTTAGTCTTAGTCACGGCCTTAACTAAGACTAACTAGACGGACGTCTAGTTAGTAACTCGTCTAGTTAGTCTTAGTTACGGTCGTGACTAAGACTAATTAAGATTAATTAGGTGACTAACTAGAGTGATTAAAGACTAGACGAATTTAATAGTAAAAATAAAATAAATATAAATATATAATAAATAATTATATATTTTAAAGTAATATATATCTATAACATTTATATAATTATAAAACTAAGTAACTATAAAGTTAAATAATTAAATAACGATAAAATAAAATAATAAGTAGTTATATAATTAAATAATTATATAATAGTAACGATTCGGTAATATATTAACTATATATTTATAATATTATAAACCGTTTTAAAAATAAAGTAATAAGTATATATATCTTACTTATCTTCCGTCTTTTACGATTTTATTTACTTATTATAATATTAGTAGATTAAGAATAGTTCGTAGTTATAATTATTATATATATTTATAATTATATAAGTAGTTAAATAAGTAAATAGATTTTAATAGAATTTATTTTACCATTACTTTTTATTTACATATCGTTTAATAGAATATTCGTCTAGTCATTCGTCTAGTCTTTAGTCACTTTAGTTAATCACTTAGTTAGTTAGTCTTAGTCAGGGCCGTGACTAAGACTAACTAAACGGACGTCTAGTCATTAACTCGTCTAGTTAGTCTTAGTCACGGCCCTAACTAAGACTAACTAGACTAATTTTAGTCATTTAAAAATCGTGACTAAGACTAACTAACTAGGACGACTAATTAACTAGACGAAATGACTACTAGTCATTTTCCCAACCCTGTATATAACTAGTATACGATACCGAGGTGTAATATTATCGGCCTTGTATAATTATTATTATTCTTTTTAATAGTTATATTTTAGTCGAGTTTTTAGTATATACGTTATTACGGTGTTTTACCCGGTTTATACTTATTCCTACCGTTCGACGTTATAACGTTTGGTTATAACACGCCTCGTACTTTATATGTGTGGTTTTATCGGCGTGGTTCGATCGCCCGCTTTGGTTTACGTATACTAACCAGATATTATAAGAATTAGCGAATATTATCTTCCGTTGGTAGCCTAGCTTTTATCTCGAAGTGTTATGGTTACTCGGTAAATACTAGGATTTTATAGGATTGTATACACCTTTGGCACTTCTTATACTATACTTAGAAACCCCGGTAAGTTTATAGGTTCTAGATAGCGATACTTTGTTAATGAATCCTATAAAGTGTTGTTATAACTAGGTTTAAAGTGTAATATACGATATATTCGGCTGTGGAATATGGGGTGTGGGTGGTGGTTGGCGGTGTTTAAGCCCGAGGTGGTTTCGTGTTTAATCTTTATAGGGATAGCGAAGAGGTGGCTAGTCGTGGACGAGGGGGGTGTATAGTGAAGCTGGTAAAGTTAGGTGGCGCGAAAAGAATACTGCTTTTATAATATTAACGAGTACGGTTGGGTATAGTGAGGATGAATGGGCTTATAAGCAGCGTGTTTGGTAGTAGGGTTAACGTGTCCGGTTATTCCGCTGTTACGTCGTCTCTCTCGTAGCTAGGTGGGCAGGCCACTTTAACGTGGTGACCTGTTTTATCCCGGTTCTATAATGATCTAGTGTTTACTATCGTGGCCGTCGTTATCTTTCCGTTAGGTCCGTGTGATGGGGTTGGTTTCGTGCGTCTTTTTATGTTAGTTGCGGTCGTATCGGTATGGTTTATATCTTTACTAAATTTACTGTCCCTTAGTTTATATCCATCACAAACGTTCTTGTCTTCATTCTATCCTGTTTTTACCCGGTATATAAATATAGCTGTGTATTTCGTCGCTATTCATTATGGTGTATTTTATTATTTGCAGGGTTTTTTATTAATTATATTCTTATTCTTATTCTTGTTTTATTTTTATTTTTATTTTTATTTTTATTTTTATTTTTATTTTTATTTTTATTTTTATTTTTATTTTCCACCACTTCTATTATTTTCCCACCCGAATGAATGTATAAATACATTGTCGAAATATAAAGATTGTTCGTGGATTGTTCGTGTTCACCATATATGATATTATCTTCCATCACCACTCTTGTTCTGCCAGGAAATATTATCTGGAGCAGTCAAACCGTGGCGCCTGTGGACTCGCCACCCACGCTACAGCATAAGAGAGTACGGAGTATCTATCTGTGCCGAGTCACCCAATACAGTATCTCGCGGCACGTGCAAAGACCGGCCAGCAGACACGCCATCACAGCACACAACACGAACCCGCAGACCGGACACAAGGTAACAACACACACACACACACACGAACAACAGACAAAGCGAGGCAAGCCCCTGTCGCGGGAGAATCAATTACGTTATCCACGTGGAAACACCAAAATGCCCGTATGTTACAAGACCCCCAAACCAAAAACAATTCCCATAAGCATCATCACAGCCCGAAAACCAGCCCGCGCACACAAAGAGCGGGAAACAGCGTGAGTCGTCAGAGCGTCTAACCGCCGAAGCCGTACAGAGTGCGGCCTTGCCGCTTCAGCGCGTAGACGACGTCGAGCGACGTGACCGTCTTCCGCTTGGCGTGCTCCGTGTAGGTGACCGCATCGCGGATGACGCCCTCAAGGAAGGACTTGAGAACACCGCGGGTCTCCTCGTAGATGACTGGCAGAGGTTAGCGGCAGGAAAACAACAAGACACCGGGACCAGCCCATGACATACGGCCAGAAATACGCTTGACACCACCACGGCGAGCGAGACGCCGGATGGCGGGCTTGGTGATGCCCTGGATGTTGTCGCGAAGAATCTTCCGGTGGCGCTTGGCACCGCCCTTGCCGAGGCCCTTGCCGCCCTTGCCGCCTGGAAGGAGTCAGTATGGGGAAGAAGGCCCAGGCTGGAAGAGTAAAAGGCAGAGCAACTCACGTCCAGTCATGTTGAAGGTGGGGTGGGGTTGGTCTGAAAGACGAAAAGTGGAAGAGTGGAAGGCGATGGGAAGACGAGAGACGGGTAGTGGATGGAGAGGAAACGGAAAGAAGACAGGCTGCAACGCGGCGGGGAAGCGGGCGGCCTTTAAATGCGGGATAGGAGGGCAGCGCGGCTGATGCGGGCGGGGCGAGATCAGTGGCTGATTTGGCGAACGGCCGAAAACAGAAGGGGCCGCGCGCCCCGAAAAACAGGCGCAGGTCCCGCACCGAAAATGTCCACGCCGGAACGAGATCAGGCCAATCAGAAAGCGCGTCGAATAAACAAAGACGCACCCAGAACTTTGGGAGCTGTGCCGTGCCTGCAAAGTATTCCGTAGATGGCTGTATGCAGTATATGCATGCTCATTTGTCCGGCTCGCCTGGGAGCGGCATACGAGTACTGTACTGTGCCCTTCACACCGGCTTCCCGCAGGCACCAAGCGAGGCCTGCCCATGCACAGGAGACGCGCACCGCCGAGTACAAGGATGCCACGGAGTACAACTACGGTGTATCTTTGCATACTTGACAAGAAGTATGCTTATAAGTGCAGCACAAACCGTCTACCGCCAACCAATCAAAATTCCGTACGCCGCGCCGAATAAAAACACGCTCCAAACAATGTGGTGGCGCCCTGCTTATCTCCGCACGGCTCCAGCTGGCCCTGCCTAAGGCGTGCGCTTGGACGGTTGGCCCGCTTTTCCAGCGCGCGCAGCGCTGGCCCGCCCGCCTGTCGCCCGCGTCTGAAACCACGGCGGGCATGGCGCGCAGACAGGGCATGCCGCGCCGCCCAAAAATCGGCACACCGCCCTTCCTTTGGACAGCGCAATCAAGCGACGCTCCTGACTGAAAAAAAGAGCACGCGCGCCAACCAAAAATACCCTCCGCTCCCCAATTAAATCCCATCCCGTCGGACCCACTCCGCATAATCAGCCTGCAACGCTTCCGCCACCGGCACCGCCTACTTAAACCTTTGCTCGCCCACCCCCACCAGCCCAACTCTTCCCTCTTTCATCACTCACCCGCCACCCAATCAATCACCAACCAGCCTCTTCATCCATTCCATCATCACTTTTCTCTCTCTCACCCCAAACCCAACACAATGGCTCGCACCAAGCAGACCGCCCGCAAGTCCACTGGTGGCAAGGCTCCTCGCAAGCAGCTTGCCTCCAAGGCTGCCCGCAAGAGCGCCCCGTCGACCGGTGGCGTCAAGAAGCCTCACCGCTACAAGCCGGGTACCGTCGCCCTGCGTGAGATCCGTCGCTACCAGAAGTCGACGGAGCTCCTGATCCGCAAGCTGCCCTTCCAGCGCCTGGTACGTTCTCTCCTGCTGCCTGCATTCGCATCGAAAGCCGCCTGCTAACGGACCAGGTTCGCGAGATTGCCCAGGACTTCAAGTCCGACCTCCGCTTCCAGTCGTCGGCCATCGGCGCTCTGCAGGAGTCGGTCGAGTCGTACCTTGTCTCCCTGTTCGAGGACACCAACCTGTGCGCCATCCACGCCAAGCGCGTCACCATCCAGTCCAAGGACATCCAGCTGGCCCGCCGCCTCCGCGGCGAGCGCAACTAAGCCTGGCAGCGACGGGCTTTGGACGCGTGCTTTCGTGATGATTGGTTCGCTCGGGAGGGGTTAATCACAAAGGCGTTTACTGTTTGCGTTGGTTTATCTGGTTTTCTTTCGAGGGTTGTACACTATGCAGACCTGCAGCACGGGACGCTGCTCCGCAGATTATTGATTCATGACACGACTCGATCTACTGCTCGACGCGCGCGATTTGGTGCAGACAAGTAAACACAACACAACAGCACGAAGACGCGTCCAGGCATATGGGAATCTACTTGGTGGACACGCGCGACGATCCACTTGCATGCATGCACCCCCTGCCTGGGGACCGGTGGAGATGTAAACATGCCACGACGCGCCTCGGTGCCCTTCACAGAACTTGCTTCCACCCCCCCTGCGGCGGCCTCGGCAGGCCCAGGAACTGGACGGCTTGGCCGAGGTGGTCGACGCCCCAGAAGCCCTCCGTCTGGCCGGCCGCGTTCGTGCAGACCATCCACGGCAGCCCAAAGGCGCCGTCCGCAAACGCCTTGTCCGTGTTGGCCGTCAGGAGGGCCTTGCCGTCCGTGCCGGCCTTGTCCATCACTGCGCGTCGTCAGCCGGCTGCCGGCGCATGGTATTTGTACTCCGTAGACTTTAATATACGCACCTTGCTGGGCCTCGTCGCTGCCGAGGACGCTGCGCAGCACCGCGCTCACGACCTCGGGCTGGTGCACCGGCCGGTGTTCCACCCACAGGTCGTGGTACAGCCGGTCGAGCACCCGCGTCAGCCGCTCCTGGCGGCCGGACCCCTCGTCCAGCGTCGTCACCGCGCACAGCGCCCGCATGGCCGCCAGCGTCAGCGGCGGAAACCCGGGCGGCTGCTCGTCCTTCATCGGCACGCCAAAGGCCCGCGCCCAGCGGATGCGCTCCGTGACGATCCACCGGTCCTTGTCTGTGCGCCATCAGCGTCTCCAGTCCAGTCGGCCGTCTGCGGCTGTCTGCATTGCGTTGGCATCCCGTCGCAAAGCATGGCCTACTTTTGATGTAGATGGGCGCCGTATTGCCGCACTGTCGAGGAGACCGTCTTAGCAAGGCTGGCCGCTCCCCAGCGCGTCCCCGCCGTGCAGAGCGACACCCACCGCTTTCATGAGCCCCCCGAGAAAGATGGGGACGTAGCGCACATCGCACGCCCTGAATACGTGGTCGTTCTGCTCCGTGCCGTCGTCAGCGGCGCGTCCCGGCCCGGGCCAGCCGCGAAGGGGGACCACGCACCCGGAGAATGTGGTAGGCCTCGTACGCAAACGGGCTCACCAGGTCGACGTACAGCGTGATCTGCGGCTGCAGTGTCATTTTGAGGTGCGTTTGTCGTGCTTGCTGCTTGCTTGCTGTGGCTTGCTGCTTGCTGCTTGCTGCTTGCTTGCCTACCTGCTTGCTTGTCGCCGTGCCTCCCTTCGTTTCGTGCCAAAGAGCCGCGATCGTGCGGGGGCGCCTGTAGCCGGCAGCCGGCAGCCGGCAGCCGGGAGGCCCGCGGCTAAGGCTGGACGCTATGCTTCGACACCCCTCCCTCGACAAGCGCAGGCACCAGCGGCAAAACACAAATGCAATTCCAACGCCGAGCTACCTGCACGTACATCTCTCACAGCACCCCGTCGCCGCCCTTCTGCACGCCCTGCATCGGGTCGAAATGCTCCGTCGGCACGCGCGTCAGCACGTCAAACGCGCCCGTCCCCATCTTGCCCAGCCGCCCCATCACGATGCGGCTGCTCGGCGTCACCAGCCCGTCCCAGTCGCCGTCCACCAGCGCGTCCTTGAGGTACGCCAGCGTCGTCTCGAAGCTCATCTTGGTAAACGGGCTCACGTTGCCCCGGAGCCCGTAGCGGTTGAAGGGCATGAAGCCGCCGCCGCGCGTCATGTAGTCGCCGATCAGGTTCAGGTGCCGGTTGTCCACGCTGATGCCGTGCGACACGAACACCGCGCTCAGCTCCCGGATGATCGTGTTCCGGCACGCCTCCACCCCGTAGATCTCCAGCATCGACACAATGTCGTTTGTCGACAGCTGGTCCGCGTTGATCTCGTCGCTGAACTGCTGCATCGCCCGGATGTTCGTGCCCTCCGTGTGCACCACCGGCACCTTGCTCTCCACGCCCGTGCGCGCGTCCACCACCGCCTCGTCCGCCACAAACGTGCAAGCCTTGACGCCCGCAATCTGCCGGATCACCGACCGCCGCACCGCGTCTTCCACCACGCTCAGCATCAGGATTTTCGGCGTGTCCGCCGCCAGCTCCAGCGTGAACTCGCACCACTCGCCCAGGCTCTCGTCCGCCCGGAAGCGCGTGATGCTGTTGTAGCTGCTCTTGACGCGGGCCTCGCGCGCCCGCAGCAGGTCCTGGTGTGTGCTGCCCTCCACGCCCGTCATCGGCTCGCCACTGCTGCTGCGACTGTCCTCGTCCTCCTCGTCGTCGTCGTCCTCGCCCTCCTCGTCTCCCTCCGCCGGGGAGCCGCCCCGACCCCCGCGGCCAGCTGCCGTCGCCGACGGCCGCCGACGGCCCACGCGGCCTTCGTCGTCGGGCTCGTCGTCGGCCGAGGCCTCGCGCTCCATGCGCATCTGGATCGCGTCGTCGTCGTCGTCGTTCGGCCCGTACGAAACAGCCTCGTCCCGGTTCGCCTTCTGCTTGGCGCTGGTCGCGTCGTTGTCTCCGCCCTCCTCGTCGCTGTCCTCGTCTCCGTCCGCCGCCGCCGCCGCCGCCGCCGACGCCGCGCCTCCTTCGTCGTCGGCGCCCGCCGCTGCCGCCACCTCAACCACGCCAGACCGGACGCCGATCTCCGGAATCCCCAGGCCCTTCTCGTGCTGCTTCGTCGCCTTGGCAATCAGCTTCCGCAGCACCGGCATCATCCGCTTCTCCACCGTGTCCAGCACGTCCGAGGCCCCGACCGCGTACGTTGCCTCGTACTCGCGCGACGGGAAGAATCCGAGCCGAACGTCAAAGATCTTGGCAAACGAATAGCCGACGCCCTTGCCGGCGCGCTCCTTGACCGTGATCTTGTCCAGCACGTGCGAGAGCGGCAGCACGCTGATGGCCTTGGCAAAGTCTCGGCCTTGCTCGTGCGAGAGCTCCGGCCGGAGAACCAGCGTCATCGACGGCGTCGAGATGTGGGCGCTAGCCGTCATCAGGATCTCGCGAAGACGCGGAATGCCCAGCGTGACGTTCTTGGCCGAGTGTCCCGCCAAATGGAACGTGTTCAGCGTCATCTGCGTCGATGGCTCGCCGACCGACTGGCCCGCCACAATGCCCACGGCCTCGCCGGGATGCACCTGCGAGCGGAGATACTTGGCCGCAAACACCCGCTCGACCGACCGCTTCCCCATAGCAGCTTGGCTGGCCGGCAGGCGCATCGCCGCCGATGCCTCCGCCTTGCTGTCCTTCTCCTTGATCAGGCGGTCTTTGTTTTCGCGCACGTATGTGGACATGGCGCCGAAGAACTTCTCCGACATGGCAAAGGCATGCTGAGCCGGGTTCACGAGCGCGTTGACCGGCTCGTCGGCAAAGGCCCGGTTGGCGCTGGCCTTTTTGATCATGCGCTTGGTCTGCTTGGCAAAGTCGTCCTTGTGCTCAAAGAGCGCAGCCGTGCGCGGGTCGGAGAACTTAAAGTCGGACATTTCCGACTCGAGATTGTGCAGAACAAAGCTGAAGTCGGTCAGGTACCGCTGCTTCGTAACGTCCAGCCCGTCTTCCCCGTACAGGAACTGGACCAGGCTGCCGTCCGAGTCGCGCACCGACGAGTCGTACGCCACCTCCAGGCCCTCCATGCCCTTGATCAGGCACCGCTGGAGATAGCCAGAGCGCGAGGTCTTCACCGCCGTGTCAATGAGACCCTCACGGCCGGCCATGTGATGGAAATAGTACTCCTGCGGCCGGATGCCCGTCAGGAAGCGATTCACAATGTAGCCGCCCGCCCGCAGGCTCGTGTCAAAGGCCGGGAAGCAGGGCAGCGACTTTCCGCTGACCATGAGCGGAACCCGCCGGCCCTCCAAGACTTGCTGTCCGAGGTTGCACGAAATCAGGTTCGCGTTGACGCCGCTTCCTTTGGCGCCAGAGATCGTCATCGACTGCATGTTGTTGTGGGGAAATGGCTTCTCGAGACCGGCTGGCAGGCAGGCTTTGGTGACGCTGCTGGACACATCCGCACTCCTCTTGTTCATCAACAAATCCAGCCCTTCCTGTTTGCTGTCGTCCCGCATCACCTCTTCCAGGCGGCGAAGGAGCTCGGGGTCTTTGCTGTCCGGCTTCTCATCCTGCAGGTTCACGTAGGTAGCAGCCACCCGCAGACCCTCGACCTCGGCCGCCTTCAGCTGTTGCTGGCGGTTCGCCTCGCCCTCCGGCGTGAGCTTGAGATCGTCCATGCCGCACGTGAAGGCTCGCATGTTGAGCAATTTTGTCAAGAGCCGGCCCATGCAGCTAAGCACCTTGCCGGCAACGGCCGGGCCATAGACCTCGTGGACGGCATGAATGAACCCGCCAGAACTCGGCCCGAGATGGGCTTTGTCCAGGATGCCCGTGATCAGCACGCTGTCCCGGAACTCGACGACGCCCTCTTCCGTGTGCGAGCCCCACCGGTTTCCGGGCACTTGCGTTTTCCCCTTCAGCCACAGATGCCCGCAGTTGGGCGGCTTGATGTTCTTGAGGATGGTCGTAATCACCTGCTTCCCTGTCCAGCGCGGCACAGGCTTCAGCACGGCTGGGCTGACGAGCTCGATCCGATCGCCTAGAATATGCCCGCTCTCGGGGCGCAGGGCGCTGTAGATGAGGTCTTGGTAAGTCCCGCGCTGGAAGAAGGTGTCCTTGCTGCAGAGCGCGACCGAGATGGAGATGTGGTCTTGAATAAGACCGCGCAACGGTTTTCCTTGGGTCCCAGACAGGTATTGGTGGTCCGTGTCGGCAAGCTGGAGCGCCTCGACGCGCGCAATCTCATTCTGGGGGAAATGCATGTTCATCTCGTCTCCGTCGAAATCGGCATTGTACGTGTTGCAGTTGGCGTAGTGCATGCGGATGGTCTTCTCCCCGGGCAGCACACGGACTCTGTGGCCCATGATGGAGGGCTTGTGGAGGGTGGGCTGCCGATTCATGAGGACCACGTCACCATTGCTAAGGTGCCGGTAGACCTTCTTGCCACGGAGGCCGTTGAATGCGCTGCTGCTGGATGGTGCCAGGAGCTGGTTGGCCAGGGCCATCCGGTCCTCCAACGACTTGCTCCTCAGGTTGACAACCTGCCCGTTTTCGTTCTCGATGGCCGACGCGCCGGGCCAGATGTCTGTGCCGTTGATGACAGCCTGCTGGAGCTCCTTGAAGTTGTGGCTGGTCACGGGCTCCGGGTAGGTGAGCTTCCGCGCAAAGACGGGAGGCACGCCGATCTCGTTGGTCTCGATGTTGGGGTCGGGCGAGATGACACTGCGGGCCGCGAAGTTGACGCGCTTGCCCATCATGTTCTTGCGGAAAAGCCCTTCCTTCTTCTCGAGCTTCTGCTTGATGCCATCCTCAAGCCGCCGGGCCGCCGGCCCGCTAACAGGGTTCTTGGTGCTGTCGATCAGGCTGTTGACAGCGTTCTGGAGATCGGCCCAGGCCTCGTGCAGGGACAAGATGTCTCTCCGGGGACGGCCATCCAGCGTCTTGCCGGACTTTCCGCCCGCCGCTTCGGATATCTCGCGGTGGATCTCGGCGACACGGAACGAGGTGCTAAGAATCGTCTTGTAGAGCGAGTTCTGCGGTGCCTCGGTCACCTGTGCGTCCCCTGTTCGGGCCTCCGGTCGATATTTGTTGGGGGGGACAAGAAGGGCCTGGATGAAAAACATGTCTGGGGTTGCTCGGGTGTCCTTCCCCCGCGGTCTCGAGCTGTAGATGAGCTGGAGAATGTCCTGCTCGTTGGCGAACAGCAGACGCAGCCTCTCGAGAACTTCCTGTGGGCTGATGTAGCGCTGGGGAAGGGCCTGCGCGGCCACCGGCTTGTCCGAAAAGGGCTTGTGTACGACATTTCCTCGCTCGTCGAGCTCGTCTGCCGGCTCCTCTTGGTCGTCCTGGCCGTCGCTTGCCGAGTCGAGGTCGATGTCGGCAATGCCTTCGTCGGACGCCGCGTCTGCTTCGACGCGCTTGTTCTTCTGCCGCAGGGCCAGGGCATCGCGCATCTTGAACTCGCCGGCGGCCATTTTGGCCTGCTCTTTGGAGGTGAGCGGCTTTTCAAAGATCTTGACAAACCGGTCCTTCCGGTAGCTGGGCGAGATTCCCTTGCAGCGGGCACACTGCCTGCTGAGGACAATCTCTTTCAGGAATTGTTGGACCAGATCCCTGCGCAGCTCAGACGCGCCCTCGTGCTTGCCCTTGCGAATGTCGCCCACACGTATTTTGCGGTCCTTCAGGACCTGTCGCACATAGGCATTTTGTGCGCGGATGATGCCGTCGGCCACGGAGACGCCGTCGTCGTCGTCGTTGTTGGTGACATCAAACTGTGGTAGGCCAGGCACAGCAATTCCACTGTAGTCCTCGCCGATGGCATCGATGTTCATAGCCTCGTGGAGAAGCCCGTATTGCAGAAGGCGAAGTTTGCAGGCGTACTGGTTGAGCTGCTTTGGCAGCAGGCGGAAATGGTGGCAGTAGACACACTCGGCCCGCAAGAGACGGAGAACCTGGTCCATGAATACCGGATGGTAAACAGGAACGGGAAGGTCAATGTGCCCCGCGTGTCCCGGGCAGAGGGACTGGCCGAGGTTGCATGTCGTGCATCTGGAGACGCAGCGTGTTAGCAGGCAGCAAGACTGGGTCGGCCAGGAACCCCCGCTGGAGATTAGGCATACAGAGAGTCTCCCCATGCGCCAAGTGCAGGGTCATATAGACCACCCGGCACCGGGTTCAGCAGGGTGTCGAACGTGTTCTCATTCTCGATGCGCCGCACAGAAGCCGCCCGGATTTCGTCGGCGGACAGAAATGTGAACTCCACGCTCTCCAGCGAGGAAGCGACAGGCTGTGAGATGTTCATTGTGCCGCCTCTGCCGCTTTACGGCGGTGGGAGCTCCAGTATCGGTTTCTGGGAGAGGCGCGCTGACCGGAGTGACCAGGGCGCAGCTTGAAGGGCGAGCAGACGGGGTGAAGCTAGGAAATGCTGGTCGCAAGTTTTTTTTTTTGCCGGTCCAAACTTTTCGTTGTATGGAGTAAAAATATTAGCGGTGTATTGCGGCAGAATTGCACATGTTGTCTATCGATAAGGCACACTGCCTTTTGGTGAACGGCGTATTAGAATCACTCCATTCTTCACCTCTGTCGCTGCTCTTTCTCTCGTGTGTCGCATTTACCCAGTTTATCTTTTGTTGTACATATTGAGGACGGTTTCAATCTGCCTACTTCACGCAGGTCCCCTTTCTTTTGGGTGTGCATTTTGTAGAAATACGTTGAGAATAAAATACGAATAGAATATAAAACCCTTTATAAAAAAAAAGAAGCAAGATTACGACTTGAGCAGCGCCCACTCCATCCACGTCAAAAAACCGACTCCTATACATATACATCAGGCCTAGCTGGCGTCCATGTACAGCATAGATCTCCAAGTGTTAGATATGGTGTACCGGACAGCAGTATTCGTCAGGACTGTCCTCAACTGTTTCTCGCTGATAGAGGGACCAAGGCAACTGGTACTGCCACATCGCCGTCCGATGCAACCGCTCAGACCGACTGCAGACAGCCATGCAATTATCCAGAGCCCAGGCTGAGGTACTAGCTCAGATGGTAGGGTAATGTCTCTCAGCAACTGCCTGATATTTTGACAAGGCGGCGGCGATGCCTGTTGAGCCTGGTGTGGCTTGATTATGAACGAGACGCGAAAACCCAGCCACACACGTGACACCGCGCGCGGGAGAGCACAAACGTTGATGCGGACAAGGACTACAACGACATCATTGCTCACGAACCATCTCGCCACCACGTCAACGATGCCACGATAACCGTCGCCCATCACGAACCCTCGTGCCCCCACCTCCCCGACCTGCAATTCACGGGAAACGCCGCAAACCCATACCGTGGGCGAGGCTGGCCGCCTGCCGCTGCCCTCGCCGCCATGAGGTTTAATATCGAGTGCGTAGCAATCCGCTACCTCAACCCCCCTGCGGCCCGTCTTCGCACACGACGTTGTAGTCTATGGGCCTGGACCAGCAAACTGTTTGCGACATACTGGAATGTGGCCCTGCTAACCGAGGGCGTATGCTGCTAGCGACCTGCCGGTCCTGTTTCCGTACCCGCGGATCTACCCAGGTGAGGACGACGCCACCCTCCCCGTCCGCTGCCGTGGGACATATCGCGACGCGCGCGCTCCGTGTGGAGGAACAAGAGGCATGGTACTGACTGAGCGGAAACAGAGCAATATGCGTGAGCCACCCTGTTTCCCAGGCACGAGGCTGGCCACTTGCGCAGTGGACTAACCCGGGGTGCACGAGCGTGAAGCTACATGTGTGACTTGAAAAGTACTGCGCTCCTCCCACAACCTGTACAGCCCAGGCAAGAAAAATGCACGTCGCTAAACGAAAACGCCAGAGACCCTCGATGCGGGCGGCAACTGCGTGCTGGAGATGCCCTCGGGCACGGGCAAGACCGTGTCCCTGCTGTCGCTCATTGTCGCATACCAGCAATATTACCCGGGGCAGCGAAAGCTGATCTACTGCTCTCGTCAGTCTTCCCTGGGTGCACGACAGGGTGGCAGACACCGGGCCGCCAAGCTGATGCTCGCCATGCACAGGTACGATGTCGGAGATCGAGAAGGCTCTCGTGGAGCTGAAGGCCCTGATGAAGTACCGCGCGGAAGAGTTGGGCCACGAGGAGGAGTTTCGCGGCCTCGGCTTGACCAGCCGAAAGAACCTCTGCCTCCACCCGTCGGTGAAGCGCGAGAAGAGCGGTGCCGTGGTCGATGCACGCTGCCGCAGCCTGACTGCGGGCTTTGTCAGAGAAAAAAAGGAGCGCGGCGACGATGTGGACGTGTGCATCTATCATGACGTATGCCCGGCCAAAGTGTCCCTCCCTCCGGCCCATCTTCTCGAAGCTGACGAATTCGGGTACAGAATCTCGACAAGCTCGAGCCACATAACCTGATTCCGAACGGCGTGTGGACTCTCGACGGCCTGCTACGCTACGGCGAAGAGCGAAAACAGTGTCCCTATTTCACCTCCCGTCGAATGGTAGGCCGATCCAATGGCCCGCGAGAGCCGTGCATGCAACGAGTGGCTGACCTGGACAGATGCAATTCTGCAACGTCATCATCTACTCCTACCACTATCTGCTCGACCCCAAGATTGCAGAACGTGTGTCGAAGGAACTTTCCAAAGACTGCATCGTGGTGTTCGACGAGGCTCACAACATCGACAACGTCTGCATCGAGTCTCTGAGCACAGACATCACCGAAGACTCGCTGCGGAAAGCCACCAGGGGTGCGCAGAATCTCGAACGGAAGATCAACGAAATGCGCGAAACAGACCAAAAGCAGCTCGAAAACGAGTACCAGAAACTAGTCCAGGGCCTGAGGGAGGCGGACGAGGCACACCAGGAGGATGCTTTCATGACGAACCCGAGTACGTGGACAGAGAGAGGCCCACGGGGTTGTGCCTGCCGCACAGAAGGCGACCGGCCGTTTGCTGACCTACCTGCTGTTCAGCGCTCCCCGAAGACCTTCTCAAAGAAGCCGTGCCCGGCAACATCCGGAGGGCAGAGCATTTCGTTGCCTTTCTCAAGCGGTTCATTGAGTATCTGAAGGCAAGTCATGAGCCTGCGCGCGGAAGAGCGCACCCTGGTTTTGCCGCGTCTGCTGCCTGGCGTTCGTACGAGCCGGACGACGAAGACTGACGAGACCCTCGATAGACACGCATGAAGGTGCGGCAGGTCATCTCCGAGACGCCGCCGTCGTTTCTCGCCCACCTCAAGGAGTACACCTTTATCGAGAAGAAGCCACTGCGGTTCTGCGCAGAACGGCTGGCGTCGCTGGTCCGGACGCTGGAATTGACCAACATCGAGGACTACCAGCCGCTGCGGGAGGTGGCTACCTTTGCCACGCTCGTGGCGACGTACGAAAAGGGCTTCCTGCTTATCCTCGAGCCGTTCGAGTCCGACACGGCCGAAGTGCCGAATCCGGTCCTGCACTTCACCTGCCTGGACGCTGCCATTGCCATCCGACCCGTCTTTGAGCGCTTCAGCAGCGTGATCATCACATCCGGCACCATTTCGCCGCTGGAGATGTACCCCAAAATGCTCGACTTTACGACCGTCGTCCAGGAATCGTACACCATGACGCTTGCGCGGCGCTCGTTCCTGCCGATGATCGTCACCCGGGGCAGCGACCAGGCGTCCATCTCGACGAGCTTCCAAGTGCGGAACGAGCCGAGCGTCGTCCGCAACTACGGCAATCTGCTGACCGAGTTTGCCAAGATCACACCCGACGGCATGGTGGTCTTTTTCCCCTCGTACCTCTACATGGAGTCCATCATCAGCATGTGGCAGGGCATGGGCATCCTGGACGAGGTGTGGAAGTACAAGCTGATTCTTGTCGAGACGCCCGACGCCCAGGAGACCTCCCTGGCGCTGGAGACGTACCGCACCGCCTGCTGCAACGGACGGGGCGCGGTGCTCCTCTGTGTCGCCCGCGGCAAGGTGTCGGAGGGAATCGACTTTGACCACCAGTACGGCCGCACGGTGCTGTCCATCGGCGTGCCCTTTCAATACACGGAGTCGCGCATTCTCAAGGCGCGCCTCGAGTTCCTGCGCGAAACGTACCGCATCCGCGAAAACGACTTTTTGTCGTTCGACGCCATGCGGCATGCTGCGCAGTGCCTGGGTCGGGTCTTGCGTGGCAAGGACGACTACGGCATCATGGTGCTTGCCGACCGGCGGTACCAGAAGAAGCGAAACCAGCTGCCCAAGTGGATCAACCAGGCCTTGCTCGAGGCCGACGCCAACATCAGCACGGACATGGCCGTCAGCAATGCCAAGAAGTTCCTGCGGGACATGGCGCAGCCCTTTCACGCACGGGACCAGGAGGGCATCAGCACGTGGAGCCCCGAGGACTTGAGGAAGCACCAAGAGAAGGCCGACTACGACAAGATCCTCGAGCTCGAGCAACAGGTCAATGTCGCGGGC
This sequence comes from Ophiostoma fasciatum, assembly GCA_019925495.1. Classification (NCBI taxonomy): domain Eukaryota; kingdom Fungi; phylum Ascomycota; class Sordariomycetes; order Ophiostomatales; family Ophiostomataceae; genus Ophiostoma; species Ophiostoma fasciatum. Next base: position 294,143 of record JADHKM010000025.1, on the reverse strand, counting down.
GTGGTGCGGCATGCCGATGCGGGCCACGCGCGGGTGAACGCGTTGGACGCGTTGGACGACGAGGAGATGGACCAGGCCATGATGGAGCTGGACGGGTAAGCGTCCCCGACCCGGGCACGCGGGCGGGCGGACGGCGAGCCGGTCTGGGCGACGGTGCGAGCACAAGGCGCCGTGATCTAGGGCGAGGAGCAGCATCCAGCGGTCCATCCATCTGGCGTTTGGAGACTTGGGATACAAAAGAACTTGGGTATCGCGTGTGGATGGAGAAGCGTGCGTGCGTGCGTGCATGCGTGCATGCGACTGTCTAGTCTAGGCTTGGCCCGCAGCGGGCACAATTCGTTTCTGAGACTTGGCGGCGCGCATGGTCGGCAGCGTATGTTGCTTCCCGGGGCGGCGGCCGATCTCGACACACAGCATGCGGACGAGATCTTGGTTCGTCCAGTAGCTCGTGTGGGCGCTGAGCATGTTCAGGTACTGGATTTCGAGCGGGCCGCCGCCGGACCGCAAAAAGTAGTCGATCTGGCCGTTGTCGTTGAGAAGATGCGCCTTGCGCTCGGCGACCTCCTCGCGCGTGAAATCGTGGACCTCGAGCTCGAGCTGGGACGGCAGCCGCACGACGGGGGCGGGCGGCGGCGGCATCGCGAGGGACGTCTCGGACGGATGCGGGGTGGTCGCGGCGCCGGGGACGACGCCGCGCAGCGAGTGGCCGATGGCGGCGAAGAAGCCGGCCGTCGCGGACGGGACGTAGGCGGTCTTCAGACTGGTGGCGTAGGCCGTGTCGATGGTGCCGTTGAGGAGATAGGCGATGGGGTCCTCCTTGGCGAGAACGTTGTAGATGTTGTCGACGGCGAGGCAGCCAAAGGCACCGGCCTCGCCGACGACGCGGTCGTCGAGGCTGTCGTTGGCGTCGACGCCTGGCTTCCGGCGGCCGCGGCGCGGGACGAGCGCGCCGCGCTCCAGCAGGAGGAAGAAGGCGGCGGGGCTGCCGAGCAGGAACAGGTTCTTGGTGTCGAACTCGAAGAGGCTGGCGGCGGGCAACGGGCGGGCGGGATCGAGGGCCGGCAGGGGCGGCAGGGGCGGCAGGGGCGGCAGGGTCGTCGGCTGCTTGGACAGCACCTCGATGGCCATGGCGCTGCCGAGCGAGTGGCCGATGAGGTGGACGCGGCCGTGCTCGGCGAAGCCGGGGTTGTTCTGGCACCAGAGGCGGTAGACGCGGTTGGCTTCGCGGACCAGGGACTGGATCATCTTGGGCTTGTGGTGCGACATGTAGAAGGGGATGTCGAACATGACGTCGGAAATCATGCTGCGCACGGCCGGGATGGTGGACGGCTCGATGTCCTTGAGGCCGAAGCCGTCGGCCGCCGACGCCTGGTGGCCGGGACGTCCGTCTTCGGAAAAGCCGCCCTCCTCAAAGGAGAGCGTGTGGCGCCAGTTCACGGGGAGCACCATGATGCCGTGCTGTTGCTCGCGCAGCACGGAGCGCACGACGGGCTTCTTCAGCTCGACGTTCATGGCGCGCCGGAGGCCGTTGACGGCGTGCGTGAAGTGGAAGCTCTCGACGCGTTCTGCCAGCTTCTGGCCGACGCCGTGTATGACGAGCACGAGGTCTGAGAACTGGCGGGCCTCGTCTTCCGCCTCGCAGCCGGGGCAGCCTGTCGGGTCGGGGCCGGGGCCGGGGCCGGGGCCGGGAGCGGGATCGGGGCCCTCTCCGGAGCGAGCCGCCGGCCACTGACCGCCTGCGGCGGCAGACGAGCGGGACCCCCTTTCGTGGATGCGGCTCCACGCATCTCTGTCAAAGCCGCGGACAACGGGAATGCCCACCGTGACGCCCTTGCTGATCTTGGAGATGGGGCGGCGGCCGTAGTAGGCAGACGGTTTGAGGCTGGGCTTGAGAAGGAACGCCGTTGTGCCGTCTCGGAAGGCGACGTGGTAGTTGGCGAAACTCCTGGCGGCGCCCGCCTCGTCGGCGGCACGGCCTGCGGCGGGCAGCGGTGGCGATGGCGGCGGCGGCGGCGGTGACGGCGGCGGCGCCGGCGAAGGCGTGGCCGATGACGATGGCAACGGCGGCTCCAGAGAGCCCTCGGCGGCGGCAGCGCCGTGGTGGCACCGGGCGGCGCAAACGGGGTTGCTGGAGAGTGCTGGCACCGGCGGCGGCGGCGCCGTGCCCGGCCTGAGGAGGAGCCGCTGCCTGCGCTGCGGCGGGTTGTTGGGCCACAGCGGGTGGGACACCTTTTCTTCGCCGACGGCCCCGAGATCGATGGCACAGCGCAGCTCAATGGCCCAGGTCTCGGACCAGGGACACAGCTCGCGATAGAGCGCCTCCAGCTGGTTGGCCACGGCAGCTTCCACGGGCATCATGGTGTCGCGGTAGAACCACGTGGACCGCTGAACCATGGACACGTCGTGGACGGGGGACCAGTAGATGGGCTTCATCTGCAGCGCGGGCAGGTCGACCGTGTGCAGCCGGGCGATGCCGACAGCCACCTTGGCCGACGCCCGCAGCGCGTCGAGCAGGCGGGACGTCGTCTGCAGCTCTTCCTGCACGGACGCGTCGTCGTCGTTGTTGCCGGCCTCGCCGCCGCCGCTTCCGCTGCCGCTGCCGCCGCCGCCGCCGCCGCCGTCTTGGCTGGCTCGGCACGGCACGGCAGATGGCTGCGGCGAGGACGAAGGGGAGGGCAGAGACAGAGACGGACCGCCGGCGACAACGGGCGCCGACGTCCCGGTGTCGGACATGCCCACGCGCAGGAACGGCTGCCCGGAGATGCCGTCGTCCAGGCCTGGCGGCCGGCTGGGCAGGGGAGCGGCCGCGGGGCCGGCAAGCGGACCGTCCGGCAGCGGCGCCGTCTCCGATGCCGTCACAGGCTGGGCCGGACCGGCACGAGACGCGCCAGCTGACGACGACAGGGGCTCAAACCGCCGGGCCGACGGGAGGCCGTGCTTCGACGCGGCCGACGAGGCGACGCTGTGCGGTGGCACCGAGGCCGGCACGGCGTGGCTGTCGGGTGCCGAGGCGGTCGAGCGGGTGCGGCGCCCGAGGCTGACCATGACGCGCTGCACGACCTTGTCGGCGCTGAGGGCGGCCTGGCGCGCCACGGCCAGCGGGCAGAAGAGCGCCGCCAGCTCGGCGGCGGCGTCGGCCGGCAGCTGCTCGCAGCACACGGGCATGCTGGTCGTGGCGCCTTGCAGCGTGACCCGCACGGTCTTGACGGCGTCGGCGGCCGGCGCCTCTTCGTGCGCGTGCTTCAGCCGGTGGCGGGCCACGAGATGCCGCACCACGACGGCCAGCGTCGCGTCGGTGGACTGCACCACCGCCGCCGAGGGGCTGCGGCTGAGCCGCGCCGCCGCGTGGGCGTCGCGGTGCGCGTCCGACGACAGCCCCAGCCACGCCTTGTCGAGGACGTTGTTGTCGCCCGGGGAGAACGGCCGCAGCGGCGGCTTCGGGCTCTTGGCATCGCCGGTGCCCGCCGAGAGGGGGTCGTCGATGGGCACAAGAGACGCGTAGAAGAACTGGGCGCGGAGGGGCGGGATGCCTTCCAGCCCGGCGTCCGCCGGCGGCGGCGGCACGGGTGCGAGACGGCACTGCGGGCCGAACGTGTGCGTGTCGGCACGGCTGCCGTCCGCCGGCGGCGGCGGTGCGCGGGCAGCGTCCGCCATGGGCCAGAGACTGCCGGTGGAGGAGCGAGAAGCTCCCAGAGAGCGAGAGAGCGGATTGAGAAGCGCGGAGGACAGGAGCTCAGGGCCTGGGCTGGCCGGGCATCGCGAGACGGTCGGAGTCTCGGGGAGAAGCCACGGGGGGGTGGCGGGATCGAGGGGGATCGAGGGGGATCGAGGGGGAAAGCGTGTCGTGATCGTGATTTGGACGGGAGGCGATGGCTGACCGCTGAAGCGCAGCTGCTGGATGCAGCTGGCAGGCGGTGGGTGATTGCCTGCGTGTTGCAGCCACGTTGGCCTGCCTGGCCAGCCAGGCCACAGCCAGCCACAATCGGCAAGGCTGCAGGAGCGAATGACGTGGGTGCTGCGGCTGCCCCACAGCTCCGCTGATTGGCTGGCTGTGCGGCTCTAAGCATATATAAGCATATACACCGTAAGCATACGATAGATAGCAACATATGATTCGTTATGCGTTTAGACAACCGGGAAGACACTCCTGCCTAGAACCCAAAGCTGTCGAGCAGCGAGTTTGCGTCCGGCTCCTCAAACACCGTGGGCGCCATATTCGGCACGCCGCCCGACTTGAGGTCCGCCGGCAGCTTCTCGGCAATGGCCGACACCGGCAGATCGGCCACCACAAGCGAGTTCTGCCGCCCATGCATCTGCAGCGGCGCCATGGCCCCGTTCTGCCCGGCCAGCCCTGCCGGCTCCGCCCGCAGGAACACCCAGTTGCGCACCAGGTCGAGCCCCAGCAGGTCGCAGCCCATGCGCCCATACAGCCGCGCGCTGTGCAGCACCAGATCCCACTCCACTTTGGGCGTCACCTTGGACGCCCCGCGCAGCGTCTGCAGCGTCTTCTGCCGCAGCTGCGCGTACAGGACCACCAGCGCCGGGTCGTCTGTGAGAAACAGCCGCGACTTCAGGCCAGGTGAGCACGGCGTCTCGATCAGCGTGTACACGGGCGTCTGCCGGTCTGTCAGTTGTTCTGCGCGTTGGACGGGTTGCAGGTGCACGGGGGGCCGCTCACAATCAGTGCCCGCACGGACATGTCCCGTCGGCGCAGCATCCAGAAAGCCCACGAGGCGAGCCAGCGGTTGCCCTCCTGCGCCGCCACGTTGAGCACCTCTTCCTCGAGAAACTTCTGCAGCACCGGGCCCTGGTCGCCCTCGTACACGCGCGCAATGGCGATGGCCAGCTGCAGGTCCTGCAGCTGGTTGAAGCACACGTTGACGGCGTCCTGCAGGTGGCCGGCCAGGAGGAAAAAGGCGGCTGCGTATTCTGCTCCACCGTCAGCAGCGGCCCGAGACAGGAGGGACATCGGCAGGGACATCGGCAAGGAGATCGAACAGGCTTGGACCTACCAAAGCGCCTCTTGCTCATCAGTGCGTATGCGTTCTTGAGCGCTGTTGTCTTCCACCGCGGCTCGTCAAAGTTGTTGGCCAGGAGCCGCTGCGTCGCCCCCTGCTCGCGGTTCCACGACGCCATGCGCCACAGGCCCTGGAGCACCGCCTTCTTCCGGAGCGCCAGGTAGAACAGGCTGCAGTCGACCGGGTTCTTCTGCTCGCTCTTGGCATATTCGTTGCGCGCAATCACCTCGAACTGCGCTTTCTGTTGCAGAGTCAGCCCTGAACCAGCATCCCAAGATGACGGGGAATCCGGCACGCACCACAGCTGCCGGATCCGACAGCCACATAAACATGCCGCTCTCGCGCGCGTCCTCCCACAGCAGCGACCCGTGGTGCTGCCGCGACACAAAGTCCACGAGGATGTCCTGGCTGGTCGAGTGGAACGCCCAGTTGATCTCTCGCCAGCCCATGTGGATCTCGTTGGTCCGTCCTTTGCGGAGCGCATGCTGCCGGAAGAAAAGCATGTACCGCGCGCCGTTCTCGTCCATGGACCGGCGGTGCTTCTCCACCAGACCCGCGCACTCGACAATGTCGACGAGCTGGATCTGCTCGTGGCCGGACAGTTGCGGCAGCGCAATGGTGGTCAGCCTTTCGTTGATCGACTGGGCCATCTCTTCCGTAAACGTCTCGCTGTCGCTGTCCGCCGACGAGCGGCGCGTGAAAAAGGACGCGTCCGCTGTTGTGTCTCTTGCGCGTGCCTGGGCATTCTGTGCGGGTTGTGAGCGGAGGAGTACAAGAGCAACGAGAAGAACAAAAGAAACAGAACCCACACGTCCACTGCTGTAAAACTCGTCCATCTTCATCCCCAGATAATCGTCGACGGTGTCGCCTGGCGCCCAGAACTTGAGCGTCTGGTGCAGCGCCATCAGGATGCGCTGGATGAGCTCGCTCTTGCCAGCCAGCATGCACTGGCTCAGAAACTGCGGGTGGAACACCGGCAGCGGGCCGTTCAGGCGCTGGACGACGTCGAACAGGTCCCACTCTCGCTTGCCCGTCTGCGGGAGCCGCAGGCTCGACACGAGCGCGTTGGGGACCGTATAGTGGCGGTCCTGCACGAGAAGCTGGTTGCCCGTGCCGATGACGAGATCGCCGTCGCCCAGCCAGGTCGAATCGCCGATGGGGTGCGGCGTGAACGGGCGCGTGCTGATCTCGCGCACGACCGCCCAGGCCGGGCCCTTGTTCAGGTAGTCGTACCGCAGCTGCGAGAGCAGCAGCACGCGGTGCGGGAAGCCGACCGCCAGGATGGACTGCGAGTCGGGCGTCGACGTCCAGTCCAGGTCCTGCACCGTGTCGTGGCTCTCGAAGCGGCTCTCGTACTCCAGCTGCGCGGCCTGGACGTCCCATATGGTGACCGCCGAGCGGCCAGCATTGACCAGCGCGGCCTTCTTGCGCGTGCTGCCGCTGACGAGGGACGGCGCCTGGACCCCCGTCTCCATCGACGAGGTCGCAAGCCACTCGACGCGGCGCGCGCCGGGGTCGATCCGCGCCGTCCAGAGCTCGACGCGCCCGGCCGTGGTGTAGGAGATGGCCACGTCGCGCGCAAACACGTCCAGGAAGCCCGAGATGATGGGGCTGGCGCCGGCCGGGTCCACCGGCAGCATGTAGGCCAGGTCGCCCGCATCTCCCAGGCGGAACCGGCAAAACTCGCGCACCGCGGGCAGCGGGCCGCGTCCATTTGTCCCTCGCCGCACAGAGGGCCGGCGGCCCGCGTCGGGGGCCGGGCCGGGGGCCGGGTCGGGGGCCGGGTCGGGGGCCGCGTTCGGCGCGGACACGAGGCTCGGCAGGACGACTTCCCAGACCACGCCCTGCTTTTCCGAGGTGACTGTGGCCAGATGGGCCACGGAGCCGTCCTCTGCCCTTTCGCGTGGCAGCACGAGCAGGCAGAGCGGCTCGCCCGCGGCGGCGTACGCGCACCGGCCGAGCAGCACCGGTGCGGGCCGGCGGCAGTCCCACACAGCCATGCTGCTGCGGAAGAGAAAGGCGACGTAGCGGCCCTTGCGCAAGACGCAGATGCGGCGGATGGACTGCTCCTCGGACAGCAGGGCCTTGGGCACGAGCGGCGTGTCGCGGCTGGCGTGGACGTGGCTCCAGACCACGCTCTCGCCGTCGTGGGTGCGGGAGACGACGGCGGTGCCGCTGAAGTTGCGCACAATCTTGCGGACGGGGCCCGAGTGGCCAGACCAGGTGCCTCTGCGCCAGAGCCGCGGCCCGGCAGACGTCTCGTCAAACAGCCGCACGACATTGGCCTCGTAGACATCGATCTTGCCGGCAAAGTAGTGGATGAGGATGCGGAGATGGCCGCTGGCGCGGTCGCAAAAGGTGTAGATCTCGACGTGGCCGGCGGACGCCATGCCGAGGTCGCGCGAGAAGTCGAGGTCCGGCGACACCAGCTGCGCGATGCTGTAGACGTCGTTGGTCTTCTGGGCCCGGGAGTCGAGGTTTTCGAGCGACAGCGCCGCCAAGGCGCCGTGGGCGTCCAGGACCAGGCAGATCTCGCTGCTCCGGTTGGCAATGTCCACGAGATGCTGCAGCGCGCCGGCGTCCTTTTCGCTGGCCTCGTCCCGCTCCTGGATGGCCCGCTCCGTTGCCGCCGACAGGTCGCGGCCCTGGATGATGAAGGCCCACTGGACACCGCGCGGCGCAGCCGCTGGAGCCCCAGAAGAAGAAGAGGCCGCCGCCGCCGCCGCCTCCGTCGCCAGGGATGGAGCGCGGCTGCCGAGCGCGGCGCCCTGCAGCGCGGCGGCCAGGTCCACCGTGCCCCAGAGGGACAGCTGCTGCTGCGTGCTGCCGTGGTTGCCGTGCGCATCGGCCGTGGTCCAGATGCGCAGCAGCTGGTCGGCACAGAAGGTGTAGAGGACGTGGTCAATGGTGTGGCCGACGTGGAAGGGCTTGCGCCACTGCAGGCCGGTCACGGCGTGCGGGTGGGCCAGGTAGAAGAAATCGAAGCGGGCGTTGTCCGAGTCGAAGTTGAGCCGGCGCCAGACCTTGACGAGGCGGTCGGTGTAGCCGGCGCAGGCCACGTAGGCCGAGTCGTAGGAGAAGGCGGCCCACTTGACGACGTTGGCCAGCTGCGTCTGCCACGCGCAGGCGGGCGCCGACGACGGCTCCGCGTGGTAGAGGGCCAGCGCGCCGTGGCCGACCACCAGCTCGCGGGACGCCCCCCACGACAAGACCATGGGCGCCAGGGGCGGCGCCGTGCCGCTGTCGTCGGCGGGGGCCCGGACATCGGGAACAAAGGAGCTCTGCAGAGCCCACTGGCCGGCCGGACAAGAAGCGCGTCAGCGTCCGTTCTCAGACGAGGCGCAGCTGCTAGCAGCCACGGGCCCGGGCGGCAGCAGGCCGGGGGGGAAAGGAAGGGGGGGGGATACCTGGAGAGCGCCGTCGAGGACGTCGATGGGGTGGTAAATGCGGACGCAGCGGTCGGTGCAGGCAGCGATCCAGCCCGTGGCGTCGTCAAAGACCACGGCCTCGAGCGGCGTGTCGTCGTCGTCGTAGATGGTCTGGTGCAGGGTTCCGTGGTCGCCGAGGATGGCCAGCGCGTTGCCGCTGATGTAGGCCTGGTGGACGCGCGTCCGTCAGCACAGAACCAGACGGCCGCCGTCGTTCTCCTCCCCTCCCCAGCAGCCTCGCCCGCCGAGCCGGACACGGGGCATGCTTACGATCACGCGCTGGTCGTTCCAGAAGCCCGTCGCGAGGGCTTGGAGCCGCGCCTCGGGCTTGCCCGGAAGGACGGCCTTCATCGCTACCGGCGCTGGTGCGGCGGGTGCATTCTGTCCGGGGGGACGCGGGCGGTGGAGGCACGACGTGCCGGCGGGCCGAGGGGCGGCGCCGGCGGCGGTTTGGGAACAAGGCGCCGCGCGCGCAAGCAATTCGTTCGCGAAAAGGATGCGCCGATGTCGCGGGCCGGAAGACGGCGCAGGCAGCGCAGGCGGCGCGGACGGGAGCGGGGGTCGATCGGCTGGCCGCAGGCGTGCAAGAGGGCAGGACAGCCGGGATAGGCGAGGGCAGCGGGCGTTGTGCGCGGCGGTCGACGAGGCGGGCAAGGCGGGCGAAGACGGCGAGGATCGCAATGGCGCGTCGAGGCGAGTAGTTGAGACCGATGCAACTACGGAGTAATACAGTATACAACTACGGAGTAGAGCACAGCTGCTGTGGGGCGCAGCGCCCTAGCGCGCAGTGGTGTAAATACCTCACAGCGGACTGGGACGGCGCCCGTGTAGAAGCATATTTGTGCTTGAGCGCCCAGCCGGCTGCACCGTGACGGACTTGTCCTCCGCATGTCTTATTTGCTCACATAATAGCTGTACGGAGCACCCCCGTCCAGCAGCCCGAGGCTGGGAGCCGCCTAGGTCGGGGAATTGTTGGGCGGCTAGGCCTGGGGAATGTTGGTGATCTTCCCGTTGTCGTCGTACTTTGCCTCTGCGCACCGTCAGAAGCCAGCCAGAACCAGAAGCAGAACGCGGCGCAGGACAAAGGGTGGCCGACTCACTGAAAAAGGTGTACGAGAGGGTGACCGTCTCCACGCCCTTCATGTTCAGGTCGTTGAGCATGTCCGGGTCCAGGTAGAAGAACACGGGCATGTCGACGGTCTCGCCGGCGGCCAGGCGCTGCTCCTCGAAGCAGAAGCACTGGATCTTGCTAAAGTACGGCGCCACCTGCGCCGGCGTCACGCTGTACGTGGCCACGCCAATGATGTCCTTGTCGCTCTTGTTGGTGGCCGTGTAGAAGGCCAGGGCCGTCTCGCCCGGCAGCACCCGCACCTCGCGCTGCTGCGGCACGAACTTCCACGGCAGAATGTCGGACACGGACGCGTTGAATGTCACGCGCATGCGCTTGGCGTCTGTCACTGGCTGCAACCGGCTGGCCAGATCCTCGCTGCTGCCGCTGCCGCCGCCGTGGCCGGGCGCGCGGACCGGCTGCCCGCCCCAGCCTGTGGTTTGGCAGATCTGGGCGGCGCTCGTGTCAGCCAGACGTTCAGGACACGCCGCCGCGCACAAGCCAAGACGGACAGAGGGGAGAGCGGGGGGAGGGAAGGGGGGTGGCACGGCTCACCATCTTGTACAGGGGGACGGAGCCGTAAGAGAAAGCAACGGTGCCCAGGATGACGCTGATGGTGTAGTATCTGTGTGCGGCCGCCTGTCAGCCCTTTCTTCCTTGTTTTGGTTCTTGCGGCTGCACGCACAGCGTCGTCCGGTTCCTCTTCTTGTAGACCGCCTGCATGCGGCTCATGTTGGGGTCGTCGGCGCTCTGCCGTGGCGGCGTCTGCGGACCTCCGTGTGGCCGCCGGGCGGTGCTGCTCACCGGCCGCTGGGTCTGGATGAGCGGACGGCTTCGGCACCGCAGGCAGGGCTGTCGCGGCAGCTGCCGGGCTGCGCGGAGAAAGGGCGGCACAAACGCATCCATGGTGACCGCGTCCTGCCGGCTGTTGAAGACGTGGTATGAAGTCGAAGTCAGGTGAGACTAGCGGGTAAAACCCCGATAAACAGCATTCGACTCCATTATGCACATAACGGGTCGTTTACAACGATACTTTGTATATTTACAGAGTACTAGTACATGCTGCGGAGCCTGCCATTTCCGTACCTCAGGCTGCCTTGACGTTCTTGGTGGAGGCCCGCACGCGCGGCCGGCCAAGCAGCCGGTCGATCACGGCGACCAGGCAGACCTGGACGATCCACAGGACGAAGCGGGCGACGCGGTCGGCGCGGCCGCGCAGCGGCGTGTGGCCGCGGCTGAACTCGGAGTCGACCAGGGCAAACGGCAGCTCGGCGCCGAGATGCTGCGCGGCGACGGCGAGCCCGCTGCTGAAGCCGTCCTCGTGGAAGCCGTACTTGGTCCAGGCGCCGGCGTAGCTGATGCCCCGCGTGTTCTGGATGCGCGGCAGGCGCTTCTGGGCGCGCACGGCGGCGGCCGTGTAGAGCGGATGGGTGTACGCATAGCGGCCCTGGACGGTGGCCGGATCCGGCTCGGCCAGCGGGTTGAGCGTCACGAGGACGTTGCCAAAGGTGCGTGCGGGGATGTGCTGCAGGATATTCATGTTGTAGGTCAGGGACACGCGGTCGACGGTGGCGGTGGCGGTGGCGGCCGGGCCGGGCGCGGGCGCGGGCGCCGAGAGCGACAGGTAGTTCCAGCTGGACCAGGCGCGGCGCGAGGACGGCAGCAGCGAGGCGTCGGCATGCAGCACGGCCTCGTTCCGAGACGTGCGGAAGCACGACAGGATGGCCACCTCCTCGGGCGTGGCCGAGGCGCGCACAATGGCCAGGGCCTCGTCGCCGTGGGTGGCCAGCACGACGTGGTCGTAGACCGCGGTCCGGCCGCCGTCGAGGTGCAGGCGCACGCGCCCGTCCGGGTCGTTGGTGGCTGCGCGCACCGGCGTGTTCAGAAAGACGTGGCCGGCGGGCACGTCCCGCAGGACGGCGTCGATGTAGGACCGGGCGCCGGCGGCGATGGTGAGCCAGTCCGGGCGGCGGGCGACGGTCGACAGCAGATGGTGGTTCCAGCTGGCGGGCGTGGGACACAGGTTAGCGAATCCCGCACCGCCGGGGGGGGAAGGGGGGGGGGGGGGGAACTGCCGGGGGACGGCCGGCTCCGGGGGCGGCGCCTACAGAAAGCGGACGAGCGTCTGCGCGGGAAACTCGAGTGCGCACTTGTCGGGGCTCGTGCTCCACACGGCCGCGGTCATGGGGATCAGGTAGTCGTCGCGGAAGGCGTCCGAGTAGCTCTCGCGCTCGAGGTAGTGGCCGATGGACTCGCCGTCGTCGCCGGCGCCGTCGTCGAGCAGGTCGAGGGCGAACTGGTTGAAGCGGAGGATGTCAAAGATCATGCGCCACATGCGCGGCGAGACTAGGTTCCGGCGCTGGCAGAAGAGCCCGTCGAGGCTGCTGCCGGCCCACTCAAAGGCGCCGCGGTCGCGGCAGACGCTGAAGGTCATGGGGCAGGGCACGGCAGCTACGCCGACGGCGCGGAGGAAGCGCAGGAAGTTGGCTGGCGAGAGGGCGGGACGTTTGTGAGCCCGCCGTGCACATGTGACCGGGGAGAGGGAGAGGGAGGGGGGGGGGGGGGGGAAGAGAGGCCTACGGTAGGTGGCCGTGTTCATGACGATGAAGCCGGTGTCTACCCTGGTGGTGTACTTGCCGCAGTGCCAGTCGACGGTGTTGGTGTGTCCGCCGAGGCGGCCGGCGGCCTCGTAGAGGTGCACATCATGGCGGGAGCGCTGCAGCGCCCAGAGGGCGGCCATGCCGGCGCAGCCGGAGCCGACGATGGCCACCTTTTTCCTAGCAGCGGCGTCAGCAGGCACGGGCCTACGTGGAGGGGCGACGGGGGCGGCGGACGGGGGCGGCGGACGGGGGCGGCGGAGGGGAGCGGCGCCGGGGCGACACCTACGCGTGCGGTGCCGGGACAGTCATGGGAGCAGTTGAGTACGGCAGACGGCAGACGGCAGACAGACGGCAGACAGACGGCAGACAAGACAGCAGACAGCAGCAGACAGCAGACAGCAGACAGCAGACAGCAGACAGCAGAAGCACGCCGCTCGGCATCGGTGAAACGGCCGCATCAGGGGCTGCTGCTTGACCGTGCGCTCTGACGCCCGCGCGGCACGTCGCGGCACGTCGCGGCACGTCGCATCGGGCGGGGGGCGGCCGGCGACGAGGACAGCTTCGCGTTTACTCCGTACGGTGATGTGCTGTCGAGGCTCAACGGGACTGAACGCGCGCTGGCGAGACGAAGCTCGCGTCGCGTCCAATTCTTTAAAGCGCCGCCACGAGAAATTCATCTCGCAGATCCATCTTCCCGGCGAAGACAACCCACCGCGCTGGAAGCTCGAGACGAGGAGAGCGCGGCGGGCCTGAATTCTGCATTCTCGGGAGTATCAACTTTGGAGAGAAGAAGAGGAAGACGCACGGCGACGAAAATTTAGATGTGGATTTATATGCGTATGGTGGGTAGGTGGGTATTACGGGTCCACTAAGTATATGCTCGCGCTAAGCATACACCACCGCGGCTGCCCCCGCTCCGATTGGCTGCCGGCCGCCGGCGACCGCCAGGCCGTCGCGCAGCGCCGCCACGGGCCACGCCAGCCACGGCGCCCAGGCCTCGCCCAGGAAGTCGGCGACGCTCTGCAGCAGGAACGCGCCGGCGTCGGCAATCTGCCAGTGGTCGCGCAGCTGGTGCAGCAGCACGGCGTACCAGGCCAGGATGGCCACGGCCTCGGGCTGGCGGGCGGCCAGCAGCGCGCAGAACTCGTCGGACAGGTAGACGCCCCAGACAAAGGCCAGCTGGTGCGCGCTCTTGCCGGGCGTCGGGCGCGTGACGTTGTCAAAGGCGCGCTGCAGGAACGCGATGGCCGTGCGGCAGGCCTCCCGGTCCGCCGGCGCCAGCGCCGTCGTCAGCGCGATCAGCCGCAGCAGCTCGTCGCAGTGGTGGCCCGCCGGCAGCGCCGTGCGGTCCACGCTGCCCCATTGCACCAGCGGCCGCAGCGGCGACTCCAGCAGCTGCGGCCACGCCAGCTTGGACACCACGCGGATGCCCTTTTGCAGCTGCGCGCTCTGCACGAAGCGGTCCAGAAAGGCCGGCAGCCCGCCCTCGCGGCTCGACAGCACGTCCACCAGCGCCTGCCGGTTGAGCAGCGTCGAGAACAGCAGCGACGCCACGCAGTTGCCCCCGTCCACCGACTGCGTCGCGTTGAACAGCGCAATCGCCCGCGTCTGCAGCTGCACCGCCAGCCGCAGGTAGTCGTCCCGCCGCGCCGCCGCCCGCGCCGTGCCGAGCGTGCTGAGGTGCCGCGCCGACAGCGCCAGGCACTGGTGCAGCAGGTACGGCGTCTTGATCGCCTCGTCCAGCACCACCTGCTCCGCCGTCGCCAGCACGTCCGCGTCCAGGTCCGGCGCCGCGATCGCCATGGAGAAGTGGAACGCCAGCTCCGCGTGCGCCACGTTCACCGCGGCGTCCGTGTCGGTGTCGGTGTCGATGTCGGCGTCGATGTCGATGTCGGCGTCGGCACCCGCGCCCGCCCCCGTGCTGCCGCCCCCGCCCGTGCTGCCGCCCCCGCTGGGCACGTACGGCGTATGCGGCGCGCTCGTCAGCGGCGTCGTGTGCGGCCGCGACCGGGCCGACACCGGCGACGTGGCCGAGGGCGTGCTTTCTTCCTTCACGCTCCGGCTGGCTGTCGACGCCTCGGTCGTCGTGCTGCCCGCTCTGGCGGCCGGCGAGGGCTTCGCGCTGCCTGCCGCCGGCCCAGCAGCACAACCGCCGCCTTCGTCGGCAGGGGTTGCCGAGCCCGCGCGGTTGGGCCTGCGGGTGACGAGCGGGCGTTCTGGATATTGGCAGAGCCGCTGCACCACCGTACAATTCGCACACTGGGGCCGCGATTCATCGCACTGTTGGTGGGGGGGGGGGGGAAGGGGGGGTTAGCGAAGGATCACGGTCAGCCTCGCGCTGGCACCCCAAATATAGAACAACCAGCCCGGCCAGCCAGCAGCACCGGTGGTGTAAAATCTAGACCACCGGCGATCCGGGCCCGTCGGCCGTGGCTGGCCGCTCAGCAGACGGCTGACGGCTCGGGACGACGCACCTTCATGTGTCGGCGCTTGCATTCGAGACATCCATTTCGGGACTTCTTGTGACCTCGTCGATGCATGGCGGCGGGGGGGGGTTGCAGGGCCCGGAGCAAATACGCGCATCCAGGATGCAGGCCTGTGCTTGCTTTTGTGCGAGACAGGCCTCTGCAGCCCCGCCCACTCGATATACGCGTATCGCACGGAGTATAGGCTTGTTTCCCTCTGGCCGTGCTTAGCGTTGGCTATGACTGTACCCCCGCATGCCTGTACTCGTGTACCACGGAGTATTCCGTGCCGGATCCATCGCGTCACGTGGAACGTTCTAGACGTACCGTTGTACTTTGTATCGTACCAGGCTGCTACTTGAAGTCACGTGATACGCGCATGACCTGCAAGCCTTCCGCGGCGCCCGTGACGCACCGGCTCCTGGCTTCTTCATCCATCGCAGCCTGTCCAACCCTCCGACCCTCCGACCTGTCCGACCTTCCCGCCATCAACCCGGCCCTCCCTACGCACCCGACGCCAGCGCCAGACGCATCGTGCGACGCCGTCCTCCGCAGCCGCCGACCAGGTTCCTCCGCCGCCTCCGCCTGCTTATCGCCTGCGTGCGAGCCCTTCTGCGGCCATGGCGAATCCGCTCGACACCGATGCCGGCTCCGAGCTGTTCAGCAGCTACGAGGCCGAGTTCCGCCTCGTCCAGGCCGACCTCACCCAGAAGCTCGACCAGATCCCCGACCTCTCTGGCGAGCCGAGGAAGGCCGCCATCAGCCAGGCTGAGCGCGCCCTCGAAGAGGCCGACGAGTTGGTATGAGGCCCCCCCTTCCCTTCACCCCCCCCAGTCTAGCCTCAAGTCCGTGTCGCGGTCCCGACTGGCTGGCTGCCCGCCCACGCAGCGCTGACCCATTTCCGCTTTGCAGATCAGCCAGATGAAGCTGGAGAAGCAAAACATCCCCTCGTCCAACCGCATGCGCGTCAACCAGCGCTTCCGCAACTACGAGACCGACGTCGACGGCTACCGCCGCAGGCTGCGCACTCTGGCCGACGACCGCGCCGCCCTCTTTGGCAGCCGCTACACCGACAGCCCCAGCGGCTCCGACGTCCAGCTCGAGCAGCGCCAGCAGCTGCTGTCCGGCACCGAGCGCCTCGACCGCAGCACCCAGCGCCTCAAGAACAGCCAGGCCCTCGCCCACGAGACCGAGGCCATCGGCGCCAGCACCCTCGCCGACCTCGAGCGCCAGCGCCATGTCATCCAGCACACCACAGACATGCTGCTCGAGAGCGAGGGCTACGTCGACCGCAGCGTCAAAACCCTGCGCGGCATGGCCCGTAGGTACTGTGCCCCTTTGCCCCCCTCTGTCCTTGTGCTCCTCGTGTTCCTTGTGCTCCGTGTGCTGACCGCTCTCTCTGTGCAGGATGGCTACGAATCGGGTGATCACCATCGCCATCATCACCGTGCTTGTTCTCCTCATTCTCGCCGTCATCGTCAGCAAATTCCGGTGATGGGCCCTCGTCCAGCGTTTCTGCCTGCCGGCGCCTCTGGTGGCGTTGTGCATTCGTCCGTCTGTCTTTCATGGTTGTCTTCTTTTTTTACCTTTGGTTGCCCTGTATCTTCTGTGGACCGCGCGTGCTCGCGAAAGAACAGCCTTGTATATCCCCCCCCCCGTCGTTCGCTCTCAGCCTCTTGTTCGTTCCATATCGTCAATGCTCATGCTCTTCAGCTCAAAGTACATGCTGGCTCACTGCTGTGATCTTTGCAACTTGTGATTCTTCCTGACACCCATGCCAAGTCATAACGTTTAATCTAGGCCGCCCTGAACAAAAAAGAGACCGCCAGCAAGCCCACCTGTGTCGAACGGCTCTTCCACTCGTCAGCGCTTCTTCGGCCATGCCTTGGCCACCCGTCCGCCCCCCGACGCGCCTCCTCTCTGCTTTTCCTCGCCCAGACCCCGTCTGCCAAACGACAGCCGGCCGCTGCCGGACCGGCTGTGGCCGCGCCCGCCGCCGCGCCCGCCTCCCCGGCCACCGCCCCGGCTGCTGCTCGGGCTCTTGTCCAGCTTCGCCTTGATGGCCGCCGCATCTCCGTCGCCCATGGCCTCGTCGTCGTCGTCCCCCTGGCCCCTCTTGTTGGACCACTTGAGCTTGCCGCGGAACCCCCGCTTCGCCACGTCTTTGCCCGACACGGCCGCCATGTAGGCATTGACGCCGCTTTCCGCACCCCCGCCCCCGCCCTCCTGGTCAATGTCCATGCCGTCCCCGCCCTCAGCAGCCGCGTCGCCACCGAGGATGAGCTTCCCGTCGGCATTGTACTTGGCCTTGGTCTTGGTCGGCTTGCGCATCTTGACTGGCCGCGTCGACGAGATGCTCGCCAGCACCTTGCGGTCGAGCAGGTCCAGGGGCTCGCCCTCCTCCTCGATGATGTACGCCTGGCCACCCTTTGCGTCCCGCTTCTTGCGGCCCTTGCCCCGCGCCGCCGCGTCCTTCTTGTCGCCGCCGTCGTCGTCGTCGTCGTCGCCGTCGCCGTCCTCCGAGTCCTCCGAGTCGCTGCTGTAGAGCGCCTCGTCGAAGCCGCTCTCGAAGCGCCGGCTGCTGCGGGCCTTTTTCTGGTCTGCCTCCTCCGCGTCCTCCTCGCCGCTGTCCTCGCCCGCCTCCTGTGCCGCCTTCTTCTTCCGCTTGTTGCGCTCCTTGGTCTTGCGGATGTTGGCGATCAGCTTCCGGTCTGCCTCCGGGCAGTGCTTGTTGACAATCTCGTACCCAAACCGCCGGATGATGCGGTCCAGAATGTGCTTGACCTTGGCCCGGAAGTGGCCCTTGTGCTCGTGGCTCCAGCTCATCAGGTTGGGGATGAGCGTCGGCAGCCGCGGCCGCACCATGTCCGCCGGCAGGCTGATCACGCAGACCTTGACGAATCCCAGCACGCTGCTCACAATCTCCCGGTTGTTGGACGTCAGAAACAGGTCCACCGTCTGCACCAGGTCGTTCAGCGCCTGCTTGTCCAGCACCCCGTGGAATTCGTACAGGATCCGGCTGATGGCCGTGATCGATGCGGAGATCATGTGCGGCGTCGAGCCTGCCAGGCCCGCGCTCACCATGGTGAAGAACTCCTCGATGCTGGCCACGACCGACGGCGCGTCGTCCGCCATGTTCGGCACCTTGCTGTTGTCGATCAGCGCGCCTTCGGCCGCCCGCATCCTCTCGCCCATGATGACGAGCAGGTCAAAGGCCGAGGTCCGCGCCCGCTCGTTGTGTTCCTTGCAGCTGATGACCACCTCCGACAATGTCGACGGAATGAAGTGGAGCGCGTCGTTGGGGATCAGCGGAAGCAGGGCCGCCAGCGCAGCGAGGCGCTCGCGCCGGGCCGGCGCCGACACCTTGTCGGCGCTGCTCAGAATCAGGCTCTGCAGCTCCTCATGGCGCTCCACGAGCGCCACCTTGCCGACCGGGGACTCGGCGAGCCGGGGAATGAGCTTGTACGCCTTCTTCTGGAGCTGCGGGTCGTCCTCCTTGACGATGGCCAGGGCGGCAATCTCAAACAGCGCCGAGTAGCTGTCGCGGGGAAGATGCAGCGCCATGGTGATGACGAGATCCATCAGCGTGTGGGTGGTGGAGGGAACCTGCGCGTTCGCCTCCTTCTGCGCGCCCCCCTTGACGGACGGCGTCGCGGCCGTTGCGGCCGCCTCCTGCAGCGCGCTGACAAACAGCTTGCAGACCTCGTCAAAGGACTTGACCAGGTCGGCTTCGGGCGTCACACTCAGGAACGCATTGATCGTCTGCAGGATGGGGCCGCGCGACTGCGCCAGGGTCTGGCCGTAGACGTTGAACAAGACGGCCAGGTACTGGCTCGCAAACGTGCCCAGGTGGGCGAGGTTGGCCTTGGCCTCGGCTCTGGACACGCGGCACTGCACGAAGAGGTCGTCCTCCTCGTCTTCCTCCTCGTCGAGCGCCGCAATGGCCTGGTTGGACTCGACGAGCGCCTTCAGTGCCCGGCAGATGTCAAAGCGCAGCGGCACCTGCTGGTAGAGGAGATTGGCCAGCAGCTCGCCAAATGCGCTGTCAAATGCAGTCTGCACGTCCAGCGGCAGGTCGCAGAACCCGGGCAGGATCGACCAGATCTGCTGGACAACGGTCTCGAAGATCTTGACCTCGGTGGTCATCTCGGCGTCGCCGTTGTCCAGCACGCGCTGGAACATGGCGTTGCTCAAGGGCACGAACTCGGCCTTGAAGTCCGCCAGGTTGGTGTTGGTGGTGTAGTCGCGGAAGAGAGGGAGCAGCCAGGCGCGCCCCGGCTGCTGCGGCGACGGCCGGAGCAGGTTGAGCGGGAGGACCTTGAGCAGGGCGGCCGGGCCCATGGCGCGGATGGCGTGGCCAAGGAGCTTGTCGGCCTCCTTCTTGGCGGCAAAGGTGTCGCTCCCGCGCATGTCGCCAATGACTTTGGCAATGTCCAGGAGGAACGGGTCGGCGCGCCAGCGGAAGGCGTCGAACATAGCCGCCAGCACGCCAAAGACCTCCTCGGTGGCCAGCCGGTACCGGACCGTCAAGAAGTCCTGGCCGGCCTTGGCCAGCTTTTCAAAGACCTTCTCGTCGTACACGGAGGGCTCCAGAACGGCCTGCTTGGGGACGCAGTTGGCCAGGAACGAGACCAGGCACTCGGACGCGGAGACACGGATGTTGGCGGCGGGGGACTCGAGGTAGGGCGACACCATGGCGAACAGCTCGGGAAGCTTGTAGAAGGTGTCTTCGGGCTCGACCTGGGCCGCCACATCGTAGCCGCGCGACAGGATGGCAATCCACGGCGGCAGCAGCTGGGTGTCGTTGGGGGCGGGTCGCAGCTCGGAGATGATCTCCAGCAGGCGGTTGAGCTTGGCCATGGCAATCTCGTCGGTCATGCCCTGGAAAATCATCTCAAAGACCTCGAGAACGGCCACGGACATGTGGTCGTTGCCGGTGCGAGCAATCTTCAGGAGCAGCTCGCAGAGCGGCTCAATCTTCTTGGTGGGCCAGCCGCTGCTCGACGCGGCGATGGCCCGGACGAGCTGCAGCGCGTGGAACAGCTCTGGGTCGTGCACCGGCTCCGCGGACGAGCCATGCTTCTCCTTCCTGGCCTGGCTGGCGCGCTGGGCAAGGTCGCGCAGGCTTGCCATGGCGGTCTCGGCGCACATGCCGCTGGCCGGGTGGTCCAGGGTCGGGCCGGGTGGCGGGGTGTCCAGCACCTTGCGAAGCGCCTCCAGCGCCCGCTTGCGGACCTTGGGTCGGGGGTCGACAGCCAGATTCAGAAGACCAGCCACGGCCCGGCGGGGGGTGACGCCCGCGACGGGGAGGTCCCAGGCAGCGGCGTCTTGCGCCAGCAGCAGCGACTCGAGGCAGCCAATAGACGGCCGCAGAAGTGGCGCGTCGGCGGCCTGCTTGACCAGGATCGGCGCCAGGGCGGTGAGGATCTGGGTGAACTTGGCCCGCAGCAGGCCGTGGGGTGTGTACGGCGTGACGAGGTCGAGGAGGTAGACGACGGAGGTGTCGAGATTCTTGCGCGAGGCATCCGCGCCGACCGACTGGCTGAGAAGCGCCAGCAGGGCGGCAAAGTAGGCCGTCGGCGTGGCTTCTGCATTCTGCTCCTCGAGCGTCGACTCGACGGCTTTGAGGACAACGGCGGTCTGGAAAAAAGGTCAGCAGACGAAGGGCGAAGGGCGAAGAGCGACGAGCGACGAGGCGCTGCCAAGCAAACGCTGGCCGGGCAGAGACGGGCCAAGAGGCGCACCTGTTTTTGGCTCTCCAGGTTCGGAGAACGGATCTTTGCAAACCGCTCTTCCAGAGTGATTTCCGCCATCGTGCGACTTGTGGGCGACACGGTCGAGGGTTGCTCACGGCTAAGAACGTGAGGCGGGAGAGACAGCGGCCGCGAACCATGAAGTGAGATTGCAACTTTTTTTTTATTATCTTATCGGTGAAAAATTGTGCCCCTCCCAAAAGGCGGTCGCCAAAATGGGACTAGTTTGTAATGACCAAGTCCCGAAGACAAGGCCTAAACTACAGCGAAACACGACATCCTGAAACAGCACACTGCTTCCGAGGGCATATGCTCGTGGTATATCGTTCTAAAACACTCTGGTCTTGCCACGTACTCCGTACAGGTATATACGGCTGGAGTCCACCATGGAGGCCACGGCAGCCAGGGCTGCCAAACGCAGACGGACAGAAAGCACAGAACCCGAGGCACCCGACAGTGGAAGGCAACAGAGCGAAGCAGAGTGGAAACAAGGCGGGAGGAAAAGAAAAGCGCGAGCAAAGAAATGAGGGCAAAAGACACAGCCGCGCCGCACCACCGCCGCCACCTCTATGAGAACTCGTTGTCTGCCTCTTCAATCTTGGACTTGGCCTGCAGGAGGACAGCTGTCTTCCAGTTGTCCAGCTTGCTCATCTGGTCGTACTGGAAGAGCTTCTCGGAGAACTTGTCGGCGTCGCCGGCCTCGATGGTCTCGGTCAGGTCCACGAGCAGCTGGTGCTCGCGCGTGGTGGCAAAGCTGGGGTCCATGTCGCGGTATTTGTCGAGGGCGCGCTGCATGGAGATCACGTCGCCCGTGGCCAGGTGGCAGAGGCCGGCATTGAGCAGGTAGCTCTTGACGGAGTAGCGCATCAGGTTGTTGGACACGGAGTCCTGCGCGACCTTCTCAAAGATGCCAATGGCCTTGTAGTAGTCGGGCTTGGCGAGCACAGCCGACAGCTCAGCCACCTTGAGCCAGTTCTTGTTGGCGAGCCTAGAAGGAGTCCCGGATCAGCGCATGCCGGAGCAGAGCGAGACAGAAAGAGCAGAAAGCAGCGACAGCCCTGCACGTACGCCTTGGCCCCGTCGCTGTCGAACCACATGGCGGCCTTCTCGTAGTGGGGGAGCGCCCGCTCCGGGTCCCGCAGCTCGACCTCGAAGAGCTCGCCGATCTCCTCCTTCCGCTTCGCCGCCCGCTGGAAGTTGCCGCGCGACGTGTAGTGCTGGATGGTGTCCTCGATGCAGCGCGCGGCGTCTTCTGGGCTCTCCTTGCGGTACACCTTGAAGGCGTTGACCATGGCCTCGGCCGCCTCGTCCGGCTCGTCCAGCTTTGTCTTGAGGATGGGAACGGCGGCCTCGAACGCTTTGCCCGCCTCGAGATCTGCAAGAGCACGAAGCCCCGGTCAGCCACACGACACCGGGAGACCGCCGAGCGGGAGGACGGGAGGACGGGAGGACCGGGCTTCACGCACTCAAGTTCTGGATGCGGAACGCATTCGCCGCCTGGATGTAGAGGTCCGCGGCATCTCTGTACTTCTGCTCGCGCCCGCCAAAGAAGCCGAACCCGCTGCCGGCACTCGCCAGCGTTTTTTTGGCCTGTGGGAAAGCAGTAAGGCGTCAGCTGTGCCCCGTCCCGTCCACGCGACCGGCCCCGGCACCCCGAAAAGAAAGGCCCGGCAAAGGCCCCGCCAAAGACGCACCTTTTCCAGCAGAGCGCGCGGATCTTGTGACATTGCGGCGGTCGTTTGGAGTGGAATGGCCGGTCGTCAAAAGGAAGATAGGTAGGTCTCGTGAACAGGGGAGAGATGTGGACGGAGTCTGTTGTCGTTGTTTGAGAGTGCGGGTGCGAGGTAAGGAACATGAAGAGGGCACAGACAAAGCTATGACGCCGCCCGTTGCGGCGCCTGCGAAAAGCGGGGCCCACGCATAACAGTGCGTGACACACGGCCTGCAAACCGATGGGCTCGCAACGCTACTTCTTGGGAAGTATTTCGCACTACCGCCTTCACTCTTCTTGGGGCGGCGCACGCAAGACACTCGACACTCGACACTCGGACAATCTCCACCGCGCCAGATGCCCGCGATGCCCTCCATACACCCGCTGGCTGTGCGGACGGTGGCGGCACGGCTGGTCATTTTCCGGCCGCGCTGCTGCCGCTTCTCGGTGTCCGCACAAACTGCCTCGTCGAGTCGCGGCCATCGCCGCGACCACGCGCCACCCGCTGACGAGGCTGTGGACGTGGCCAAGCTGCTGGAGAACCCGCACTGGTCGGTTGCCTCGCTTCTTCCCGGGCGGCAACGCGCGACCACAGAGACCGGGTCCGGGGGAAGCGCTGGGGACGGCGAGGGCTCCGAGGTCACACCGGCGCAGCTCCGCCATCTGCTGCGCCTGTCGGCGCTGCCGCCACCAGCATCCGCCGAGGAGCAGGCGGAAATGCTCAGCACGCTGCACACGCAGCTGCATTTTGTGCGCGACATCCAGGCCGTCGACACGCGCGGGGTGCAGCCGCTGCACGCCATCCGGGACGAGACGGAAGCAAGCCTCCGGGAGCAGACCATTGGCCTGAAGGAGGTTGAGCAGACACTGCTGCAAGAGGAGGCGTTTGGCCACAATCGGCGGCCGCGCCGGCGCAGAAGCGACGAGGTGGACACGGCGGGGGCAGAAGACTGGGATGCCTTGGCCATGGCCCCGCGCACGGCTGGGCGATACATTGTGGTCGACGGCGCCGAGCAATAGCACGGAACAAACGAGTTGCGCGAGCTGAGCTGTATTGTACTGCCAACCCGCAATCTGTCCTTCCCTTCGGCACCGCCGCGTGGCAGGGCATCCGCGTCTATCTGCCGCGAGATCCCCTCGCTGCCCGGACGTTCATTCGAAAAAGCGAACACCAGAACGACTCCAACGCAAACAATGCACCGACAAACCCATTTATTCGTGCTTGCCAAGGTCGGCGGGTGGCGCGACTCAGTGGGAAATGCTCAAGGCCTGAAACTGAGACTCTAGCTTCCTGCGGCCAGCCTTCTTTCTGCCTCCCCTGGATGGTTTCTGCTGCTGTTTCTGCTGCTGCTGCTGCTGCTGCTGCGGTGCCGTTGTGTCCGCGCGCTCTCTCTCTGTTCGATCCTTGTGGCCCACTCCTGGCTTGGTCTCTGCTGCCTTCAGCGCGTCCTCTACTTTCCGCATTTCGTTCATGTTGATGTCTTCCCAGCCGATGTCCTTCAGAATCCGCGGTACGAGACCAGCATAGCGCAGGTGGTTGGTGATGGGCTTGGAGGCGTCGACGTTTTCGATGCCGTAGACACCCTGGATGCGCTGCAGGCCGGCCACGCCGAATTGGACGCAACCGGTTCGGTGGAGGAACCCAAGAAGGAAGTCGTTCTCCGAGAAGACGTTGATAACGCGGCCGGCTACGGCACTGCGCAGCGCTGTCCAGACGCAACGGGAGGACGGCGCAGGGGTGCCCATCAAGACCACGTTCTCAACCAGACCGAACACGCGCCGCTCCGACAGGCTCATGAGACACGTGTAGATGGCGCGGGCCCCCAGGCTGTACCCGAGAAGCGACACGCTGCGCTCCCCCTGAACTTTGTTGATGATGGCGTCGGCAAGGGCGATACCAACCTTGTCCGCGCGGACCATGCCCATGCTCCAAGGGTTGTCGACGAGCTTGCTGATTTTCAACAGGCTGTTTGGCCATTCGAAAGCCTTTGGGTTGGAGAGAACTGGGCAGTCAGCTTGCGAATGGATCCCACAAGAAGCCGCCAAGGTTCCTGGAGACACTACCTTCTTGGTTGGTGGATTCTTTTTTTGCGTTCTTCCAGGCCATGCTGCCCACGACCGTGTCGAGGGAAGAGCCGACCTTGAGGAGGGTTTCGAGTTCCCAGCGGAGGGCGTATGCCTCGCTCCTATCGCCGAGGATGCTCCAGGGAGCGACGGCGTCGTCTTCGTGCATGAGCCAGCCGCTGATTCCGATGGAGAGGCGAAGGCGGCGGTCTTCGGGTGCAAGGGTCTTGCCCTCACGAACCTCGAGTTTTTGCGCGCCATGCATGGGAATGAGACCGACATCTTGCACATCCTTGGTGAATGCGTCCAGCGTCTTTGCAGGCGAACCACGAGACCCGCAGAGTCCGAAAAACACGCATGCGGCGATCCCGCCGTCCGACAATGTTCCCATTGGCCCGAGGACGGTGGCGGCGGCGGCGGGCCCGATGCCAATGCTTCCACTCCCGCTGCCGGCGCCGGTGCTGGCGATGGAACCGATCCTGGCCGAGCTCAGTGCGGGGGCCAGCGCTGACGGGGCGGCCAGAGCTGCGGCCGTGGCGGACCGTCCTCGCCGGTCCCTCTTCCCGTCGTCGCTCTTCTTGGGGATGCCGTCCTCGGTGCACACGCTGCTGGCAGCATGGGACAGACTCCAGGCCAGGCGGGCTTCTTCTTCGGCGACGAAGCGGGGGGGTGCGCGAAAGTGAGCGGCGAGGCGGGCGATGAAGACTCGCGAATATGCGGGATAGGTCTCCAGGGACAGGAGCAGGAGCATCACGGCGTGAAGAAGGAGCTGCCGCTTTTCTGGTACGAGCTGCATGAGCGGGCCGCTCGAGACCCCTGGTGACGGAGCGGCGGCCGGCTGAGCCGCTGCGCTCCCGGTGGCCGACCTGGCATCTGCGCTGTCAGTTTCCGTTTCTCTCTTTTTTTTTCTCGGATCCTTTGATTGCTCTTTTCTTTTCTCCCCGAGTCACGTACCGGCCGTTTTCCCCCGTCCGCCGCCGAGGCCTCGTCCCGCCCCTCTGGCCGAGAACCTGGTGCTGTTGGTGGGCTTTGCGGGCGACTGGGGTGGTGGCTCTGCAGCCACCGTGATCTCTGCAAACCGCTTGGTGACCGATGCCTGCCACTTCTGGAAAGCGGCGAGTGCCTCCCTTTTCAGTTCCGTTTGCTCACCATCCTGGTCGGCGCTTCCGCTTGTCTGGTTCGGAGCCTGGCCGGCAGCCGGGCTGTCTCCTTTGGGGAGAGGGGCCGGTCGCTTGCCAGGCGGTGTCTTACCGGGCAGCGGGTTGGCCAGCATGCTGCTGGGCCCGTAGCTGGCAAGCGGTTGGAGCGGCTTGTCGAAGACCTGGGAAATCTGATCCTGCATGGCGTTCGTGATGGAGGCGGCCAGGAGGACCAACTCGTCCTTCTGGGGCGCAGACAGCAGGGCGCTGAGGTCGGCTTCGCGGCGCTGAGCGTTGGCCGTGCGGCCGCTGCCGCGCTGGGTGCCTCGAGGGGCCATTTTGTCGGCCCTCTCGGCGGTGGGGATGAGGTTGGCAGTGGTTCCTGGCTGCGCAGCGCGGGCAGCTTGTTGCCAGACGGGGCTCCGCGTGGTGGACAAGGACGTGGGCGTGGGTGTGGGCGATGGCGTGAGGGAGGGCGAGGAAGAAGAAGAGACGGCGATGGAGGAGGAAGATGAGGAAGATGAGAAGGAGAGGGAAGAGTCAGAAGACAGGAGTGCAGACGAGGACACCATCGTGACGGGAGCGGGCGTAAACAGTGCCCGGGAGGGAAGGAGCAGACGACCACCGCCCCTGCGTGAAGCGAGGGCCGTCGCGAGTGAAGACGGGCCGTTTCTCGGGGCAGGTGACGTCTCAGCCAGCGTGCTGGGGCGCGTTCAAGGACGGGCGAGGAAGGAGCAAACAACCCAAGCGTGGCGTGGCCGGCGCGACGCGCCTTCTTCTTGCGGTTCATTGCCTGCTCGACGGGGTGTTTTCTGCTGGAGCGCACTTTCCGTTTTGGTCGGGGCCGCGTGCTGCTCCTGCCTCGCGGCATGGGCAGAGACTGCCGCTGTCGCTGCCGTTTGCATCTTTTCGTCTGGGGGTGCCTTCCGTTCTGGGCTGTCTGCTGACCGTGCGGCAAACGCACCTTCCCACAAAGCCCGCTCCCCGGCGCGCTTCCTGGCATGCTTCCTTCCGGCATGCTTCCCGGGCAGGATTCATCTGGTTCCATTGGGCGCCTACTGCTTATCGTGCGCGCTCCCTGTGCGACGGCGAACAGCGGCGCGGCAGCATACAGACAGGCCCGCTGCCGGCAAGGCACGAGACGCTGTGCCGTACGACCAGGACACGTACGCGGCGGCGGTGCGACGCCGGGCGTGTGCTGGCAGGGTGCCAAGGCGACGGCGATGCGATATCGTGGCGGCGGCATCGACGATATGGCAAGAAGCGGACAGAGATGACGGCAAGGAGGATGGCAGCTGGCGGCTGGCATGGGAGCTGGCCATGGATGCCGTGGGAAGGAAGGTACGGCCAGCCATGACCTCGCCGAAGCCCAGCCGGCACGGCAAGCACGATGGCCGGCCTGGACGGCTGTCTGCAAGGCACTTCTGGCCTCTGGTCGGTCATCCGCGGGCCTTAGCTGAGGCTCACTAAGTTTACAGAGTGCAGGCCGTGTAGGTCCGCCGGCTCCGGTCGGTGGCTATATTCTGCACGGCCGGTTTCACCTGCCTTTCGCCACAGGCAAACGAGGCTTTGATTGAAATACGGAGTATGTAAAGTATACAGTATATAACATATTTATGTTATTACTCCTTAGTGGCTGGCCAGACAGCAGCTGGCTAGCCGCTTGGTGGAGCACGTTGGACCCTGTGGCGGAAGCTGCGACAGGCACCGCGCCACGCCACCCACCCGTGTATTACGACGTACGCGCGTATGTACTCCGTACCCGAACGCCCTTCTCGTATCGGCTTGACCGCCCCTCTCGCTGCCCGACGACAACGCTCACCCACCACCCATGCGCACCCGTCCCCCCGCGCCCTCTTTGCCCCGCGCCGCCTCGGTCTCGACGACATGGCGCGGCCCCCGGCCAGGCTGACCGACCGGGCGCTGCCAGGCCGCGAGGAAGCAGCGCCGAGCCGCCCGCGAGCGCCGGTCGCCGGGACGTCCGGGGCTTCCGGCCCGGCCTCGGCGGCCTCGGCGGCCTCATTGGCATCAGCCGTGCCCGCAGCGTCGCGTACGCCCAGGCACCGCGCCCGCAACGCGTCCGTCGCATCTAACAGCCTCGACGCCGCCGACCTGGGCCGCCTCGACGTCTCCCAGCTGCAGCTCGACTCCGACTCCTCCGACTCCGACTTCCGGCCCGCCGCCCGCCGGCCCGCCCCGGCCTCGGGACACGCCCGCTCCATGAGCAACCCATTCCCCTCCTTCTTCTCCCCCATGAAGAAGAAGCAGCGGCCCCCGGGCGGCGACTCGTCCGCCGGCTTTGGCGACTCCGCCTCGAGCGGCGACGGCGAGCCTGTCTCCGCCTCCCGCCCCCGCCCCCGCCACGGCTCCAGCGCGGCCCGCCCGCACCTGACGCCGTCTGCCGCGGCCAACCCCGCCCATGGCCGCCGGCCCAGCTTCTCCACCGGCCCCTGCATAACTTGCGGCTCGCTTATGCGCTGGGCGCGCGGCGTCGAGGCCTTTCGCTGCGGCATCTGTCTGACGGTCAACGACCTCGTGCCTGCAGGCAAGGCTGCCGCCGCCGCCGCCGCCGCCGCCGCCGCCGCCGGTGCACGCCAGACATCGCCGGCACAGGAGCAGCCGGGCCCGCAGCCGGCGTCGTCGCCGGCCGGCCCCATCTGCATCGAGGAGACGCGCCGCCTCATCGACGCCTGTCTTCGCTCCCATCTCGAGGCGGTCCTCGCCGACGTCCAGGTCGGGGCCGGTCCGCCCGTGCCTGCTGTGCCGGTGGCTGCCTACGATGGCCAGGCGGCTGGACGGCTCGTCGAGGATCCCGCCGACAGACCGGCCCCGGCGCCGTCGCGTGGGCATGGCCCGCCGCCCTCCACCCCCACGCCGCGCCGTCTCCTGCACGGCCATCCCCCTGCTCCTCCTCCTCCTCCTCCTCTTTCTACACCGCAGCAGCATGCTCGGAGCTCGTCGCGGACTGCCCACCTGCATTCTCGCTCTCTGTCGGCGTCTCGCTTCGACGACCCCCCCCGACCACACCACCCGCCGGGCCCGCCCCCTGCCGCCGCGGCCGCTTCGTCCTCTACGCGGCCGGCTCCCCCTCCCCGGCCTATGGCACAGGAGGACAAGGATGCTGCCAAGAGGATCTTCCAGCCCCTCGAAGACTACATCATCAGCCACATCTTCTCCATGGACTGCCTGGACAACTCGTTTGTGCCGGCGCACCCACCTCCGAGTGTCTCTCCCTCGCCATCTCCCTCGCCGGGGACCCGGGAGGCCGCCCGGCACCGCGACGCATCGCCGTCGCTGGCCGCGGCCAAGACAGGCCCCTCCGCGCCCGACCTCGACCCCAAGCTCCTTCTCGCCGGCGACGCCTCCGAAAACGGCTCTTGGTGGGCCGGCGTCCAAGGCCGCATCCGGCCCGCCGCCCGCTCGGCCCACCACCGCCAGCCCAGCGAGGGCCGGCACACCGGCGCCGCCGCCGCCAGCCGGCCCATCCTCGTCGACTGGCCCGCCGTCGACGCGTGGTACGCCGCCGTGCTCAACGCCGCCGAGCCCTGGGAGCGCGTCTACGCCAGCTTGATCGCCCAAGGCACCTGCGCGCGCCAGCCCGCCTTCTTGCTCGCCCAGGTCGAAGCCCACCTCCTCCGGGGCCAGCAGCACGTCCAGCGCGTCCTGCTCAAGGCCGTCGAGACCGTGCTCAAGCGCCCGGGGCGCCGCATCGGCGAGTCCGGCGACTTTCGCTTCCTCATCATCACTCTGGCCAACCCTCTCCTGCACGCCTCCTGCAAGGTCTTTGCCGGGCGCTACCAGCAACACGACTCGCACCCCGGCCTGCACCCCGGCCCGCAGCCGAGCCCCCTGCGTGCCAGCCGTGCGCGCCTTGGCGGCCCGGCCACTCTGCCGCCGCACCGTCCGTCTGACCCCGGCCGCGGCACCGGCCCGGCCTCGGGCCAGCACTCCGTCATCATCAAGCGCGTGCTCGGCCTCATGTCCAACTCGTCCGACGAGTGGCACAGCCAGATGATTGCCTGCTTTGCCCGCTTCTCCGAAGCTCGCTTTCTCCAGACCAAGGACCTCGTCGGCGCCTTTCTCGCCTACCGCCTCGTCCGTCACAACGAGAAGAAGAACAACGCCGCCGCCGCCGCCGCCGCCGCCGCCGACACCGCCGACCCCTTGGTGCCCAAAGTCCCCGAGGGCGCCACCGCCGCCTCCTTCCACGCGGCCCTCAACCCGGCCTCGGCGTCCTCGTCCGCCAAGGCCAAGCAGCCAGGCCAGAAGAAAATGACACACGGCGACGACTGGCAGATCAAGGCCGCCGTGCGCGTCCTCGGCCTGCTCTTTGCCGCCAACAACTCTGCCCACACGTACAGCAGGCCGGACGGGAACGGGAACGGGGAAGGGGACGGGGACGGGGACGGGGCCCCGCGCGCGGGCACCGGCGCGCGGGCCCGCCTGCGCGGCCAGATCGTGCCCACCTCCGACTTCTACATAACGCTCCTGGACAGCTGCGACCTGGTGGCCGACTTCGAGGGCTGGGAGCAGCAGACGGCCAAGTTTTCCTTCTGCCAGTACCCCTTTCTGCTGAGCGTCTGGGCCAAGATCCAGATTCTCGAGTACGAGGCCCGCCGCCAGATGAAGAACAAGGCCCGCGACGCCTTCTTCGACAGCATCATGACCCGCCGCACCTTTGACCAGCACCTGATCCTCAACGTGCGCCGCGACTGCCTCGTCGAGGACAGCCTGAAGAGTGTGAGCGAGGCCATCGGCAGCGGCACCGACGACATCAAAAAGGGCCTGCGCATCATCTTTAATGGGGAAGAAGGCATCGACGCCGGCGGTCTGCGCAAGGAATGGTTTCTCTTGCTTGTGCGCGAGGTTTTCAACCCCGACCATGGTAAGCTCCTCGTTCCGTTTCCGTACCACACTGTCCGACAAGTTTTAACGCGTCCCCAAGGCATGTTCACCTACGACGAGGAGTCTCAGTACTGCTACTTCAATCCCGCGTCGTTCGAGACCTCGGACCAGTTCTTCCTCGTCGGCGTCGTGCTGGGTCTGGCCATCTACAACTCTACCATCTTGGACATTGCCCTGCCCCCGTTCGCGTTCCGCAAGCTGCTGCTGGCCGCACCGCCCCCCGCCGCCGGGCTCGGCACGAGCATGCCGCGGCCGGGCATGGCCTACACGCTGGCGGACCTCGCCGAGTACCGCCCGCGCCTGGCGCGGGGGCTCCAGCAGCTGCTGGACTACGACGGCGACGTCGAGGCGACCTTTGGCCTCGACTTTACCATTGCCATCGACCGCTACGGATGGACCGAAACCGTGCCGCTGTGTCCCGGCGGCGAGTCGCGGCCGGTCACCCGCGCCAACCGGGCCGAGTACGTCGCGCTCTACGTGCGGTACCTGCTCGACACGGCCGTCTTCCGCCAGTTCGAGCCCTTCAAGCGCGGATTCTTCACCGTGTGCGGCTGCAACGCGCTGGGCCTCTTCCGCCCGGAGGAGATTGAGCTGCTCGTGCGCGGGTCCGACGAGCCGCTCGACGTCGCCTCGCTGCGCCTGGCCGCAAGCTACGAGAACTGGCCGGCGCCCCGGCCGCTCGACAACGAGCCCACCATCCGCTGGTTCTGGGAGATCTTTGCCGAGGCCTCGCCCCAGGACCAGCGCAAGCTCCTCATCTTCATCACCGGGAGCGACCGCATTCCCGCCACGGGGCCCGCGTCCTTGTCCATCCGCATCCTCTGCCTCGGCAACGACACCGGCCGCTATCCCACGGCGCGGACATGCTTCAACACGCTGACCCTGTACCGCTACACGTCCAAGGAGAGGATGCAGGAGCGGCTCTGGGGGGCCGTGAACGAAAGCGAGGGTTTCGGTCTCAAGTAGACCGGGATTTGCTGTCCGAGGAGGGAAGAGAGAAAAAGAGAAGAGGACACGACATGCAGAATGTTTAGGAGAAGCAGCACACGGCAGAATGGCTTAGAATGGCATCCAGTAGACCGCACCGCACGGCCGGTCCCCGTCGCACTGTTTGTCCTGGAACCTTTTTGTGTCGGTATCGTACATTGCAGCCAACCCTGGCGCGGGCTACAGCGCCTGCTTCATGGCAGCGGCCTCGCTCTTGGCCTGGGCCAGGATCGCCGCCTCTCGCCGCTGGGCAAAGAGGTACCGCGCCATCTTCTCGCGATCCGCCTTGGCGCGCTCGTTGCGCTCCTCGATCTCGCGCAACTGGGCCTCCTCCTGCGGCGTCGGCACCACCGGGACGGCGCCCGTCTTGGCCAGAAAGTCCTGCAGGATGGCGTCGGAGTGCAGGCCCTTCATGTCGATCTCGATGGTGCGCTCGCCCGGCGTCGGCGCCGCCGCCGGCGACGCGCCCTCAAAGGACGAGCTCGGCTGGTTCTCGCGCGTGACGACGGGCGACGCCTTGCTGCCGTCGGCCCCGGGCCCGCTCGTCCGCAGGTAGATGGTCATCACGGCCGGGCCCGACGCGTCCGGTGTCCGGTTGACGATCATGGGCACGGCCGGGTTCCAGTACTTGAGGCGCCGGAGGCTGGTCTGCCAGAACTTCCTGCACGGCCGCCGCGCCTGTCAGCCACCACGCCGCTTCGCTGACAGCACCACCTCTCCCGCTCGCCGGGGAGACTGCTTACCGCGGGCCATAGTGGCCGTCGTTCCACCGCTTGGAGAACTGCATGTGTATCCGCGTGACTTCGGAGGGAAGAACAGCTGCGCCTGGGCCCAGGCGGATGTTGAGGAGCTGGCCGCCGCGTTAGCAAGCAGCGTCAAGGGAGGGGAGGAGGGGGGGTCCAAAGGGAGACGCGTAGTGCGCGGTTGTGTGTACCTGCTGTGAGCGGGGAGCGGCCCCAGGTTAGCCTCTCGCCTCTCGTTCCACTGCGTTCACGCTTTGCGCAACCGAGAGAAACTCACAGCCGTCAGCTTGTTCATGCGCCGGATGACGCCCACCATCCTGGCTGCTGGGGAGCCGGCTAGGCTCGGACGTCGGTCACAGAGGAGGGCTTTCGCAACACACAGCGGCGGTCGGCTGCGTGATGGGGAGCGCGCTGTCCGGTGGGGAGCAAGAAGCCTTGGGCGAAGCTCGCGATGTCCGATTTTTCGAAGCACCGCCGCTGGACTGGCCGTCGTAGTGAACATTATAGTGGGCCGCGGTGTGCCGGGCGGCCGGGTAGGTCACGTGGCGATACAGGGCACTTTGTACTTTGGAGATAGTCCCCAGTTTATTTTTTTTATTTTTTTTGAGACGGCCTTTTGGGACAGTAAAAATGGGCTTTTAGGACAGTAATACATCAACACCTTGACCGCCCTCTAACTCTCCCTTCACCGCCCTACACCAAGGTATCTTTCTCTTTTTCATCACTAAATCGCTAAATAAACTCCCTGTTCTTCTTCGCAGTAAGGATAGCTTTCATTATAATGTAGCAATTCTTTACCAACACCCTCTTCACTTTTAAATAAATTGTCAGATCACCATATACCGGGTGATTATAAAGGAAAGAAAAGACACACTGATAACCACTATAAGAGCGTCTGTACACCGTGAAAGACAGCGCCTGTTGCGCACGACGAGAGGGTGCAGTACAGCGTGCGCATCAGCGCCGTACGGCTGTAAATTAGTGAGAGTTTTTAGAGGTGACTTTGGTCAGTGGAAAAGAGCGGCAGAATTAAATGAGCCAATAATAATCAAGGGCCTGACCCACATATTTGTATTACTGTCCCAAAAGCCCATTTTTACTGTCCCAAAAGGCCGTCTCTTTTTTTTTTTTGGTTCAACGACACGCAACCTCTGGCCACCATCCCCGACCGAGAAGCATGCCTCCCGGCAGAGGAGCTTCGCAGAGATGGCTGCGGGCCGCGTTCGGCATGGACAGCGCGGCCGGCCCGGCTCGGACCGGGCTGCCGCCGGCTTTTCTCTGTCCGGCCGTCCAGACGGCCGCCGGACGCGCGGCTCCGATGCTGACGACGGCGCGCCTGGGACGGCTGCCGTGGCCGCATCCGAGCGCGCAACGACGGAATGTCTCGGGGGCGTCTGCCGCCGCTGTTGGTGCTGGTGCTGGGGCCGCGGCCGGCGTCGGCGTCTTGCTGCGGCGCGCAGATGCGGACTCCGAGGCGTCTGCCGCGACGGCGACAGCAACAGCGGCGACAGCGGCGCATCCGAAGCGGCGGCTGCCGCTCCAGTGCCCTGGCTGCGGCGCCTTTGCACAAACGGTGCACGCCGACCAGCCGGGCTTCTTTGACCTCGGCCGCCGGTCGACGGCGGAGTACCTCGGGCTGGCGCCGGAGAAGAAGCCGCGCGAGCGCGAGGAGGACCGCGTCGTCGAGGCGGCGCTCCGGCGGCTCGAGCACGAGAGCGGCAGCCAGGAGATCCACCTCGGCAGCCTGCTGCGCCCGCAGGGCGGCGGCGCGGACGCCAAGAAGAAGGACGACGGTACGGCCTCGGTCCCCCGCCTTGCAAGCCTCTGTCCTGATGACACGGACTGACCCCGGTTGCCCGCAGACACCCCCCCGTCTATCCTCTGCGTGCGCTGCCACGACCTCGTCCACCACGCCGCGGGCACGCCCATCGTGCACCCCGGCATCGATGCCATCCGCGAGACGCTGGCCGAGTCGCCGTACAAGTACAACCACGTGTACCACGTGCTGGACGCCGCCGACTTCCCCATGTCCCTGCTGCCGCGCATCCACGACCTGCTCGACACGATGCCGCTGCGGTCGCGCAACCGGCGGTCGCGCCACGGCAAGTTCTACGGCGGGCGCCTGACGGAGTTGAGCTTTGTCGTGGCGCGCTCGGACCTGTTTGCGCCGCGCAAGAACCAGGTCGACCGCCTGATGCCGTGGATCCGCGAGACGCTGCGCGACGCCCTGGGCCGCCTGGGCCGCCACGTGCGCCTCGGCAACGTGCGCTGCGTCAGCTCGCGGCGCAGCTGGTGGACGGCCGACCTGCGCGAGGAGATCTGGAAGCGCGGCGGTGCCAACTGGCTCGTGGGCAAGGCCAACGTCGGCAAGAGCAATCTCGTGCACCACGTGTTTCCCAAGGGCCGCATGGACAGCAGCCTGCGCGGCGGCGCCGAGGCCAAGAAGAAGCCGCTGCCGTCGCTGGCCCTGCAGCAGTCGGCGTCGGGCTCCTACGGCCTGGATCCCCGCGGGGGCGGCGGCGGCGACGACGACTACGATGCGGCCATGGATGCTGCGCGCGAGGCCGACCTGGACGAGACGGCCCTGCTGCCGCCGCGGCCGCCCGAGACCAACTACCCGCCGATGCCGGTCGTGTCGGCGCTGCCGGGCACGACGGCGTCGCCGATCCGCATCCCCTTTGGCAGCGGCAAGGGCGAGCTGATCGACCTGCCGGGCCTCGCCCGCACGGCGCTCGCCGACGTCGTGCAGGCGCGCTACCACGACGCGCTGGTCATGAAGACGCGCGTCCAGCCCGAGCAGGTCGCGCTCAAGGGCCCGTGGCAGTCGCTGCTGCTCGGCGGCTTCATCCGCATCACGCCGCGCACGCCCGACCTGGTGTTCCTGACCTACAACTTCACGCCGCTGCCGGAGCACCGCACCATGACCGACAAGGCCGTCGCCATCCAGGCGCAGACGAGCGAGCTGCGCGTCGAGAACATGGCCGTGCCCGGCACCGGCGAGACGATCCGGCTGGCCGGCTCCTTCCAGCTCCAGTACGACGTCACGAAGCAGCGCGCCGGACCCATCACGCGCAAGGACGCGGCCAACATCCGCGTTGACCGCCTGCCCTACCGCGTCGTGGCTCTGGACCTGCTGATCGAAGGCTGCGGCTGGGTCGAGGTTGTCGCGCAGGTGCGCACGCGGCACCTCTTTAACGAGGAGCCGCGGAGACGCGTGCGCAAGGACACGAGCAGCAGCAGCAGCAGCAGCAGCACGCCCGAGATCTTGCAGACGCTCGACCTGTCCGAGCCACCAGACGACGAGCACCAAGAGCACGGAGACGCCGACGCCGACGCCGACGCCGGCATCAACTGGCCCGTCATCGACGTCTACAGCCCGGGCGGCAAGTTCATCGGCGCTCGGCGGCCGCTGAACGCGTGGCTCATGGCCCAGCCCAAGGCGTCGCAGCGCCGGAAGAGCCTGCGCGCGCGGCCCAAGAAGAGTATGAAGGGCGCCAAGAAGCTGGAGAAAGCGAAGCGGCGGGCCTCCGAGGCATGATGGCAGGACTGGGCACGGAACGGAAGGCGAATCTCTTCTCTCGGAACGGCTATATAGCATCTATGCGCCGATAATTGCATATAACAAATATCAAATCGGCGTTGACAAATGACGTATGCCTAGGTGGGGTGGCGCTATGGTGCATTTTGTCTACAACGCCACAACGGTCCACTACTCCGTAGTTCTAAAACATTGCTTTTCTCCAACACCTGACAGCCAACAACGCCCCTCTGCGATCACACGCCCTCGACGGAGACATTTCCAGCTGCTGCCGGCCATCGCGCACAGCGCCACCATTTGCCATGGCGTCACTTTCTGTCCGGCAACCGTCCCAACAGCCGCAGACGGCGGCCTCCGGCAGCCAGACGGCCACCATCGCCGGCCCGTCGTCCGCGGCGCCGCCGGCTTCGTCCGAGCCAGCCGCCGCAGAGCAGGCGCCGCAGCCCATTCTCCACCTGCGCGGCTCCCACGGCCGCAACCGGCGGGGTGTGCAGTGGGCGGAGGGCGTGGTCGACAACGAGGGGCTGAACCGCAAGAAGTCCAAAGGTGCGTGCATCTCCAGCTTGCGTCTCCAGCTTGCACGGCCGACGCGGCCCTTCTTGTTCGCGGAGCGACGCAGAAGGATGACTGATAGGCGGGGACAGTCTGCTGCATCTACCACCGGCCGCGCGCCGTGGACGAATCGAGCGACTCGTCGTCGTCTGACTCCTCCTCCGACTCCTCGTCCTCGGACGACGACTCCGACGGCGGCCGGGCCGCCCGCAGCGACGCCGACCGGGCCTTCCGCGGGCCCAGCGGAGGCGGCCGGCGGCCGGCCCGCCATCGGCATGCGCCAGACTGCCCGGAGCACGGCCACAGCCACGACCACGACCACGGCCACGACCATGACCACGACCGTGACCACGAGAGCGGCAGCAGCGGCGACGAGGAGGGGGACGGCGGCGACGGCGGCAGAGGACGCAAGGAATCGGACAAGGGCAAAGGCAAGGCCAAGGACAAGGGCAAGCGGAGGCCGAGCCCCAACGCCTACGAGAAGATGCCGCGCTACGACAAGCCGCCCAAGCTGGGGCCATAGCCTCGCCTGGGCCTCGCCCTGGATCTCGCCTTGGGATCCCGCCTTCAGTTTTGCATTCGTTTTTCGGTACCTGTTTGCTTGCATCCATTTATTCTTTCCCAATATAGGGTTGGTTGAGGGAGGGGGAAGAGGGAAGACTTGCTTTGGCGTTTGCGGATTCGGGCTCTGGAAATCTACTGCATGAGCATCACCCTTTTTTCCCCGTCTTTCTGCGTCTGGTGGCTTGAAAGAGCAATGCCTGCCTTGGCTGGCATCCTGTATTCCTGAGTATCTTTCGGGCTCGTCCTCGCTGGCACGCCGACTGGCAACCATCCGGAGAGCCCCGCGCGCGCTGTCGACGCATTTCTTTCAAAGTCTACTATCGTACACGTTCCACCACCTCGTCGGCTTTTGTCTCTCTCTCTTTCCTCCCGCCGCACGGTTTCTCAGTCAGACCGCCTTGCCATCAACAGCGCCTCTCGCTTCCGGCGTCTAGACAAACTCGCCAGTGGGCGCCGGCGGGCCCAGCATGCTCGCAACCTGCTTCCTGATCAAGTTTCTCGACCCACGCTGTTCGGGCCGCGGCACGCCCTGGATGGCGCGCGGCTCCTTCATCAGCGACGGGTCCAGCTTGCACGGAACCCGCGTCGTCACCGCCCGGTATTCGCCGGGGAACTTGGCGCTCGGTACCGGCACCGACGCCGTCCGCCAGATGTGGTCTGACGTGTCGCTTAGATAGGGCGGAATCCGCGTCTGCTGCCGGGCGGAGGCCGCCAGTCCTGGTGCGATGCCGTGCGACGCCTTAATAGTCGACAACCGCGACAGACTGCTGAATCCGCTCAGACCCGACCGCCCGCGGATCTTTTTGGCCAAGATGATCTCGTCAAATAGCCGGATCGAGGGGTGACCGGCAGCATGCCGTTCTCGCTCATAGATGAACTCGTTGAACGCTGTCTGGTTAGCAAGCGAAGGGAGAAGAAAGACTCGCAATACAGAAAGATTCAAAAAGCAAGAAAAAAGCAAGAAAAACCCACCTTGTGTGTTTCTCAGCATGGACACGTATTCCTGCTGATCGTACGGGAGGCTCTTGATGAAGCCGTTAAAATCAAAAGCGTAGACCTGCCCGTTGGCCTTTTGTTCCTTGGTTGGTCGCTGCAGGTGTTTGCGGTAGGTGTAGAACAGGCTCGCCAGGCACCGCACAAAGGCCGCCCGGACCTTGTCGGCGCTGAACGCCTCCGGGCAGACCAGCGACGCATAGCCCAGACAGCGGCTGTGCGCCAGGCATTTGCATCCGGCGCACTGGTAGAGGCCATCGCCGTCGGAGCGCTCCTCGCAGATGCCGCACGTCTCGGAAGCGTCCTCGGGCCTCCAGTTGAAGCAATGGCCCTCCACCCACATGGTCGTCTCCGTGTTGCAGACCGGCTGCACGACCATGTTGGGCATGACCGTGGACGCCGCCAGCGTCGACTGCGCATACGTCGACGGGGCATAGCCGCCGTACGAGGACTGCGAGTCCACCGACACGGCGGACACAGACAGGCTCTGCCCGTGGCTGTGGCCGTTGAGGTACTGCAGGCTGGGCCGGTGCAGCGGGTGGCTGCGGTCCGCGACGCCAAAGGAGGAGCTGCGCCGTGACTTCTCGTCAAAGTGGACCGACCGCTTCTCGCGCAGCGTGTGAGCCGCTGCAAAGCCCGAGTCGCTGCGAGACACGGGCGTCGTCGGGATGGGCGGGAAGCTCGTGGAGATGGGCGAGAGCGAGGCGGGGGGGCTGGTGCGCGTGGACTTGGCTGTGTGCGGCCGGTCGGCCCGCGCAAACTCGTTGCGTAGCTGCACAAACGCGTTGAAGATGGGCACGCGCAGCGAGCCTGGGGGCTCGGGTTCGCCGAAGCTGGCCGAGTTCTGGGTGACCCATTTGCCCAGCGTCGCCGGCGGCGCGATGGGGTTGAAGAGCGACTCGTTCTCGGCCGCAAAGGCGTCGTAGGGGAAGGTCTCCATGGCGGAGGGCGGCGGCCCGGGCGGCACGCCGTAGCGCAGGCGGTGTGGTGCCGCCAGGTGCAGCAGGGACAGCAGCTTGCGGCGGTGCTGGCGCGGCATGTGCGTCGGAGGGGCGGTGGCCTCGATGGTGTCCTTGTCGAGGTCGACGAGGACGAAGTCGTCTTCGGGGAGGTCGATGTTCTCGTAGCGGCGTTCGATGCCGACAATGTAGGGGCAGGGGGCGTCCAGGACGGACAAGAGGCGGGCGGGCAGCAGGGGGATGAAGATGCTGGCCCACTTGAGCGGATAGAGCAGGTTGGCAATGGCGTGGCAGGCCAGGTGCAGCATGGCGGAGTGGGAGGAGAGGAAGATGATGCGCGACTCGACCATGACGTACTCGAACAGGGTGATGATGTTCTCGAGCGACAGGCAGCGGAAGAGGGCAAAGAGGTCGACGTTGCGCGAGCCGGGCAGCTCGTTGGCGGCCTCCTTGCGGGCGTACAGGCGCAGCTCGCGCACGCCGAGCTCGACCTGGGTCTTGGAGCTGAGGGGACTGAAGGCCTCGGTGCACAGGTTGACGACGTAGCGTTCGAGGGGCTGCCAGCGGCCGACCTTGGGCGAGCTCGGGGGGATGCGGAGAACGGCGCCGTCGGTCATGGGGACGACGACGGCGCGCAGCCACTCTTTCCAAAAGGCCATGCGGGTGGGGTCCCGGCCGAGGATGCCGTAGGCGCGGGGCACCCACAGGCCGGTCTCGCCAGAGGTCAGGCCGTCGATCTTGGAGGCGGCGCCGTGGCGCAGGGGCCGCAGCATCTCGGTCATGAGGCTGATCTTCTCCTCGACCGTGCTGATCTGGTCGTCGAGGACCTCGCGGGCGGGCGAGCCGGAGGGGGCGGCGGGCAGCTTGGCGAGCAGCTGGGAGAGGTGTGCGCGCTCGGCGGCCAAGCGCATGCCGAGGCTGGCGGCGAGCTCGCGCTCCTCGTCGGACATGTGGCTCTGGCGCCACTGCTCGCAGCGCTTCTCGACCTCCTCTGCGGTGTCGGCCTTGAGGACGGTCCAGATGGTGACGGCAATGCCGTAGACCTTGGAGTTGTCGTCCGACGTCATGGTGAAGCCGTGCCAGGTGGACCGCGGCCGGTCGTCGGAAGAGACAACCTGGATGTCGTTGGGGAAGGCAAACATGGGCACATAGTCCGGGAATTTGCCTCTCCGCGCAATCTCCTCGGTTGCGCTGCGTGGCGGGTAGCGGTCGAGCAGGACGGGCTCGAAGCGGCGCTTGAGCGGGTGCATGTCCGGATCGGTGTTGAGGGGCTCGGGGGGCGGGATGACCGAGTTGTAGTTGCTCAGACGCTTGCTGGTACGGACCGAGACTGTGTGGTGGTTAGCGGGCGTCCCTGTCCCAGTCGACCGGTCGTATGCGCCTCCTCCCCAGCTCACCTGCTCGTGTCGTGCCGTGGGGCTTGCGGACACTGTTCATGTCGCGGAAGCTCAGCTTGCGGCGGATGCTGCCCTTGATGCTCCGAAGCGGGCTCCTCCGGCCGCTAGGCTCGGCGTCGTCGGCCTTGATCTTCTCGGTGCGGGGGTTGACCATGGGCGGCCGCGCGTGCAGCTTGGCGCCGGCGCTGAAGGTGAGGTCCTCGAGGAAGTTTTCGCGTTCTACGGCGAACTTGACCAGCATCTGGTCGAAGTCGAAGTCAGACCGGCCACCTCCGCCGTCGCCGCCGCCGCCCCCGCCGTCGCCGCCGCCGCCGCTGCCATTCGTGTTGCTGGTGGGCGCGCCATCTGCGGTGGCGGCCAACGGGGTCGGCTGCAGCGGGGCCTTGATGGTCGTGCTGCTGCGGTTGCTCTGGGTGTTGCCGTCGAGGTCTTCGAGCGTGTGGATGGAGAAGCGCTTCTCGAGCGAGAGCTTGGAGAGCCTGTTTGCCGAGCTCTGCCGCGAGTGGCGGGCGGTCGTGCGGGCGCCGGCCGCGCCCCGGGCGTCGTCCGCGGGCTCCGGCTCGCCGTGCTCGTCTATGGTCTCCTCGACCGGCGGCTGGGCGGCGGTGGGCGGGGGGTCCTGGTAGGTGATGGACTCGATGCCGGCGATCCAGAAGTAGTCCGCCAGGGGTGTGGACGCAGACGAGTCCATGGCGGCATGGGAAAGGGCGCGTGAGGAGGACGAAGAGGAGCCGTCGGCCAGCGGTCTTGGCCGGGCGGGACGAGAGGCTGCGATCGGCGGCGGGAGCACGCAAAGGGTTCGTCAGTCGGCCTCGGGCTCACGAGGGCAACATTGGCGTGTGCGGGATTGGGGGATCGCCGTTGCAGAAAAGAGTAAAAAAGATAGCACGGGAGGCGGCAGGGACAAAAAAAGCAAGCAGGGGAAAAAAAAAAATAGAGGCCAGGGAAGGTAAAACAGACGAGAGAGGGGTCCCGCCAGCAAGGGAGTGGGGAAAGGACGGCAGGCGAGCTGAAAGAAAGACAGTGACGAAGAAAAAGAGACGGGGGAGGGTGGGAGAGAGGGAGAGGGAGAGAAGCGAGAAAAATCACGACACGCGATGGCCGGCGAGGCCAGAAAAGCCAAGGACGCGGACGCGAGTCGTTGACGGTGAATGCGTGCGTCCCAGATCGCAAAGGGAAGGAACGAGTGATACCGGGCGGGCAGGCGGGCGTGCAGGCGGGCTGCTGGCTGGCTGGCTGGCTGGCCACGACGCCATGGAAGCACAGCGAAACCACTAAAGAAAGGGGAGCGGGGAGCGGGCAGGGCCAGCCAGCCAGCCAGCCAAGCGCAGGCGGAAGGAGCGACCGACGGGGCCAAACGGCGGGGGCTGGCTGGGCACATGGGAGAGACTTGGGCCGATTCTGTGCATCCCTGCGCCCGCCAGGCCAGGCCAGGCTGGCGGCCACCCCTCTCTCTTTGCAAGGTCCGCTAGACGCGTGCGAGCTCATACGGGCAGGCGGCAGTGGCACGGAGTACGAGCGCCGCTCGCCAGCAGCTTTAAGGGGTAGGCGGAGGAATGGCTAGCGCGCCTGCCCGCCGCGTTCGAAACCCAACTAAATTTATACAAGTACGTACTCCGTAAATATACTCCGTAAAAAACGGAGCATGCTTGGAACGGCGGCGGCCTTGCGGTCTGACGAACCACCCGACGCCGCGCCTGCCCCACGGCGCACGCGACTGTGCGATTGCGGCCGCCCCGAACAGGCCCTTTGTCGGCCCCATCGGCGGGCGCGCAGGCTGCCGGCCAGCGATCCTTTGAACAGTTAACTCCTCGCTGCCTCCCCATCCCTCGTTCGCGCTCATCCCTTCTCGCTCGCGCGCGTTGGGCACAAACCAGCGAGGGCCCCCTGCACGGGCCGTCTGCTGGGCCGTACGGGCAACGATGTTCTGTCTTCCGTTCGAACCCAACGCAATAAGTCACTGTATTATATTGAAATAATCAAACGGAATCGAGGCCCGATAAGACTGCAGCCCCTCGCTCCTTCCATATTGGCAGCCTCGAAATTGCACCGTGCTGTGAGGTGCGCTTCCGTCCGTGGACGGCTCGTCCGCGCATGGCTGGCCCGTCGTCCGTTCCTGCCTGTGCCACTTCTCCTGAGCCTTGCCGCGCCGCCTTCCTGCCCCCTACGTGGCGGCCCTGCAGGTACCCTGGCTGGCGCCACGCACTCAAGAGGACGGACGTCGTAAGATGCCCTGCCACGCTATGCCGCGCTACGCGGCCGCCTGCAGCCGCCGCCGCCGCTCCTTTGCTGACTCTTGCTGTTCCTTTGTTTGTCATTTGCTGGTCATTTGCGCCCACACACCAAACTAGCTGTGTCTTTAAGATGCATTGTATTCTGCATGTGTTTCCCCTATTTCACCAAAGCCCCGATCCGCCGCAATACCTCTCGCTCCCTCCCCACACAGCACAGGATGCCGAGGATCACGGCGGCCTCCAGCCTGCGCGTGCTCGTATTTGAGCAATATTCTTGGACACGAGTCGTCGTACCAGCCACGGCGCTCCGGCCATCTGCCGCGGCCGCTTCCCGATGCAAGGCCCTGTCTTAGACAAGCGTGTGCTGCTCGATCGCTGGGCCGGCATCGCGAGCTGCACGCCACCGTGGACACGGACAGACGTGGACGCAGCCCTCAGCGTCCCAGCAAGGTCCCCGGGACATGCTGTGCGCCCCCAACGCTCCAGCACAGAGGCTCCACAGCGCTCCGGCCACGAGGGCCTGCCGAGCACGGCAGCAGCAGGAGTCTCGTCGAGCATAAAAGGTCCACGAGCATGTCGGCGGGTGCCGGCGGGTGCCGGCGGGATGCCCAGGTGTTGCAGAGCGTCATACACGGCCAGCAGGCCTGCAGGCCTGCAGGCCTACACGGCGTGCACGCGCGAAAAGCCAGCCCAACCCGCCGCATCTGGGCCCACAAGCACTTGCAGGCGCTGTGTCGTAGAGCCCCGTTTGCCATGCCGCCACGCTGCTTGTTTTCGAGGACGCGTGCTTCCCCGTCCTGTCCGCCAGGGCGGCGCTTGGATCACCGCACCGTTCGCGTGCCCAGCATACCCGTAGACAGGAACCCCCGGTTGCCCATCTCGCCCCGCCACCCGATGCCCAGGTACCCAAACACCAGCCGCCCATTGCTCTCTTCCGGCAGCCCAGGCCCCGTCTCCTCGATCAGGAAGCTCACCTGCTCCACCTCGCCGGGGTGGAGCACAGGCTTGCGGCTGGTGCCGCGGGTGGCGAGAGCCGCCGGGGTGGCGGCGTTGGCGGTGTCGGCGATCGCAGAGGAAGCACCGGCAAGCAGAGACGCCGTCTCGCTCCATTCGTTGCAGTCCTCGCACGCCAGCGCCGGCTCCAGCTCCAGCAGCACGCGGTCCAGCTGAATCACGTCCTCGCCGCAGTTTTCCAGCTGCGCCTCCAGCACCCACCGGCGGCGTTGCCGCCGCTTGCCCTTTGCCGCCACCGGCGCGTACGGGCCCGCCTTGGTCCGCACAATCAGCGACGACTTGCAGATGAACTGGTACAGCTTGCGGAATGTGCGCGTGCGCCCGCTCGTCTCCGTCGCTTCGTAGTAGCTGACCGTCACCGCCAGGACATGGTTGCCCTCCTCCTTGAGGTCGAAGCGCACCACCTTCTGCAGCGTCTGGCCCACCTCTAGGTCGACGCCGCCGCTGCCGCCGCCGTCGCCGGGACTCTCCGGCGTGAGCGTCAGCTTCACCGCGCCCGCCGTCGACGGCGTCTTCATCTCCGCCTCGATCCGCACGTCCCGCACGGCCTTGC
Source organism: Ophiostoma fasciatum (assembly GCA_019925495.1). Taxonomy (NCBI): domain Eukaryota; kingdom Fungi; phylum Ascomycota; class Sordariomycetes; order Ophiostomatales; family Ophiostomataceae; genus Ophiostoma; species Ophiostoma fasciatum. Next base: position 250,418 of record JADHKM010000025.1, on the reverse strand, counting down.
GCGGCGGCGGCGCGCTGCTGCTGCTGCCGCCGCCACCGTCGGCCGCCGCCGCCGCCGCCGCCGCCGCCGCGTCGTGATTCGCGCACAGCGTGCACGCAAATGATTCCCCCACGTATGCCGAGCCAAACGACGGCGGCAGGTTCAGGATCGGGCTCAGCAGGAACGGGTCGGTGTTGGTGCTTGTCGCGCCGCCGCCCGCCGCCGCTTCTCGGTACGCCAGCGACGCGGGGACGGTCGGCGCCGGCTGGGTTGTCGACAACGGCGCCGCAACGGCATACTGGGACACGAGAGATGGCCTAGAAAGCCTGTCGCCACCACCGGTGTCAGCACGGGTGTCGCGTGTGTCCGCTCGTGGGGGGAGGATGTGGTGGCCCTTACCGCAGCACCTTGAGCGAAATCGGATGGGGCTCCTTCAGGACGTCTTGCGACGCATACCGCTGGTGGCTCATGGCAGCAGCGGAAGAAGGACGCCAATAAGGCGCATAATTTCACAGAGCTGGGAATGTAGATGGGCGGCGCGTACCCGGTCGGTGTCCGTCGCGAAGGAACATTGAACAACTCCGTAGTTGGTCGTTGCCTGTGGAGCCGTCAGACGTGAGCTCAAAGCTCCCCCACTCCAGCATAAATATATGCACGTAACTGATCGGGATCAGGCCCGGTTAATTGTATAACGGATCTGCTAGGGTCTAGGTGAGTTAAAGAGTAAGATACAGATATTATATTGAACGTTCACAAGACACCCAGGCTACTTTTTGAATAAAATCAGACAAAAATGGAAATAGAAATGCAGCAAGAAACATCTGCAACGACGTGCTTACAGCCCCGGCGGTGGTGGAACCTGATGGATACATGTCAGCATGACAGTCTAAAAGCATCGGGACAACGAACCGCATCAAACGTACTGCATTGTAGCCCGAGGCACCAGGTGGGGAACCAGACGGGGCCCCGGGAGGAGGCGGCGGCGGCGGCGGCTGCGCGTCGTCCGGAGGAGGCGGGGGAGGCGTCGACGTCGACGCCGACGACTGGCCAACACCAGGCGGCGGCGGCGGCGAGCCTTGCTGAGGCTGCTGCTGCTGCTGCTGCTGCTGCTGGGCCTGTTGCGCAGCCGCGTAATACTGCTGGTAGTACTGGACGTAGCTGGTGAGGGATGCACGTTAGCAAAGAGCTTCTGCTGGAAGATCGCAACGAACCACGGACGTTGGGGATACGCACGCTGCATAGCCGCCATATGGCGCATACGGGTCGCTCGTGCCGTAGTACTGGGCGTACTGGGCGGCATAGTCGGCGGCGTTCGTAGCTCCGGGAGCCGCGGCTGCCGCCGCCGCTGCGGGCCCGGTCGGCGTCCCAGGCATGCCGGCAGGTCCTGCACTGCCGCTGGCCGGTCCGGTCGGCGGGCTGCCTGCGATCCCAGCAGCCGGATCCGGCGAGTTGTAGCCACCGGCCGCGACCTGGTCATAGCCGCCGTGGTCGGGACCGCCCGGCGCCCCATGGCCGCCATACCCGTTGTACCCGCCGCGCCCGCCGGGTCCGTATGCGCCGCGGCCGTAGCCTTGGTGCTGGCCGTATGGTCCCCCGTTGCCAAATCGGTCGCGATCGCCGAAGCCCCCTGGGCCACCAAACGTGCGCTGAGACCGGGTCTTGAAGATCTCGTACTGCTCCTTGACGTTTTCCAGCAGGTCCTCACAAAGCTCTTTTGCTTTCTCAACCATGTTAGGGTCGGGGCCGCTGGAACAGGTTAGCAATCGGGCTGTGCACCGTTTCGTTGGGCAGGGCACGGTCGACGTACGTCACGTGTAAGAACAACGGGTCTTCGTGTTCGCGGCCGGTGGACGACTCGATGAAGCCCGAGCCGCGGCCCTTGATCTGCACGCGGCAGCCGGTCTCCTGCTGGATGTGCTTGACGTAGGCGCCGCCGTGGCCGACCACCTGCGCACGAAGGTTGAAGCCGGGGATGGGCTCGAGGCCAATCGGGACGTGCTTTTCGGGCCATTTTCTCTGCACACGCATATTAGCAAGACGGCATCGGTAGGAGCACACCGACCGGATCCCATCCTCGTACCCGGCCATATTCGTCTCGCTCAACGGATTGCTGTTCCTGGTCCCGCTCGCGGCGCCGGAACCGCCTCTCGTCCACCAGCGGCGGCAGCTCCGAGTTGATGAGCTCGTTAATCTTGGCGATGGCCTTCTCGAGACCTTCTCTGGTTGTGCTCGTGACGTGCAGGTAGAGCGGCGGGTTCTGCGAGTGTGTCAGAACATCGGTCGCGTGTCCTTCTCACAGGCGCCTCCTGGGAAGAAGAGGGCCATCCACTTACCGACGACGAGGCCATGCTCTTCGGGACGTAGCTCCCGCGCGTCGTGACATCTGTGGTTGCAAGAAAAAGTGAGCACTGCGTTAACGCCGCTGTCCTGCGAACACGATTTGCAACAAGCTGGGCAAGCGGAGAGGCCATAGCGTACCAGCGCCAGTTTCTTCCTTAATCTACATCGGAGGTCAGCAGATGCCAAAGAGGAGGATGCGTCCGGGCTATCAAGCTTCCAGTAAGCGAGACGATCCCAAACGACCAGGCACAGGAGGCCCAAAAAGAGCAAGAGCAGAGAAATGCACCGCATGGGCATGTCTGCAGCGCGGCAGGTCAGCGGGAGAGAGGGCGGAGCAGTAATTACCATTTTCTGTGTCGAGGCTTTGGTGACGATGTAGCGGTTCCGCAGATCGTTGATCCCGATGTCCTTGATGTAGTCGCCGTCGGACATGTAGATCTCGCCGTCGATATTCGCTGCCGAAGCCGAGGCCGTGGCCTTCAAGTTGACTGGGGTCACCTGCCGTGGCGGCGCATCGTCGAGTTCTCGGCTGCCCTTCCGCGTCTGGAGCTGCTCGCTGATTCGAGCTGCGACCGCCGCTGCAGTTGCTTAGCATACAGAACGGGCAAACGCCCAAGCAAAACAAAAAGAAAACCATCCACGCACCAGCGGCGGCGGCAGGGTCGACCGGCTTCGACTCGTGGTCCGCAGAGGTCTCGCGATCCCGCGACAGAGGGCTGCGCCGGCGCGCCGGCTCGTCTCGCCGGGGCGGGGGCGAGCGCGAGCGCCGGTCAAAGCGGGACGCTCGCTTGGGCTCCGGCTCGGTCTGGTCAAACCGTGAGCGCTTCACGGGGGGGCGTTCTGACGAGTCCATCGTTGGAGAGAGCAGGACTGGAGACGCGTCGCGGTGCTGCCAGAAAGACGAAGACAAACGGAAAACAAATCCTAAACAAATGCTCGGCAACCAAAACAGAAAGTAGCTGGCAGCAGGACGTCTGCCAACATCGAAGAATCCAGTGTGCAGCGGGAGGGGGGGTGTGGTATTGCTGAGGTGTGGGTTGGATGGAAGCTCAAAAGGCCGTCAGAAGCCGACAGATTTTCTACGGAGCAAGAGCAAGCATCTGCTGTCCGTGAGGCTGCACGCCGTGCTGGACTGTCCGCCAATCAGCAGCAAGCCCAGAAAACAGAGCCTGGCTGTGGGGGTGCAGGGTGGCCTGGCTGGCCTGGACCTCGTGAAAAAATTTGTGCCGGTTCCGGCGCACGTGTCGGCCGTGACCTTGCACTGTGCTGCGTCCGGGTGCGCTGCGTTTTTTGGTAGCGGGCGTTGGCCAGTGCGAGTGCGGAGGCGCCAGCGGCCCTGCTCTCCACCGTTTTTTGATCTCACAGATTATTTTTCTCGCGCTCTGGGCTTCTCCTGTGACTCACCACGAGCGTGATAGCGCTCCGAGCAGGCTCAATTGACCGGCGCGGACGGTCATTTGCTTGCCTCATCGGTGCTCTTGGGCGATCGGACTTGACTTCTCCTCGCACCGCCCACTTGCGCGTCGCCATGGCCTCTCGCCGCCTCCTCCTGTCCTCGCCGTGGCGGGCAGCCCTGTCCGGCAGCCTGCGGCCGGCCGGCGGCTTCCCGGCGCCTGGCTCGGCCTGCTCGACGGCGCTCCGGCACAGCTCCAGCACCAGCAGCTCCACGTCCGCAATCGCCTACAAGGCGCTGCGTCGCCGCCATGCCCCTCTGCCCGTCAGCGATGCGCCGCCGGCCTGGTCGGCCCAGGCTGCCGTGTCCAACATTCTCTACGAGACGCCGACGCCGTCGCTGGCGCCGTCCACGCGGCACATTCTCAACTGCCTGGTGCAGAACGAGCCGGGCGTGCTGTCCCGCGTCTCGGGCATCCTGGCCGCCCGCGGCTTCAACATCGACTCGCTCGTGGTGTGCAGCACCGAGGTCGAGGACCTCTCGCGCATGACCATCGTGCTCACGGGCCAGGACGGTGTCGTGGAGCAGGCGCGGCGGCAGCTGGAGGACCTGGTGCCCGTGTGGGCCGTGCTCGACTACACCAACGCCGCCCTCGTCCAGCGTGAGCTGCTCCTGGCCAAGGTCAACATCCTCGGCCCCGAGTACTTTGAGGAGCTGCTGGCCCACCACCGCGAGATCACCGCGCCCACCGAAAACACCGCCGAGCAGGACGGCGAGCCGTCGGGCGTCTCCCTGGCCGAGGTCGGCGAGGACTTCCACCCGAGCCGCCTGGCAGCCAGTGAGGCGCTCCGCCACAAGCACGAGCATCTCAAGAGCATCACCTATTTCACCCACCAGTTTGGTGGCAAGGTTCTGGACATCAGCACGAATAGCTGCATTGTCGAGGTGTACGTCCGCTGCCCTCGTCCTTTTTTTTGTCATGCAGGATGCTGACCAAGACAACAGGTCGGCCAAGCCGTCGAGGATCGACTCGTTCCTAAAGTTGGTTGCGCCCTTTGGCATTCTCGAGTCGGCCCGCACGGGCCTGATGGCCTTGCCGCGCTCGCCGCTGCACGGCCCCGACGATGAGGCGCATACAAAGGAAGCGGAAGACGTCGTGGACGTGAGCCAGCTGCCCCCTGGGTAGAGATACGGCGTCTTGCTTTGAGGGGGGTTTCAATCGAAGGATTTAAGGGGGGTTGTTTTCTTCGGCCGTGGGACATGCAATGATGTGATTTAGAAAATCAAATCGGGATGCATCCTTGTCATTCTAATTTTTTTTTGCGTCATGTACCCCTTCTGACATGAAAATCAAAATGCCTGTCTGCGCGATGCCATTTGGGACCTGCGTTCGAGGATGCACACCCAATTATCCGCCTCAAGTTACGCCAGCGTTCTCGATTCAGACAATCTTGCCCTTGTTGACCACAAAGGCCTCCAGAGCAGCTGGGATACCAGTCAGCAAACGAAGATCACTTTTAGCCATGGGAAGGGAATCAGGCCGTACCGATGGCCGCCCACAGCCGGTTCTCCGCCTCCTGGAAGACGAGCGACCGCGGGCCGTAGAACACCTCGTCGGCGACCTCCTCCGGATGCCGGGGCAGACAGTGCATGAACTTCCAGTCGGGATTGGCGCCACCGCGCTCGGCCAGGGCGTTGGTGATCTCGTAGCCGGCAAAGGCCTGGAGGCGCTGCCGGGCCTCGTCTTCCTGGCCCATCGACACCCACGTGTCTGTCACCAGGATGTCGGCGCCCTGGATCGCCTCCTCCGGGACGGTGGTCTCGATCAGCTTGCTGTTGCTGCCGGAGGAGAGGATGAGCGACCGCATGCGGTCCGGGATGCCGTAGCCCGTGGGCGAGGCGACTGCAATGTCGACGCCCGTCTTGAAGCAGCCGATGGCCAGGTCAAAGAGCACGTTGTTGGAGTCGCCGACCCACGCAACCTTCTTGCCCTGGAGCCCAAGGCCGTCGCTGCTCGCCCCGGTGGCGGGGAAGGCCTCGTGGATCGTCAAGAAGTCGGCAATGGTCTGCAGCGGATGGAAGTCCGCAGACAGAGCATTGATGACGGGCACGGACGAGTGCTCAGCCAGGCCGGTCACGTCCGAGTGCGGGCCAACCCGGGCCACAATGGCCGACGTCATGGACGAGATGACCTTGGACGTGTCGAGGAGAGACTCGTTGACCTGCACACGCAAGTCAGAACCAGGCACAGGAAAAAGGGACAGGTTTTCTCCCAGCCGTCTCGCACGGAGAGGCAGGTGCAAAACCTACGCCTAGCTGGATGTCGTCCTTGCCGAGAAACATGGGGTGGCCGCCCAGCATGGCGACGGCGGACTCCGTGGAGACCCGCGTCCGCGTGCTCCGCTTGCTAAACATCATGGCCACAGCGGGGCCGGCGAGGCTACCCTTGAGCTTCTCCGGGACCGTGCCCGCCTTGAAGGCCTTCTTGTGCTCGGCCGCGTTGAGGACGAGCCGCGAGAACTCCTTCGGCGACAGGTCCGCAATCGACATCAGATGCCGGGGTGCCGAGTAGGCCCGGACCTGAGCATGCCGCGCGACCGACCGCGCGGCCTGGAAGAGTGTGCTGCTCATGGCTGCGGCGCGGCCGCCTGTGTAGTGTGTTGTTGCTGTCGGGAGCGTCCGCCGGCGTTGATCGTCAGGGCCGCAGACAAAAAAAAAGCAAAATATCTAAGTAACAACGCGAGGCACGCCTAAGACCACAGGAGCGCAGACGAGGAACAGTCGGGACAAAACAGGCGGACAGGCGGACACTGCACTCAGACGAAATGGGATGCCAGAGACCGGCCCGTCACGCTCATATGCTTAAATCCCAATGGGCTCACGTAGTGCTCGATAAAATCTTTTCTGCATCTCGTGGCCGCCGTGACTCTGAGCAGTTAGGAGCACTGTGTAAGCACTGTATAACCAACTCTCACCTCCGGGCCCACACCCCACAGAATGTCGCAGCATTCTCAAGTGCGGCGGGCCGCGTGGGTCAGCTGACTGGACATGTACACATAAGCTCGTACTCACTCGCATGCGCCTGCCTGCCCTTCTCCGTTCTCCATTCAAGCATACCGTCTCGCCACCTTTCTTCCTTTCGCAACGCCTCTGCATCCATGGACAGCAGCACAACGCGCAGCCGCGTCTCATAGTCCACTGATCTCTAATCGGCGAAAACGAGGCTGCTCCCAAGTCTTCTACGCTCTCCACACCCGCTACGCCACCATGCCCGACTCGGAAGAGCGGTCGCCTCTGCTGAGCGCCGAGGCTGCGGAATCCAGCTCGCAGTCCGCCGCCGTGGAGACGACGCCGCTGCTGGGCGGCGGAAGCAGGGGCGAAGCCCGGTCTCTGAACGGATCGGCGCCGGGCGGCGACGCAGCTTCGCACGCGTCACGGGCCGCCAGCAGCGACCGGGCCTCTGTCCGGTCGCGAAGCAAGCAGGGCAGACGCTGGCCATCGTTCGTGGCGGTCACATTGCTGGCTCTGGTCTCTGTCTCCGCCATCGTGCTGGCCTTCATCGTGCCGGCCGCTGTCGAAGAGTACGCAAAGCAGAGCGCCGTGGTCGAGCCGACGAACCTGTCGCTGGAGTCCATCACGACGGATGGCGTCCGCGCGCGCATCCAGGCGAACGTCCGTCTCGACGGCTCGCGTGTCCATGACGAGCAAGTCCGGCGCATCGGGCGCCTGGCGACGTCCATCGTGCGCAAGCTGGGCACCGAGAAGACCACGGTCCACGTGTACCTGGCCGACCTGGGCAACCTGCTCCTGGGCTCCGCCGAGATCCCGCCGCTCGTTATCAGCTTGGTCGACGGCCAGACGACGGTGATCGACTTTGTGGCCGATCTGGTGCCTGGCGACGCCGAAGGCATCCGCAGCATCGCGAACCAGTGGCTCGAAGGTCGCCTCGACGTCGTGCGGCTTCGGGGCAAGGCGGACATCTCGCTGAAGACGGGCCTGATCCCGCTCGGCACGCACTCCGTGTCCGAGACTCTGGCATTTGAAGGTCAATCCCTCTACCGCTCTTTTGCATCGCTCTTTTTTGGCGAGAAATCCATCATGTAGACGGCGTGGTGACGTGGAAATGAGAAACCAGATCGCTCTGTTTGTTTTTCTGGACAACTGGACTAATGCGCTGTACAGCCAAGGACCTCCCCGGTCTTCCAAAGTACGACATCGATCGCATCATGTTCGAGGAGATTGATCTGCCCGGCTCGAGCACCGGTGCCATGGGCGCTGAGGTTGTGATCTCGGCCGTCAACGAGTTTCCCGTCCAGATCGACATACCTCCACTGGCCTTTGAGGTTCTCGTGCCCAACTGCGACACGCGCGACCCCTACATCCAGGTCGCCGACGCCGTCACAGAGCCGGTCTCCGTGCGTCCGCACTCGACCGTCACGGTGGTGGTCAACGGGACAGTGCAGGAGCTGCCCGACTCGCTCACGGCTCTGTGCCCCAACTCCGAGTCGTCGCCGCTCGATCTGCTCTTGAAGCAGTACATGAGCGGCGATGCCGCCACCGTCTTTGTCCGGGGCAAGAGGCAGTCCCTCGGCGACACCCCCGACTGGATTGGCGACATCCTTTCAAGTGTTACCGTTCCCGTCCCTTTCCCGGGCCGGACGTTTGACAACCTGCTCCGGGAGTTCTCGTTGACCGATGTCCACTTTACTCTGCCGGACCCCATGGCCGAGCCTGGTGACCCTGGCGCCGAGCCGACCGTGTCGGGCACAATCCTCGTCGTGGCGGGCCTGCCGTCGCAGATGAACTTTGCCGTCAACGTCACCAGCGTCCGGGCTGACGCCGACGTGTTCTACCATGGCGACAAGCTGGGCGAGCTGAACCTGCACAAGTGGCAAGCCGCCAACTCGACCATGACGCGCGCCACCAAGGACCACGAGGCCACCGTCAAAGTCCAGTCTCGGATCGACAACGCGCCCCTCAACGTCACGGACGGCGATGTTCTCACCGACGTCATCCAGAAGCTGCTCTTTGGCGGCAAGCAAATCGACCTCGACATTCATGCCCTAGTCGACATCCGCATCGACACGGTTCTGGGGCAGCTCGAGCTGAAGGATGTGCCTGCCGAGGGAAAAATCCCTGTAAAACGTCCGTACTAGACTTGTTTTCGATTTTCAATCTTGTCAGTTGGATCTGAGCACCAAGGGCCTCCTTCGTTTTTTCTTCTTTTGTTGCCTACGAGCGGCTGCTCGACCGCTCTCTCCTATCTGCTGACATGCGCTCTCTCAGCCTTTCCCACGGGATCCCTCAGTGGGTTGACGCCGGAAGTCGGCAGCCTGGAGATCTTGGATACCACCGAGTCTTCCATCACTCTGCAGGCGGCCGTGAACATTACGAACCCAACGGACTACACCGCGCACATTCCCTTTATCCGCGTTCACATCATCTGCAACGACACCATGATCGGCATAGCTAGGGCGGAGAAACTGGATGTCACAGCAGGAAACAACACAAACCTGGTTGTCAGCGCAACGTGGAACCCATCCTTGAGCGGCAACTTGGGAAAGAAGGTCGGCCGGGATCTCCTGTCCCAGTTTGTGTCCGGCTTCAACACATCCCTCACCATTCGGACCTACCGCGATAGCATACCCTTCCAGCCCCTGATTGGGGAGGCCCTCTCCAAGCTCAACTTCACTGTCCATGCGCCTCGGCTGCGGCTGCCAGACAGCGGCGGCGGCGGCGGCGGCGACGACGACGACAGCGGCGGGAGAAAGAACAAGGGTGACAAGCACAGCTTCATCCGTGATGCAACGTTTCACATCTTCTCGTCCACGGCATCCTTCACCTTGCTGTCGCCGCTGACCAAGGCCACGCTGTATATCGAGTCGGTCAATGCGACGGCCTTTTACAACCACACCGAGCCCATCGGCGTCATCGACTCTGACCTGGCCTTTGGAGCACCGCCGGGCCTCTCGGAGACGCCGAAGCTGCCGGTCGAGTGGTCGCCCGACTCGGTCGGCTTCGACAAGCTGCGCCAGGCGCTCGGCGGCGTTCTCAAGCTTGATGCAAAGGCCCAGGTTGCCGTCCGTCTCGGTCTTTGGCGAGAAACACTTTGGTATGAGGGTCAGGGAATCGGCGCACATGTTCGGCCTTGAGTATCGGGGACCTCTCGGTTCTATTCCTTTTTATGGTTTTCGGATTCCGGGTTGTTGTATTTCAAGCGTGGTTCTGGCGTTACTGGAAGAAGATACCAACGCAGGCGTTGATTCTCTTAGACTGCATCTATAATGACGAGACATGACAACCTGGCTTCACATGGTGTCACGTACACGGCTTCGTTGGAAAAGTGGCGTGGGCTTTCAGTTTCTTTTGCTCTTTTTTTATTGATTTCATTCAGATTGTCTTCCTCGTGCGCGACCAAAGGAAGAATATGACCCTCGACGTGCCCCCCCGGAACAAGCAAATGAACTCCCCATCGGCTGTTTTGAAACCCGTTGTGTTTTTATACTACATCCGGCGCCGTTGCAACGTGTGAATTTTGGGTTGGAGAGAGAGAGAGTAATGTGTCGGTATCCCATCGCCATCGTCGTGCTCAGCTCCGCTGCACTGCCCCGTGTCCATTTAGGACGGGGGAGCAGCGCCGCGGCCACGGCCGAAGCCGCCGCGGAACTGGGGAGCAAACTCGCCGGGGGCGCCGCCCTCCTTGCCCTCACCGGCATCGCGTCTCCGGTAGCCGCCCTCGCGGTCTCCCCGGTCGCCGCGGCCGCGGCCAAACGGCCGCCGCTCGCGGTCGTCGCCGCCCAGCAGGCCACGAGGAGGCGCGTGGGACCGCTGCTGCTTGATGTGGGTGGAGGGAACGATCTCGGCAGGCAGGTGAAGCCACTCGCGGAGGTAGTCCAGGCCCTGAACGAAAAAGACGAGTTAACGATCGGTCTCGGAAACACGGAGACTCTGGCTGGCCCCTTCTCCGCTGGTTCGAGGGAGGGGTCGGGTGTCGATGTATCGTACCTCAGGCGTGAGCGTGTAGTAGTACCATTGCCAGGAGAACTGGGTCTTGACGAAGCCCTTCGAGGTCAGAGACTGGCAAGCCTGTTGTGCCAAGTTAGCGGGCCGGTCGAAAGGTTTGCGCTGCAGAGTTGAACGTGTCCCACCTTGATCACGTAGAGGTTCTTGGTGTCGATCTCCGGGTGAGGGATCTCGAAGCTGTGCGAGAACAAGGCGTTAGCATCCTCTGCGGCCGCAGAAAAAGGACGTCTGCGTGCGTCCAATGGCCATCCAACTCTGTCGATTGTCGAGACGGCTTCGGCGGCGCAGGACGGGCGCTCGAAAAACGTACTTCTTCGGGGCCACGAGCACACCCTCCCGGAAAAGGGACTCGTGGATCTTCTTGCGGTCGGCCTTCGGAATCAACATCTTGACGTGTGGTCCGGCGGGAGTCTCGTCTGGTGATGGGATGCGGTTGATGGAAGAATTTCCGAAATTGGTCGAGAACAGCTGCGCTGGTAAAAAAAAGCCAAGGGCAAAAAATAATAGGCTTGCTGACCCGCCCACACAAAGTGGATGCCAGGTCGCGCAGGACGAATTTTTGTGAAAGTTTTCGTTGGTGCACGGACCAGTAGGGCTTGTTTTCCCCTCTTCCGGAATAAAAGAAGTCACGTGGTAGCTTCTGCACAGCCACATGATGGCGCATAGAACCTTATCTAATCGCCGTTGCCCTCGCTGCAAGGCGCCAGCCGCTCGCTTTTCTACGAGCCTTTGCCACCTCAGAAAGAGCCGTAGGAGCCGCGCATCGTTTCCCCAATCAACCAAGATCGAAGCAACATGGAGGAGAAAATCATCAACGTGCTCGTCACCGGCATTCCCGGTGCCGGCCTCCCGGCGACCTATTCCATCCCAGTCCCGGCGTCGACCTCAGTCGAGGACCTCTGGGACGAACTATACGAACGGCTTCCGCCCATCCAGACCCGACTCATTCTCACAACCCTCGGCAACAGACAACTGCCGCGCGCGTCCACGTGCACAGTCGGCGGGCTTCTGCCCACGGCACACGATGACTTTGTCTCGCTGCGCCTGTCGGTGCCCGTCGTGGGTGGCAAGGGCGGTTTTGGGTCGCAGCTGCGCGCGGCGGGCGGGCGCATGTCGACAAAGCGCAAGAAGAACCAGGCCGAGGACAACGGGTCAAGCCGCAACCTGGATGGGCGGCGCCTGCGCACGGTGACCGAAGCCAAGGCGCTGGCCGAGTACCTTGCCATCAAGCCGGAAATGGAGCGCCGGGAGAAGGAGAAGCGGCGGCAGCGCTGGGAGCAGATTGTCGAGATAGCCGAGAAGAAGGAGGACGAGATCAAGCACGGTGGCAAGGGCCGGCTGGACGGCAAGTGGGTGGAGGACAAGGAGGAGGCGAGCGAGCGCACGCGCCTGGCTGTCCTGGCGGCCATGAAGAGCGGTCAGTTCAGAGACAACCTGCAGCTCGGCACTTCTGCGGGCTCCAACACGTCGGAGGCCTCGGGCAGCGGCAGCGGCAGCGGCAGTGGAAGCAGCCACGAAGAGGACGACGAAGCCAGCCCCAGCAGCAGCGGGTCCGAGTCGCCGGTGCCTGAGCCGTCCGCTGCCGCCGTCACGGCATCGACCGCAGCGGCACCTGCAAGCAGCAGCGACAAGGGCAAAGGCAAGGCCAAGGTTTTTTTTGCGTTTGACGAGGAAGACGAGTTCATGAGCTCGGACGAGGAGGACTAGGCCGCTGCAGAGGAAGCGGGCCTTGTCGGTGGCCTCGATTGTTCTGCATGCATTGCTGTATTGCTTTTGTATATAGTTTAGGGAATACCGGCTAGCGTTTGGAGTTTTGGAAGATATTGCTACATTCAAGGACTGTTCCGGACTTGCAGCTCGCGCGGTCTCAAAGATATCGGTGGTGAAGAAACAGGAATCTGTTGAACTATCTCGAACAGCCAACGGTTTCGATATTTCTAGTTATGCATCTCTTTTGCCACATCGAACAATTCAATACCAAGCTGCCGCCATTCTGCCTCGCCTTGACTCCCGAGCACAGTTCGAGCACAGTTCGCCGTCGACGGTCTTTACTCCAGACGGACGGGGAAGTTGCCGGCTTCCCGCTGGTCGTCCCAGCGCTTGTACTGCAGGCGGGTGTTAGCAGGTTCACGGGATGGCGACGCTCGGAGACGGATGGGGCTGCACGTACCCAGCCGCTCGGGCACAGAGACCGGTAGGCCAGCCAGAACTGCAGACGTCGTTAGCAGGAGAAGGGTTGCGAACGGCAGCCGCGTCTGGCTGCGACAAGCCGGGCCGGACGAACCTGGCGGCAGGGAGCAAAGTCCTCGCCCTTGGCCAGAATGCACTTGTGGTAGTCGACGTAGTTCTGCCAGCAGTGCTTGGTCTGGTTGGTGTTGGGGAACCGCGCGTCGACACCTAGACACAGCAAAACATTGTGTTACTCGGAGCCTTCTTTGCGCGGGTCTCGACGGATTCCGGCCGGGCTGCGTCCCGCCGCCGCGCGGGACGAGCGGCCGCAGCGCGAAGCAGGAAGATGCGGTCGTCATGGGAGCGCAGAGAGGGCGAGCCTGGAGGGCGTTGACATACCAGCTGCAGGCGCCGTGCGTTAGCAGTGGGATCATACGATGCATTTTGCAGCAATTTTCTTCTGCCTCTCTTCAGCCGAGGTGCGGGAATTCAACGTACCAGTGACGAACTTGAAGGGCTTCGTGACACGCTCGTCGTCAGACATCTTGCAGGCGAGACCAGATCAATTGGGCGGATGAGGTTCTGGGAGAGGGGGGCGGGCGCGGAGGCGTTCGATGAGCTGGTGGTGGTGATCGAGGGCAGTGCAGCTTGGTATTCAAATGGGCGCAATTCGTTCGCTCGGAACAATGGGGGTTGCGGCGGCCGGGTGCACGAGGAAAGCGCGGCGGCTGTGGCCTGAGAAACCAGGCCATCCGCCGGCCGTGGGCTGATTCTTTTTCGTCGCGCCAGTCCGCTTAGCCAGCACTGGCGGCCAGGCCGACCAACCGGCGGCCAGTAAAAAGCCCGCTGCACCGGCCTGCTCTTTGGCCTGCCCGTGACTGCAGCCGTTCCGCCCTAATTTGACGCATTTGCACCTCTGAGCCCAGGACCTCGCTTTTCTCTTGCCTTCCGTCTCCCGCCTTCACCACCGCCCCCGACCGCATCGCCGCTCCGCCGCTCCGCCGCTCGCCGCGCAACCCGCCCTCGCTTCCCAGCACGCCGCTCCTCTTCCGCACGCTTTGCCAGGATGTTTGCTTCCCGCCGGGCTCTCCAGGCCTTCCGGCCGACGTTCCGCATGATGCGGCCCGTCCCTGTTCGTCTCCCCACCTTGCTTTCGTGGTCTGCTTTGGCCGGCCAATTGGCGAGGTCATGGTGCGAGAGATGCTAACCGTCGACGTACAGAAGGAGGAGCACTCTGGTAGGTAGCTTCTGGGGGCCGGGAACGGTTCGACGGCCGTCGCCGGATGGACCCGGCACGATCGACCGGCACGCCAAAGAGACGGGCGTTTGCAAAACAAAGATTGGAAGACACTGACCCGCCCCTTTCCAGGCCACACCATTACGCAGAGACTCCGCCGGCTGCGCAAGGTTCCTCCTGAGCTGCTCCCCCTGGGTATGTCTTTGTGGCGTTGCCGTGCTACGCGGCGCGAGCGGTGGCTAACCTCCTCTTCCCCTGCAGGCGTCGTCGTCGGCTTCGCTCTGTTTGCCGCCAGCTACTCGATCATCCGCCACTTCGTCGTCGACCCCACGATCCGCCTGAAGCGCCAGAACCGTGCCGCCGAGAACGCTGCCCATGGCCATGAGAGCGGGAGCCACGAGCACTAAGCCTGGCCGGCGCGCTACGCTTGACGATGCGATCACGGCGGGAGTAGAGGATGAAGACGGAGCATTCTGGAAGGAAGGCGGGACGGCTTGTCTATTGTGCGCGCGTGTGTGCGCGTGTGTTTGTATATAGATCCGTCGAACGAAAGAGCTGCGTCGAGTCGACAATGGTATTCGCGCTCCGAGGCTCCTTTTTCTACCCTTTGCTGCTGCATGCTTCCCGGACAGATCCGCTTCTCCGTATTTCCTTGTTTCTGTGTTCCCTTGGGTCGTGGCAAGCCAGTCCGTTGGCCGTCTGCTCACTCTGGCCGCGGTCCGGCGACATCCAGGCCTTCGAGGCCCTGCATGGGGTCTGCCGGCGCGTCGCCGTTGGTCCCCGGCGCCTGCTCGACGGCCAGCCGGTCCTCCTCGCTTACTGCATTCTTCTCAAGCCATGCCTCCTGTGAGCGCGTTAGTATGTCTGCTGCAAGAGCAGGGGAGAAACGAGACCGGGAAAGGAACGTGCCTGGTGCCAGAGGGCCTTCTTGCTCTCGAGACCGTCCGTTGCGCTCTTGGGCGGCTTCGCTGCCGTCACCTTGATGATGCGCCCAAAGAACTCTGACTTGTCCATGTTGTCGATCGCCTCCTTGGCGTCGTCGACGTCCTCATACTCGACATAGGCAAAGCCACGGTGGCCGCTGGCGGCGGCTGCGTCGGCTGCTCCGTCGGCCCCGCCCTGTGCGCCACGGTCGGCCGGGTCCCGCGCCTGCCGGTCGCTCGTCGGGAGCGTCACGTCGGCAATGTCGCCGAACGGGAGAAAGGCGTCGTGCACATGGGCCGCCGTCACCTGCGGGCCGAGGCCGCCCACGTAGACGGTGGCTTTCCACCGCGAAGAGTCGGTCATTCTCGCCGGTCAGCGGGGAGAGAAGGCCTGGCACGGCACGCCATGCAACAGGCGCTGCAGCGACTCGGAACGAGGGGCAGGCAGAGCGGCGCAAGCAGCGGCAGAGAGGGCACGGTCGTTGCAGATGTGTTGTAAATATATGCTTGGAGAATTATATTTGCTAAAATGGGCTTTATTGCTTTAACGGGACGGCGCTGCGCACTCGGCGCACAGCGGGGCAAACACCCCCTGGCAGCTCCCTGGAATCACGTGCAGTCGGCCGGGCCAGCATGCCACATTGGCTGGCGCACAGGACAACTCAACCACTTCCCAGCGCGGCCAAGTTCTCGTCTCGTCGGCCGGGCCAAAAGGACAGACACAACCTTCACCATCTCCCTCCACGGGCATCCTTTTCCCACACGAACAGGCAGCTTCTAGTTCCGGAGCCTGTTCGTCGCTCGTCCTCTCTTGTGTCTGCGCCGCTGGAATTGGACTCGTGCGCCACCCAAAACATAAACAACCGCGCCCTTTGTTGTTCTCCCTGCTCTCCCCCTTTCTCTCGAACCCCTCCCTTTCTTTCCCCTGTCACCGTTTCTTGCTTCTTGCGCGTCCTCTGCAGCTTTTCCAGCATGGTTCTTCTCCGGGAGGTTCCGCGGACAGCCGTGTTCGCATGGTCGCCCGGCAGCGGCAAGCCGTTCCTCGTCACCGGCACCCGCGCCGGCGCCGTCGACGCCGACTTTTCCGACGAGACGAAGCTTGAGATCTGGGATCTGAGCCTGGACAGCCCTGGCCACGACATTGAGCTGCAGCCCATCCACAGCATAAGCACGGATGCGAGGTGAGCTGCGTTTTGGGGTCCTCGTCCGAGCCGCTGGTCCTGTGCTAATCCTCCGGCCACAGGTTCTACGACATTGCCTGGGGCCCGCCCGATGCCGACCATCCGCGGGGCATCATTGCCGGCGCGCTGGAGAACGGGTCGCTCGATCTCTGGGATGCCGAGAAGCTGGCGGCTGGGGCGTCCGACGCCCACTTGGCGCGCGCGTCCAAGCACAGCGGGCCCGTCAAGACCGTTCAGTTCAACCCCTTGAAGCCGCAGATCCTTGCCACGGCCGGTGCCAAGGGCGAGCTCTTCATCTACAACATTGAGGATATACAAAACCCGTTCCGGCTCGGTAACGCCGCGGCCTCGCGGGCTGACGATATCGAGGGCCTCGCGTGGAACAAGAAGGTCTCGCACATCTTGGCCACCGTCGGCGCCGGCGGGCTCGTCACCGTGTGGGACGTCAAGACGAAGAAGGCGTCTCTGACGCTGAACAACAACCGCAAGCCCATCAGCGCCGTCGCCTGGGACCCGACCAACTCGACGAAGCTCATCACCGCCTCTCCGGACGACAACACGCCCGTCATCTACCTTTGGAACCTGCGCAACTCCAACGCGCCAGAGAGGACGCTCACCGGTCATGAGCAGGGCGTGCTGTCCATCTCGTGGTGCTCCCAGGACCCCAATATCCTGCTCTCGTGTGGCAAGGACAACCGCACGCTGGTGTGGAACCCCAACACCGGCGAGTCGTTTGGCGAGCTGCACGAGGGGACCAACTGGGCGTTCCTGACGCGCTTCAACCCGGAAAACCCCAACCTGACGGCCACGGCGTCCTTTGATGGCAGAATCACCATCCAGACCCTGCAGACCACCAACAGCTCGGCCGACGCGCAGGCGGCCGCCCAGAGCAACCTGGACGCTGAGGACTTCTTTGCCTCCGCGCACGCCGCGCCCAAAGTCTCGAACTTCTCGCTCCCGACCCCGCCCTCCTGGTACCTGAAGCCGGTCGGCGCCGCCTTTGGCTTCGGCGGCAAGGTTGTCTACTTCACGACGAACGATGCGCCTGCGGGACAGCCCCGGACGTCGACCGTCCACATCACCCAGTTCTCGGCTGAGTCGGACATTGCCCCCGCCACGGAGAAGTTTGAGGAGGCTCTGCAGTCGGGTGATGTCAAGGCCATCTGCGAGTCGCACATCGAGCAGGCGCGGACGGATGAGGAGAAGGCGGACTGGGAAGTGCTCGAGACGCTGCTCGAGGCCGACTCGCGTCAAAAGGTCATTGAGCGCCTGGGCTTCAAGCAGGACGCTGCCGAAGCGAACGGCGTCGCAGCGGGCGACGACGCGAAGGCGCCAGACGCAAAGGCTGACAGCGCGGGAGAGGCGGCCGCGGCCGAGTCGGGCGACGGCCAGGAGGACGAAGAAAAGAAGAAGAAAGCGAGCAACCGCCTGTCCAACTTCTTTGGCGACGGCGAAGACGGAGGCGACGACGACGACGATTTCTTGGCGGGCTTGTCGTCAGGCCAAGGCGGCTCCAAGTCGGCCAACCCGTTCCACCTGCTGGGCCAGGGCAACACGTCCCTGGAGGACACCATCACCAAGGCGGTGATGCTGGGCGACTTCACGCGCGCGGTCGACATTTGCCTCCGGGAAAACCGCATTGCCGACGCCTTTGTGATCGCCAACTGCGGCGGCAAGGATCTGCTGCAAAAGGTGCAGAACGCCTACATGTCCACGGTGCAGGGCTCCCCCAGCTACCTCCGCCTGCTGGGCGCCGTCATTGCCGAAGACCTGTGGGACGTCGTCCACAACGCCGACCTGGCCAACTGGAAGGAGGCTCTGGCGACGCTTTGCACATTTGCAAAGCCGGCCGACTTCCCCGACTTCTGCGAGGGCCTCGGCGACCGTGTTCTGCAAGCCGGGTCGCGCAAGGACGCGTCTTTCTGCTACCTCGTCGGCTCCAAGCTCGAGAAGGTTGTCGACATCTGGATCGCCGAGCTGGAAGAGGCTGAGAAAGCGGGTGTGCAGGAGCGTGTCGAAGACTCGTCCTTCTCTGTCCACGCCAAGTCCCTCCAGCGATTTATCGAGAAGGTCACCGTGTTCCGCTACGTCACCAAATTCAGCGACAAGGAGGCCACGCTCTCGTCGGGCTGGAAGCTGGCCTCGCTCTACGACAAGTACATTGAGTACGCCGACATTGTCGCGTCAGCCGGCCTCATGGCCGTTGCGCAGAAGTATTTGGACCTCGTCCCGGCGACGTACGAGGCAGCCGGGCTGGCACGGAACCGGGTCAAGCAGGCAACCCAAAAGCCTGCCGCATCGCAGCAGCGCGGTGCCGCCCAGGGCCGGGGTGCGGCCGCTCGGACGCCGCTGGCAAGCACGGGCTATCCCGCACCGCAGGCTCTGTCGCAGGCCGGGCTCGGCAACAGCACGGTGCCTTCGAACAACCCTTACGCGGCTGCGGCTCCTACCCCATCGGCGGCGTCCAACCCTTACGCGCCGCCGGGTGCTGCGACGTCCAGCCCCTACGCTCAGCCTGCCACGCCGGCGTACGGCGCCCAGGGGTATGTGCCGCCGCAGCAAGCGTCGATGTATGCGCCACCCGCTGGCGCGTACGGTGCGCCGGCGACAGGGCTTGGTGCTTCTCCTTATGGTGCGCCGCCGCGCAAATCGACACCCTCCGTGCCGCCCCCGCCAAAGAAGGATGTTGGCAGTTGGAACGACGTGCCGATGGTCACGAAGCTGCCGACCCGGCGGTCCACCCCGAGCGCCGCACCGGCTCAAGGTCCGTTTGGCGGCCAGGCCCCTGCTGCTGTGCCGCCGCCGCCTGCCAGCCCCTATGGTCTGGTTCCTGCGCGCGTTGCTTCGACGCCCCCGCCACCACCGAAGGGCCCGGCTCCGCCGCGTGTCAGCTCGCCTCTTGTTGGAGCGCCGCCCGGGGCCTCGAACTCCCTGTCACGACCGTCGTCGTCGGCTGCTAGCACATATGCGCCACCGCCGCCGCCGGTCGGCAGCACGGTCCCCAACCCGGGAATGCAACGGCCCCCTCCGCGGACGGAGTCCCCCTACAATGCGCCGCCAGCAGCGGCGCCGCCACCGAGCCGTTACGCCCCGGCGCCTTCCGCACAGCAGCCTGCCACGACTGGATTTGCACAGAACGGTCCCCCGACTGGGCCTCCTCCTGGCGGGCCTGCACGCATGCCGCCCAGCCAGTATGCTGCGCCACAGCAGCAGCACCAGCAGCAGCACCAGCAGGCTAGCCACTATGCGCCTCCCTCTGCTGCGCCGCTGCCGCCGCCGCCGACCGGCCCCCCTCCCGCGTCTGGCGGGCCTCCGCGGGCGGCAGCTGCAAGCGCTGCGCCAACGGGCACACCGTCACATGCGCCGCAGGCACCCTACCCTGCTCCACGCAAGGCCAGACACCCTCCGGGTGATCGGTCACACATTCCGGCCAAGGCACAGAAGCTGGTGCAAGTGCTCGACGCAGACCTGCAGCGGGTGGCGGCGCGGGCGCCGGCCTCGTTCCAGCCGCAGGTGAACGACACAAGGAAGCGGCTGAACCTCCTCTTCGACCACCTCAACAATGCAGAGCTCGTCAAGGAAGACACGATTGAGCAGCTGCACAGTCTGGCGGAGGCAATGGAGCGCAAGGCCTACGACGTGGCCCAGAAGCTGCAAGTGGAGATCCACCGCGACAAGCCCGAAGAGTGCGGCAACTGGATGGTATGTTTTGTTTCCTCGTCGGCTGAAGTGAACAGGAGCGCTAACACGATGTTCACAGGTTGGCGTCAAGCGCTTGATTGCGATGAGCAAGGCTACGCCTTAGATGCCGGGGTCAGCCACGGGACGGAAAGGTGATGCTGTTCGACCGGAAGAAGAACGGGGAGCGAGAGCGGAAAACGAATGACGAGCACATGGGCGAAGAGAAGGCAGAGTGGCTGCCGCTGGTCCGTCTGCTGCCAGCAAACCCGTTTTCATCCGCTACGTTTTTGGACGGCATGGCATGCGGCACGAAGGATGGTTTGGACGTGTGGTTTCCGTAGGCAATGCAGGCAATCATGAATAGCGAAAGCAAAGAGCTGCGCCTGTGACTGTAGGGTGATTTTCGAGTCGTCGTTCCTTGGTGTGGGTCACGTGATATAACGGGAGCTGGCCCCACGCATCAGCGAACGCATCCAAGCTCTCATTGCGCTGTCCACAACTTCCAGCAACGAGGCGACACGAATCACTCGGTGAAAGCGCGAACGAGCCGCCAAACACACCATGACTGAAAGCGCATCACCCTCGCCGACTCCCGAAGATGCGGCGGCAGCGCAGGCGCGGCGGCGCAAGGAGCGGCGCGAGGCCAAGATCAAGGCGGGCGGCTCGGCCAGGCTGAACAAGATCACGGGCCTGGGCGGCGGCGTGCAGCGAGGTGAGCTCTGGTGGAGAGAGGCTTGTGGACGTGTGCGCAGCGGCTGCTAACACGAGCTTCAAAGACCCTCCGGCAACGGCACCGACGCCGTCGCAGGCTGCCGCGAATCCAGCCGCGCCGCAAGAGCATGGCGACCCCGACGAGGTGGACATCTCGGAGCACTTCTACCGGCCCAGTGTGACGCAGCGCCCGAGTGGCGCATCGCCGCAGCCGGACGCGGCAGCTGCCGAGGCGAGGTTGCGCCAGCTGCTGTTGGCGCAGCAGCAGCAAGAACAGCCGGACGCGTCTATGCCGCCGAACCCGTTCCTCTTTGGCAATGCCGCCGGCAGCGGAGGCGGCGGTAGCGAGGCAGACCCCATGGCCGCCATGCTGGCACAGATGATGCAGGCCATGGGAGGTGGCGCAGCAGGGGGTCCGGGGGGCGCGGGTGGTGGGTTTCCCGGCTTCCCGGGCGGCGGCGGCGGCAGCAACGGCGGCGGCAACAGCGGCGGCTTCCCCGGGTTCCCGGGCATGGGCGACGGCGGTGCCTGGCCCGGGCAGCCGCAGCGGGCTTCGTCTGCGGTGCCCAGCACGCCGGCGGCGCTGTGGCGGCTGGTGCACTTTGCGGTGGCGGTGGCGCTGGGGCTGTACGTGGCGCTGGCGACGCCGTTTACGGGGACGCAGGCGGCGCGCGAGCAAGCGGCCCTGGGCGGCAGCGGCGGCGGCGTCGGTATCACAGGGGAGGAGGATGCCGGCAGCCTTGCGTTGCGCAAACGGTACTTCTTCTACGCCTTCGCGACGGCCGAGACGGTGCTGCTGACCAGCCGCATCTTTGCGGACCGGCGCAGCGGAGCCAGCGGGCTCGGGAGCGTCGGCGGCGGCGGCGGCGGCGGCGCGGGCATGCTGAGCATGGCGCTGGGGTTCCTGCCGCCGGCGGTCAAGCGCAACGTGGAGATTGCGATGCAGTACTGGCAGATCTTCAGCACGGTGCGGATGGACCTGCTGGTGTGCGTGTTTGTGCTGGGGGTGTCGTCGTGGCTGCGGTCGTAGGCGAGAGATGTATTTTCTTTAACGAGTCTATCCTTTTGAGCCGTATAAGATGTGTACGTATACAGGCCGCTGTGGCGGCAGCCGTTTGCCTGGTTTTCCTAGTTTGCCCAACCCCCCCCCCTAGATTCAATATCAACAGTGGTTTTGTACATAAAGGCCAGACACGCCTACGGCGCGAAGACGGTCTGGAGCAGGCTGCCCATGACGCCGCGGACGCGGCGGGGGTTCTCCTGGACGGTGGCAAAGACGACGGCGGTGCTGGCGGCGAAGACGAGGGTCTCGCGCCACTGCAGGTGGCGGGGGTAGCGGCGCGGCAGCAGGGTGGCGAGGGCGCGAGGCGCGACGAAGAGGCCCATGTCGGTGCGGCGGGCGGGGCGCTCGAGCAGGATGCTCCAGCCGCAGAGGGCGCAGCCGGCGGCGGTGCAGAGGCCGGCGTCGACGGCCTGGCGGGTGGCGAGGGAGGCGCCGAGCAGGCGGGGGCCGAGGCGGGTGCGGGCGAGGCAGACGCCGTAGAAGAAGAGGGTGACAAAGGAGGCGAGGAAGGCAGAGGAGCGGGCGGCGGCGCGCAGGGCGGACAGCAGGGCGCGCAGGACGGCGGCGGGGGTGCGGCAGCAGCCGGGGCGGCGCAGCAGCAGCAGCAGGCTCAGGGGCAGGTAGGTGGCCATGGACCAGCGCCAGGAGCGGGCCCAGCGCACGAGGGCGTGGACCTCGCAGGAGGGCCCGGCGTCCATGTGGACCATGGTGCAGGGGAAGGGCACGGTGACGGCGGGGTTGCCCCAGGCGGCGGGCCAGCCGTAGTCGCGGCACATGGACTCGAGCAGGCGGGCGTCGGGCCCGGTGTCGCGGCCGTACTGCAGGGTGCCGGCGCGGCAGAGGCGCAGGGCGTCGACGAGGCGGGCGTCGACGGCGGCGGCGGACGTGATCCACTTGTTGTAGGCGTGCGGCAGGCGCGCAGGCTCGTAGAACCAGGCCCACATGACGAGGGCGGACGAGGCGGCGAAGATGGCGGGGTCGGCGAGGCGGGCGACGAGCGCCTCGGGCCGGGTCCAGGCGCCGGCGGCGACGCGGCGGGTCTTGCGGCGGGCCCACCAGGCGCCGACGAGGACGTCGACGGCCCGCGTGACGGCAAAGAGGGTGAGGTCGAGCGTGCGGCCGGCGAGGAGGGGGGGGGGAGACGGCGTCGTCGTCGTCGTCGTCGTCGTCGCTTCCAAGGCGACAGCCCCGGATGCTGTCTTGCCGAGCGCGACGGCCTGGACCGTGCGTCTGGTGACGAGGCTCGACGGCCGGTCGGCCTGCAGCAGACGCAGCGCGCCGGCGGCGGCGGCGAAGGCGGCGAGGAAGCGCGCGAGGCGCGTGCGGGTGGCGGGCGCGAGGCCGGGGGCGCAGCGGGCCAGCAGGCGGCGAAGAGGGTCCTGGAATGAGCAAGATGTTCCCAGCAGAACAGATTAAACCAAGGAAGGAGATTACCACCCACCTCGAGCAGCGTGCTGCCGCCGACGAGGGCGGCACAAAAGGCCGGGAAGCGGCGCCAGTCGAGGCCGGCGCGCAGGATGCGCAGGACGGCGCGGCGCAGGGAGGCGGCGGACGCGGCGCGGGCGTCGGCCAGGGGCCGGCCGGCGCGCAGGCGGTGGCGGGCGGACACAAAGGTCAGCAGCGCGGTGAGCAGCCGCGGGCCGACGCTGGACGCGTAGCCGAGCAGATAGGCCCGGACGAGGGGGCGGAGGGCGGCCGGGACAGCCCGGTCCGGGGGGCCGGCCGGACGGCGGGCGGCGGGCAGGCTGCTCGCCATGGAGGAGGCGTCCGGCAGGCGTCGGGATGGCCGGCTGGCGTCGGGATGGCCGGCTGGCGTCGGTCGATCGGTCCGGCGGCCAACGGAGACGGCGTCTGGGCCGCGCCGGCGCGCCAGGGCAGACGGCCGGGCGGGCGATTGGCTGGGTAGACGCGGGGGCGGCAGAGGCGTCGTCGGTGTGCGGGCGGGTGTGCGGGCGTGCGTGCAGACAGTCGTGCCGTTTTGCGGGGAGCGGCAGCGGCAGCCTTGGTCGAGCTGCAGGCCGTGTCGACGGCACGTCGAGGCGCGGGTCGGGCGATGCGCGACACTGACACGTGAAAGTCAGTAATACGGAGTAATTAAAAAGTACAAAGTACAACTACCGAGAGTACGGAGTACAACGGGAATGTACCCCCTGCTCGAGGCTGTTGTGTGGATCGAGATGTGTTTTAGTGGCGAGTTGCGATTGGCCGGGGACACTCGTGGGCCCTTGCCGTTCTGGGCTAGCGGCACAGCGCAGCGCAGCGACAAAGTCCACGACAGCAGAACAGAGGCTGAAACGCTGCCTTGCTGTACGGAATATATGCTTATATTTGTTTGCTTGCGTTTTGGTCCTGCTTCCTTGTACCTAGTACATTTTCAGCTGCGCCTTCTTGGTTACCCCGGGGTCCACGCGGAAGACGCCAGACGAAAGGAGAAAAGGAGGCTGCATGAAATGACGATGCATGGAAAAGGAGACTCGGGGGCGCCAACGAGGCCAGCGCGTCGACCTTCGGCTGGGCCACTGCCGGCTTCTAGAAGCTGAGGCTGCCGCCAGCTGCCGGGGCCCCTGTGCTAGCCCGGCCTGGCTGGCTGGCTGGCTGGATGGCCTGGCCTGGCCACCGTTGCGAACGCTTGGCCGAAGCATGTGAAGCAGCGGGCGTCTTGGCTGCGCGGCCGTTTGATTGCAGGCCTTTTTCGCCGCCCTGCCCGCGCTGCCTGTTTCGCCTGCCCCTCCCGCCCTCCCGGCAGATCTGGCGCGACACGGCTGCGTGTGGAGGCTGCAGAGCCACGCGTGCCCGACGAGCGGCTCCTGGTGGCACTGCCGTGCAGCTGCAAAGTACGGCAGACAGAAGGCCCCACGAGGCGGTCTTCCAGCTGCCCCCCCCCCCTTCTTGCCCCCCCCCTTCCTTTCCCCCCCCCGCATCTGCCGTGCGCCACCGGTCCTGGTTCTACGTCGTAGCTGCGGGCCTCCTGGTCCGGCTGTGTCGGCTCCGACGGACGACCAGACTAGGCTGGCGCCGACTAGGCTGGCGACGAGATTGGCCAAGCTACGGCGGGCGAGCGACTGGACAGACAGGGCACGGAGATTGAGGCGGAACCGAGAACGCCCGGCGGCCGTCGTCCAGACCAGGCGCTGGTGGTGATCCTCTCGCTGCCGTGCCCATCGCGATGCCGCTGGAGGGCCGCGGCTGGAGGGTAGGCGTTGGACTGGAGCGGCGGCGCGCAATGATCGACGTGGCATCGCGCAGGGGCGGGCGATCGCTCCGGCAGGCGTGCGGTGCGACTCGTTGCACGACAGACGCTGCTGGCCTGGCCTCTGCCGTCCGCCACTCGCATGCGTCGCACGCCGTCTGTGCTGGCCTCGTATCGTGGCATATGGCGAGCCGCCGCCGCCGCCGCTGCCTCTCCTCTGCGTGCTGGTCAGCCGTCCTGCCGTCTTGCGGCGTTGCATCCGCTGTCTGGGGTGCGTCTGCCCATCCCATCTCCTCTTGCGTTCGTCTGCATCGCTGGACGGCAGACGGCAGACGGCAGACGGCAGGCGGCACGCGACGGACGGCACACGACGGACGGGCGGCGGGCGGCGGACGGCAGACAGCCGGCCCTTGTCTCGTCTCCGCATCGTCTGTCTCCTCTTCTCTCCTTCCCCCCTCTTCCCTTCCCCCCCCCTTCGCCTTGTCTCCTGTCCGCCAACAGGCCAGCATGTGGCCCGGCAGATCTTGCGACAGCCATTGCGTGTTCAGGTGGCCACACCTTTCTCTCCTAGCTCCTGGCTGGTTCCTGGCTCCCTCCTGGCCGTCTCCTGGCGTCTCTCCTGGCGTCTCCTGGACGGCTGCTGGCGCTCCCAAACCGTTCTAGCCCTCCTGTCTCGAGCATAAGCTTGCTGCGGACGCACTGACAGCGCTCCGTATCGCCGTCCGTCCATGTAAAATATATATTTATATTTACTTGTATATTTGTCGTTGCACGATTACGAATCCAGGCGCCCCACTCCCGGCGTGCCTTCCCTTTGGGGTCTCTCTTGCGGGTAGATCTTCGGCGTTCGCGCTCTTGCCCTCTGTTTCTCCGGGCACCGCCTGCCTGTCCAGCCCAACGCGTCCTAGCCGCGCTTCTGTTTTTATGCCGCGATCCCTGCTGCTGCTGCTGCTGCTGCTGGCTCCTGCATCCTTATGCTTACGGAGTAAGTTACGGAGTATGCTTAGGCCCCTCTGCCTGCAGCCCGTCCCTAGCCCCCTACGGAGTAAGCCGCCCCAGCCCAGCCCCAGAACGCCCCCAAAACCGGCTTAGCCCGCCCTCCCCCAATCGTGACCATTTCCTGTTCCTTTTTTCTCTCGTTTTCTCTTCCCTCTTTTTTTTCTCCGGTGCTGGCCAGCCCCGCTAGCTCGTTCCTTCCTTCTCCGCGCACTAGCGAAACTCGCTCCTGCCCTCGCCCTCGGTGCCTTTCACATGACAAAATCTCGGCTCGCCACTGCGCCCTGCTCACCTGCTGCCTACCTTTCTTCTTGCCCCCCCCCCCCCCCCCCCCTCCTCCCCCAGGTTTTTCCGCCCGCAGAACTGGGGGACTCGAGGCGGGCATCATCATCGAACGTCTCTCCACAAAAATCACCAACGTCCCCCCGTCTTTCGAACAACTCGAAACTCGCCGAGCACGACACCGCACAACGCCCGCCAACAACTCCCTCCCCCTCCCCCCCCCGGTGGCGATCATCGTGTCCGTCTCTCCATCCTGACAGAGTGGCTTTGCCCGGGCAATGCGACTTGCCAAAGGAAAATAAAACAAGGGAAAAAGACGAAAAAAAAGAAAAACTAGGGTAAAAAACCGCACCCGCGCACCACACCTCCCACGACGGCCGTCCCAGTTCGTCCGGATTCGCGACCGCTTCCTCTTCGAGGCGTCTGTTTCTCGACCCTTCTTCCCTCTCTCGCGCCTCGCCAGTCGCCAGTCGCCTGTCGCCAGTCGCCCGCCGCCGTTGCTCTCGAGGCCTCCTCCCTCGCACGCCCGTCTCGCCGTCTCCGCCGTTTCACCTTGCTCGTCGCCGTGCCCGGCCGTGGCCGCCTCACCAGTCCAAGACAGTCGGTCGCCGCGAGCCAGCCGCGCTCTCGACTGAAACCCGGCTCCATCTCTTCGGCCCTCTCCTCGGCCGTCATCTCGGCCCTCTCCTCGCCCCTTCTCCTATAACAACCCCGTCGTCCCCCTTCCTCTTCCCTCTCCTCTCCAACCTCAACCTCGAGCCCTCCCCCCCCCCCGCGTTCTCTCATCCCTCCCTTCTCCCTTCTTCGCCTCCCTTGCCGTCCCCGTCAACCGTCGCCCTCGACACCTGTCGTCATCCATGCGTTGCTGCTTCGTCGCGTCCTGGTGGCTGTCCTGTGTCTCTCCCTCGCCTTGCCGTCGACGCCTGCGCACCCCATAAGCCCTGGCTGTGCCAGCTTGCCGGACTCCGGCCCCGACCTTCTCTCCGCTGCGCCCGCCGAGCACGTCCCCATGCTCGCCGTACACCAACAACCGCAAGCCATGGCCTCCGGGCGGCGTCCAGACACCGACGATACCCTCCCTTTCGGCTGTATGTCTCAACCCACATTCCTCGCGTTGTTTTCTGTCTCGCTGGCCGTCATGCTGTCTATCCTGCTGTCATGCTGTGTCGTCCATGCCTCCCTCCCTGTTTGCATCCCTTTCTGACAACAACAGACTTTGTCGACGAGTCTTTCCTCCAGAATGCCCCCAACCCGCCACCCGGCGCTCCCCTCCTCTCCGACCACGAGCAAAAGGCCCTCGACAGCTGGTTCGAAGAGATGACCTCCGACAACGCCATGCTGGCCAACCCGCCTTCGGGCCTCATGCATTCCGACCTCTGGATCGACATGCCCCCCCACTTTGTCGGCTCCTCTAGCTCCTTCGGCCTCAACCCAGACCCCCGCCGCGATGTCCTCAGCCAGCAGGACCTCTCCCAAAACCTCTTCGCCGGCATGCCGCTCATCCCTCTCTCGCCCGCCGGCCATCACCAGCCGCCCCAGCCGATCCCCTCCACCACCACACAGAACCCCTCCGCGGCCCCCGCCGGTCCGTCCGTCTCCCGCTCCAACTCCACCCCGGCCGTGCCCGCCACGCTGGCTACCGGCTTCGCACACCACACCACCCCCCCCGGTACCCACCCCCTCACAGCCCGCTTCGGCATTCACCCTGCTGTGGACATGCAGCCGTCCGCCGAGGTGCTCGAGGCCGCCACGCTTCTGCAGAACGGCTCCCTCGGCCTGCGTGCCCGGAGTTTCCACTTTGAGACACGGCCCAGCTTCGCCCAGCCGCCGCCGCCACCGCCGCCGCCGCCGCAGCAGCAGCAACAGCAGCAGCAGCAGCAGCAGAATCACCAGCAGCAGCAGCAACAGCAGCAGCAGCAGCAACAACAACAACAACAGCAGCAGCAGCAGCAGCAGCAGCAGCAGCAGCAGCAGCAGCCCATGCACCACCCCCAACGCAACAGCAACAGCGCGGCCGCCGGCCGGCCTCTGATACCAGAGACGCCGCAGCCGCTGGCCGCTGCCGCCTTGCCGCCGTCTACGCTGATGGCCTCCGCCGTGGGCCCGGCCCAGGCCCACATCAGCAGTGTCGGCGGCATCGAGACCGTCCGGCCGGCCGGCCTGATGTTTTCACCGGACGGCAGCGCGCCGCCTCCGCCGACCACCCTCGGCTCCTCGCTGGGGCGGGGGACTGGCCGCCGGCAGGGCCTCTCCTGGGGCTCCGACAAGAGCTTTGCCCAGAAGCAGTTCACCCCGCAGTCGGAAAAGGAGACTTCCGAGGCCCTCGTCAGCCAGCGCTTCAAGTCCATGGAGTGCCTGGAAGTGAGCCGCAGTGCCGACACCACGCGGCCGTCCACACCGACCAACGAGTCGGCCGCTGCCGCTGCGAACGGCTACGTGCCCCTCCATCTCAAGACGCGCACCGTGTCGTTCCTCGGCGAGACCGAGGCCAACGGCCGGCCCGATCTGGCCCCGCCGCGCAAGCGCCGGAAGAGCAAGGGCGTGAAGAGCGAGGACGGCGACCTGGCTCTGGGGAACGAGAATGCCGTCTTCTCGTGCAGCAGCGGCTACGGCGGGCCTGGCTTCGGCGACGACGACATCCTCGACGGCGCCGCGTCCACGGGCGGTGCCGCCAAGGCGCGGAAGCGCAAGTCCGTGTCCGTCCCCAACGGTTACGGCCACCCGCACCTGGCTTCGCACGCCTCGCAGTCGCCCGTGTCGCCTCCCCACCTGCTGCTGGGCAGCGTCACCAAGTCGCCGGCGTCTGTGGACGGCGGCAGTGCGGACGGCAGCGGCAACGGCGGCGGCGGCGGCGGCGGCGGGTCGTCGGGGAAGCGGCGGCGGTCCACCGGGGTGGCCAAGCCGCCGCGCGAGAACCTGACGGAGGAGCAGAAGCGCGAGAACC
This sequence comes from Ophiostoma fasciatum, assembly GCA_019925495.1. Lineage (NCBI taxonomy): Eukaryota > Fungi > Ascomycota > Sordariomycetes > Ophiostomatales > Ophiostomataceae > Ophiostoma > Ophiostoma fasciatum. The sequence goes on along the minus strand of JADHKM010000025.1, from coordinate 221,306 downwards.
ACATCAAGAGCGAGCAGAAGCGGCGCACGCTGATCAAGAGCGGCTTCGAGGACTTGTGCCGCCTGGTGCCGGGCCTGCAGGGCGGCAGCGTGAGCAAGAGCGTCATGCTGTCCATGGCCGCCGACTGGCTCGAGGACATGCTGCTCGGCAACAAGCGGCTGAGGGAGCAGCTGCAGCAGATGTAGCCGCCGTGGCCGGTTGCGGTCGTTGTTCGATGGTGTGGGGGATCTATTTCGGTCTTGGATAGACCTGGCACAGACAGGCGATGTCTCGTTCTTTTGGGGGGACCCGGGGATGGGGGGGGCATATACCAGGAATCACGAGCAGAGATGATGGGATGGAGGCACACCAAAAGAGCATGGTTCACGATACCTTTACGGGGTTTGTTATTCGTCTATATCCCCTAGTTGTTGTAATAGTTTCTTTCTTGCACACGTTCGTGTCCAGTCCGTCAGTCGCCCAGCAGGTGGTAGCGCGCGTGCGCGGCGCGGGCAAACGGCGGCAGCGCGTGGCCGCACTGCCCGCAGACCTCGATGGCGCCACCGGGGGCGTCCTGGCCCCAGCCGTCGGGGTCGCCGTCGTCACCGTCGTCGTCGTCGTCGGCATCGTCGTCGTCGTCGCCTCCACGCTCCTGAGGACCCGGGCCATTGTCTGGCCTGTCCGGCCCGTCCGGCCCGTCCTGTCCATTCTGTCCATCCTGCCCCTGCCCATCCTGCCCATCCTGCCAATCCTGCCAATCCTGTCCATTCTGTCCATCCTGCCCCTGCCCATCCTGCCCCTGCCCATCCTGCCCCTGCCCATCGTGCCGCCGGAGCAGCGCAGCAATGTCGCCGCCCCGGCCAGCCACGGGAACCATGTTGGCGACGCACACATTGAGCAGCCCGACCGTCCAGGGGCGATCGCCGGCGACACGCACGGCCGCGGCCAGCTGGCGGAACATGGGCAGCAGGTGGGCGGCGACGAGGCGGGCGGCGGTGTGCGCGGGCGGCGCGGTGCGGCTGAGCACGAAGCCGGGCAGCGGCTGGCTGCGGCTCATGCGCGCAAAGTCGTAGCCGCCGCCGTGGCCGCCGCCGTGGCCGCCGCCGTGGCTGTTGCCGTGGCTGTTGCCGACATTGCGCCAGCTGTCGCGAGCGCCGGGCGCCCACTGCGGCCGCATGGTCAGGCGCAGCGTGCGCGGCCGGGCCAGCCAGCCAGCGTCGGCGGCGGGGTCCGCGAGGTCGACGTGCATGCGCCGCAGCAGCGACGTGGCCAGCTTTTGCAGCTCGGCGGCAATGGCCCCGTCGTCCGCGGCGGCGGCACCCGGCCGCAGCAGGCCCTGGCGCGGCCCGGCGTACGTGTCCTCGATGCTGATCTGCGTGGGCAGCAGGTCGGGCCCGCCGCGGCCGCCGCGCACGGGCGTGTCGTCGACGCCGTGCAGCAGGGCCCAGACGCGGGCGCCGGACGGGAGGGCGGCGCTGCTGCTGCCGCTGCTGCTGCTGCTGAGGATGGTGTCCAGCAAGCGGGGCGACATGCCGGGGAGCGTGCGGATGTCGGCGACGGTGAGGGCTGGCGTGCTGGCGGCACTGCTGGTGTCGCCGCCGCCGTGGCCGCCGCCCTGGCCAGCCTCTGCTCTGGCGGCGGCCTCCTCCCGCGCGGCCCAGTGCGCCGCCAGCAAGCGGCTCGTCTGGAAGCCGATGCCGGGCACGCTGCGCAGCGGCAGCACGTCCATGAAGCGGGCGACGACGGCGTCGTCGCCGGCGTCCATGCTGACGAGGGTGGTCTGGCCGGCGGGGCGGTTCAGCTTGCCGGCCAGCTTGCTCAGCAGCTTGCTGGTGGCGATGCCGGCCGACGCCGTGTAGCCGGCCTCGTGCTCGAGGCGCTGGCGCAGGTGGGCGGCCAGGTGGGAGCCCAGGCGCAGGCGCAGGCGAACGCGGGCGAGGGGCGCGGGCAGCCAGCCACCACCGGCGCCGCCGCCGCCGCCGACGACGCAGCCGGAAAAGTCCCGAGCGTCCACGGCAAAACCCCGGGACACCTCGTCGCCGGCGTCGGGCAGCTCGAAGAAGGCGTCCCGGAGGACAGCGTCGGCAGCGTCTCCATCGGCCTGGCTGGCGGGCGGCGGGCCGTCCGGTCCGTAGGCGGCGGTCCAGAGGCGGTCTGCGTTGGCGTCGACGAGGGCGGTGGCGTCGACAAAGAGCTCGTCGAGGCCGAGGCGCTCGAGGGGCACGGCGGCGGTGGCGGCGGCGGCGCCGCCGCCGCCGCCGAGGAGGTCGCGCACGAGGCGGTGCAGCTGCTTGGAGGCGTCGCGGAAGGGCGACAGGTCCTCGCCGTCGACGAGCACGAGGTCCGGGCACACGCGGCGGGCGTCGGCAATGCGCATCAGCTTGCGCACGCCGCGGCGGCGCGCCTCGTAGTTGCACGTGGCCAGCAGGCTCTTCTGCGTGACGCCGACGCAGCGGCCGGCCAGCGCGCCGGGCGGCGTCGCGCGGTTCTGCACCACCTGGGCGTAGAAGCAGTCGTAGTCGAGGTGCACCACGACGCGGTCGTCGCGGCGGCGGGGCGGGGCGGCGGCGGCGGCGGCGGCGGCGGCGGCGGCCATGGCGGGCCGTGGGCCAGGGCGTGGGCCAGGGCGTGGGCCGACCGACGGCGCCGGGACGCCGGGACGCGGACTCCTGGGCGGAGGCGATGGGCGGCGGCCGGTAATGTGACAGGCCACGTGCTCAGCCGGCCGCAAGCAACGTGATTGGCCCAGCGAGAGGGAGGTGGGGCAACCTTACTGGCCTGCCTGCCCGGCCAGCCGCCACGACACGGCGCTTAGAGGCGCGCCAGCCGATGTGACCAGCGCTCTGGCTGGACGGCGAGGGCGCCGATGCGACGCTGCCGGGCCCGCTGCCAAGCCGTGCTGGGCTGTCGGCGCAGTGGAGGCCAGCCAGCCGACGAGCACACGACTGGGGACTGGGCACAGCAAGCGTGACAGGGCGTGTACGCAAGGGGAGGGCGAGGGCGGGCGGGCGAGGGGTCGGGACGACAGGACGAGGGAACGAGGGGATGAGGGACGAGGACGAGGACGAGGACGCAGACGAGTGGACGAGGGGCCGCCCTGCACGCTGCTGCTGCATGGGATGCCCATTAGACGCCGCCGTGTGAGTGGCCAGCGGCGCGAGCGGCGCGCCCATTGGCTGCGCCGGCGGGCCGGGTGCACGGCGAGCAGGGGTTGGGCGCTTACAGTCGACGTTCTGGGTCGACTGGGTCGACGACGCATCCTTCGACGGAAGACGACGGGCTGGCCGCCGGCCTTCTTCTGGGAAGAGGCCGCTCCAAGGGCCTTGGCTTTCTGCCTGGGCCGGACACTCGGACAGTCGGACACTCGATCCTGCAGGACCGAGCCAACCACGGCGGCCAGGACCAGCAGGGGGGGGGGGGGGAGGGACAAGGGGAGGGACAAGAGCGAGGCCAGCGCCAGCGCCAGCGCCCGCTGTCCTAGAGCCGCACGCATCGCGATGTGCTCTGTCAGCTGAAGCCGTATGATTGCACCGTCGGGCTGGCGCCTGGCCCAGACAGGAAGGAGCTGGCGCCTGCCCTCCTTCCTCACCGCCGTCCCGGCTCCGCATCGCGCTTCTGTCGGCGGCTATCCCGGCCTGCCCGCTCCTGTTCTCGTCCTCTGTCCTCACCGTCGCCCCTCCACCGTCACCCTCTGCCGCCATCCTCGGCCGCCACGCCTCCACCGCCACCGTAACCGTCGCCCTCTCCTCGGATCCTTCGCGTCTGCTCCTTCGTCCTGCATGGCAGCAGGCCAGCAGGCCACGCTGTCCGCCCGCTTCCTCGTCTTCCGCCGGCCCTCCTCGTCCTCGTTCTCGTCCGCCCTCTTCCTTCTTCGCCCCTCCCTCGTCTCTCTAGCTCCTCGTCTATCCCCTTCTCGGCCGCCTCCGCCCCCCTTCGCGCGTCTATTGCCTGGGTGCTGGGGGTTCCGTCGTGTCGGTCGGACCTGGCGCTTGGCCCCCAACTCGGCTCGCGTCCATCTGTCTGTCAGTCAGTCTGTCAGTCTGTCTGTCAGTCTGTCTGTCTGTCTGTCTGGTCGTCTGTCTGCTCGTCTGTCGGCTCCGCCTCTGGTGGACCTCTGGCCTCTTCCTGGGCCTCCTCGTCCCCGACGCCCGCCAACCCCGGTCGGGAAACCGCTCCCTCCTGCACGTCTCCTGCACGTCTCCTTCTAGGCCGTTTCATTGCCCGTTTCCCTCGCTCCTGTTGGTGGTCTTTTCTCCGCGGCCGCTCTATATAGCCGCCGCTCTCCCTCTGCCTGCCTGGCCCTTGCCGCCCGGCCTGCGGTGTTTCCTCTCCGGTGTTTCCCCTCCGGGCCCTCCTCCTTCTCCTCCCCCCTTCTTATTTCCTCTCGCCACTCCCCCTCTCGCCGGCCTCGCTTCAGACCGGGCCTGCTCTTCTCTCCTCTTCTCTTGTCTCACCGTCTCACCGTCCAGCGCTGCTGGCTCCAAAGGTCGGGTTGCCTGGCTGTCGGTTGTCCGGGCACGTCTCGCTCCCTCCCGGGCCGCCTGCCAACCGCCGACCAGCCTCGCCAGGTCCTCGTTTCTGTCTTGTCTCGCTTCTCGCTCCGCTCCCCTCTCCCTTCACGTCTCTCTCGTGACGAGCAAGACGTTCCGGCGGTTGTTTGAATACCTACCCCTGGAGACCACCTGCTCCGGCATCCGACATGGCCGGCCAAAGCCCCCCCAAGAGGCCACGGCTGTCTCTGCAGATCAAGGCCCTGTCCTCCGGCCCCAGCATCCGCACCTCGCGCACGCTCGCCGCCGTCGTCAACCCGCGCTCGCCCACCTCGTTCAACACGCTCTCCAATGTCTACTCCACGGCCATCGACCGCTCCTCGTCCACGCCCGTGCCCATCACCGCCGAGCCCATCACCGCCGTCAACACGTCCCACGCCAAGCGTCTGCCCGACCTGCCGCGCCTGCAGATGCCCAGCACCCTCGCCCTCGACCGCGCCACCCACACGCCGTATGTCACCACCCGCTTCCCCGAGACGCCCCTGACCGCCCGGCCCCTGTCGCCCGCCGTGGCCATGGACATGGCCTTCCCCAGCACCATGGCCGCCACGCCGCCCATGTCCGCCGGGCCCCTGGACACCGCCGTCGCCGCGCAGCAGCCGCAGGTCTTTTGCTTCTCGCCCGACGACATCCAGCGGAACAACAACCGCGTGGCCGCCATGGCCGCGGCGGCCGACGAGAGCCGCGGCCCGTCGGACACGGCGCCGCCGCTCAGCGACACGGCCAGCGAGAGCAGCCTGTCGACGGCGCCCCCCAGCATCGACGACAACACGCCGCTGCCCCCGGATCTTCCACGGCTGGCCTCGCCGCAGCCACAGACGACGCAGCTGGCGATGCCGGGGGTGCCGGGGATGCCGGTGATGCCGGGGATGACGGCGATGCCGGCAATGTCGGGGATGACGGCGGCGCCCGGGCCCGGGCCCGCGCCGGCCGCAACGACCACCCGCCGCCGGACCACGGCCCCGGCCATGATGGCCGGGCGGCCTGCACCGTACGAGCACCCGCGCTCGCTCCACAGCATCCTGCGCAACTCGCCGCTCCCGCCGCACACGGCCCTGTCGCCCACCTCGCCCCGCCGCCAGTCGCAGCGCCTGCTCGAGAAGGCGTCGCGCCACGTCATGTACCACTCGCCGCTGACCCAGACCATCACCACCAACCTGTACACCAAGTCCCACATCGACCTGCTGTGCGAGGAGGCGTCGCCGTTTGCGTCGCCGTCGACGGTCTCGCCCTCGGCCCAGGCCGGCGACGCCGCCGAGACGGTCCTCGACCTGACGCTGGCATACAGCGGCGACGAGACCCGCGACGGCGGCGCCACCCCGGGGCCGTTTGAGGAGATGCGGCGCCGCATGGCCGGGCTCGGCACGAGCAGTGCCAGCACGAGCGCGGCCACCACGCCCATCTCGCCCCACAGCAGCGGCGGCATCCGCAAGCGCAAGCAGCAGCAGCCGTCGCGCAAGGACAAGAGGCGCCGCTGGGTGTGGACGCTGGGCCAGGACGAGGAGGAAGAGGCCACGCTGAGCGGCGCCATGGCCGCGCTCAAGGCTGCGCAAAGGGCCGAAGAAGCCGCCAAGGCAGCGGCAGCCAAGGCGGAAGCGGAGGCAGCCGCAGCAGGCACAGCAGGCACAGCAGGCGCAGCAGGAGCGGCAGAAGCAACGGCACAGCCTGCAGAGCCCGTGCCTGCAGCCGGGCTACCCGCCAAACTGGTGATGCCAGCCGACACAACAAGGCGGCTGGCACCTGTCGATGCAGACGGCTTTGCAGACGCAGACATGCGGACGCCGCTGGCGTCGCGGGCCAACCAGTCGGCTGCCTCGCTGGGCTACCCGCCAGACCGTCCCGTCGACGTGCCGCCGGCCCGCGAGGAGGACGTCGAGATGCAGGACTCGGTCGAGGACCTGCAGCAGGACGCACCGCCGCCGCCGCCGCCGCCGCCGCCCGCCGACACCAAGCCGGTGGATGCGCGGCAACGCAAGAGCACGCCCATTCCGTACGCCTCGGACAGCGAGGGCGGAGGCGACGACGGCTTTGACGACGGCTTTGACGGCGGCTTTGACGACGGCGACGTCGACATGCAGACGCCCACGACGGCGCTCGGCAACCACCTGCAGGGGGCCTGGATGCGGGCGGCGGCGGCCGCAACGGCCGCCGGCACGAGGCGGCGGTAGAGCACAAAAACAGGGGTAGTGTGGGCACGATGAAGACGACACTGCCTCTCGGCACGATACGACACTTCTCACATATTCAAGTACATTCTAGCGCTCGGTCTTGTTTAGCATTTTTGCCTTGTTTTGGCTTCAATACACTTTCGTTTGCTATGCTGCCACGACGTGACTACTTCTTCTCGTCCCGTTTGAGGATCTTGGCCACCCACGCCTCGACCTCGCGCTCGGCCTCCTCGTCCGTCATGCCGCCGCCGCCGCCGCCGCTGCCGTCGCTGCCGTCGAGGCCGGGCCCCCGCGTGTAGCGGCGGGCGAGGGCGCGCAGGTCGTCGACGGACGAGAGGTCGAGGGCCCAGGAGACGCCGCCGGTGAGCATGACAAAGAAGCTCAGCACGTTGAGGGTGGCGAGGTTGAGGGCCTCGAGGGCCATGAAGGAGCCGTGGGGGGCCGTCTCCTGGGTGGTCTCGGCGGCGGCGGCGGCGGCGGCGGCGGTGCTGCTGCTGCCCTCGCCGGCGGTGCCGCTCATCCACGACGCCCCGCTGGGCGAGTAGAACTTGAGCTGGGCGGCGCGCTGCTTGCGGACGACGGAGCGCCGCGTGACGGCGGTCGAGAGCGCCAGGAACGTGGCGCCGGCGAAGAAGAGGCCGAGCTGCTTGAGCGCCCGCGACGGGTCGGCAGGCGGCGCGAGTGTCTGCGAGGGCGTGCCCGGGCTGGCGGCCGCGGAGGAAGGGCTCGCCGTCGCCGTCGCCGTCGAAGCGGCCGCCGCCGTCGTCGTCGAAGCGGCCGTCGCCGGCGAAGCGGCCGTCGAGTCGGAGGGCGCGGCCGGCTTCGACGGCTTGCCGAAGAGCGAGGAGAACATGGCGGCGCGGGCCGTCCGCAGGCCGGGAGATGCGCGCAATGGAGTAGAGAAAAGGGCGAGGGCGTCGTGTCGTTTCGTCGTGTCGTTGCAGAGGCAGAGATTTTGGCGAGGCCTGAGGAAGTGGGCACAGTGGGCACAGTGGGCCAGCGCTGTGCGGGGGAAGCGGAGCCGCGGACGCTAGCCTAGCCGTATGCTTCCGGAGTAGAGTACGGAGTACTATCCGCCTGACAACGACCTCCACCGAGGCAAGCAGACGGAGGAAAATGCAACAAACCACAAAGAAATCGAAGCATGCAGAGAAGATGGTATGTCTATACATGGCCGTGGTCGCGGCGGACCGGCGAGCGCCAGCCTCGCTTCTCCGCCAGCCGGCCAGGACGGAGTTGAGTTGGGCGGCGGCCGCCCTCTGACGATCCCTCGAGCACCTCCCCTCGCCGCCTCCCCCCGCCTACCCCTCAAACACCTCGTGCTGCAGCTCGACGCCGTACTCGGCGGCCATGTCCTTCATGTGCGCCTCGATCTCGTCCTCGAGGCCGCGGCCGGCGCCGAACCACTGGCGCAGGCGGAAGAAGTAGAAGACGACGTCGGAGGCGGCCAGGACGGCGCGGAAGACCAGGTGGCGCCAGGCGCTGTGCAGGCGGGCGCGCCAGGGCAGGGCGCGGTCCTCGTAGAGGCTGGCGCTGGCCCACAGGCCCATGCGCTTGACGCGGTTGACGGGGCTGCCCATGCGCTGGTTGATGGCCTGCACGATGCGCATGTTGCGCCCCAGGAAGATAAACTCCTTGGGCCAGCGCTCCTCGTCGGCCAGGATGTCGCGGATGCCCTGCTTCATGCGCGCCTGCATGGCGTAGTGGCGCTCGGCGGGCGTCAGGGCCGGGTCCATGGCGGCGCGCATGCCGCGCCGGAAGGCGTCGTCGCCGCCCTCGTAGGGCCGCAGCAGCGTCGACGAGGCGAACAGCTCGGGCGCCTGGATCCCCCACTCGGCGCATATCGCGGCCACGGTGGCGTGGTCCAGCGTCAGCATGCTCTTCCAGAACACGCTGTACTCGTGCCGGAACTTGGGCGCCATCGTCACGTACAGCCCGTGGTCGATCAGCACCACCTCGGCCGTGCCCGCCGCCGTGCGCCGCACAAACATGTTGCCCGGGTGCGGGTCGCAGTGCACGACGCCCCACTTGAACATCTGCGCCGCGAACAGGTCCACGATCGTCGTCATCACGTCCGTCGTGCTCAGCCCCAGCCCGCCCGTGCCGCGCGGCCCGCGCCACGCCGTCCGCTCCGGCTTGAGCAGGAGGGCGTCGCCGCTGCTGCTGCTGCTGCTGCTGCTCTCCCAGCGGCTGCCGCGGTGTGCCGCCTGCTGCCGCAGCCGTGCCCTCAGCACGTCCATGTCCGGGCTGGGCAGCGGCCGGCCGTGCACGCCCGGCGACCCGCCGCGGCCGCCGCGCCACGGCGCCGTGATGACGTCCTGGTCCCACAGGCGCACGCCCTCGATCCACTCCGTCGTCAGCACGCGGCGCGACGACAGCTCCGGCACCACCGCCGGCACGTAGACGCGGCCGCGCAGCGCCGGCTCCGCGGCCACCAGCCGCCGCATCGTCTCCGAGTTGCGCGCCTCGTTCTCAAAGTCCGTCTCCAGCTGCAGCCGCTCCGCCACAAACGGCACCAGCGTCTGCAGCGGCAGGTCGAACCACGCCGCGTACACCCGCGCCACCACCTGGAACGCCCACAGGTCCCAGCCGATCTGCCGCGCGATCGCCGGCTTCTGGATCTTGACCGCCACCTCGCGCCCGTCCGCCAGCCGCGCCCAGTGCACCTGCGCCACCGACGCGCTCGCCCGCGCCCGCCGCTCCAGCACGCCCCGCCCCGGCGCCCCGTCGAAGCTGACCCCGAACACCGCCTCCGCCGACCGCCCGCCAAAGTCCTCGCGCACCACCTGCTCCACCGCCGCCCAGCTGTCCTGCGGCGCGTCGTCAAACATGCGCGCAAACATGCGCTGGAACTCGGGCGGCAGCACCGCGCTCTGCATCGCAATCGCCTGCCCGATCTTGAGGTACAACCCGCCGTTGTGCCGCAGCAGCTCCGCCACCCGCTCCGCGTTGCGCCGGTGCAGGTCCGTCACGTCCCCGCCCCGCGCCCCGATCACCGGCAGCGGGTGCGCCCGGAAGTTGATCTTGTAGTCCAGCGCCACCACCAGGCCCGTCCCAAACGTCCGCAGCGACCGCGCCATGCCCGCCGCGTACACCTGCCGGTCCACCGCCCACAGGCCCCCGCCCACCGCCCCGGCCACCAGCAGCCGCCGGCCCCAGCGCCGCGCCCGCGGGTACTCGCGCGCCTTGCGCGGGCCCCCGAGCTCCGCCGGCGACGGCGGCCGCAATGGCTGGAACGGGCCGCCGCCGCCGCGGCCCCGGCTCGCCGTCTGAACGCACCGCCGGGGAGGGCCTCCGCTTCCCAAGGCTGGCCGGCCGACGAGAGTCCATGGACCACCACGCGCGGCCAGGGAGGGACGATGCATGGTTGTGGGAGGAGGAAAATGCTGGCGAGGCGGTTGTAGGTTGGCGAGGCGGTGGTAGGTTGGCGATGGCGCTGTGACGACGTCAATGCTTGGGTCAGCAAAGTCTTAGCGGCAGCCCAAAGTGGCGAAAGCCAGACGGAATGTGTTAGGCCGGTCGCCAGGCCAGGCCAGTAAGCCGAGACAAAGGCGCCGTAGCGCGCGTTGGCGCGGAAAAGCCCGTTCGTCCCGCGGCTCTGTAGGCCTGACAGTCGTGAGTGAACGTAAATATATCTTACTCCGTAGTTGGATGCTGCGCTCGGAGACGGAAGAACATCCTCCACCTGTCATCCGTTTACTTGAATATCCGTATTGACCGAATCAGTTCGTATCTTACTAGAATATCGCCTTAACCGTGCAGCGCCGTAGGTATACAATGCTAGTCCTCGTCACCGCCGCTGCTGCTGCCGCCGCCACCACCGCCGTCACCGCCGTCACCACCGCCGCCACCACCGCCCTCACCACCGCTGCCGCCGTTGGTTGCAGTCTCCGCCGCCCCCCCCACCCCCCCCGCCAGCGCCGCCACGCTGCCGCCCGTCTTCTTCCACGCCTGGGCCATGGCCAGCAGGTTCATCTGGCTCTTGGCGTGCCGGTCGTCCGCCGGGAACACGTAGTCGACGTACTCCTCCCACGTGCCGTCGTCCAGGCGCCGCTTCTTCTTGGTCTTGCGCGGCATCTGCTTCTGGATCCGCTCCACGTCCGCCGCCGTGCCGTGCGTCTTCTCAAACGCCAGCCACGCGTTCAGCAGCGCCACGCGCTCCGCCTTGAGCTCCTTGTCCCGGAAGCCGCCGTGCGCCCGCTCAAAGATGGCCCGCGCCCGCGCCTTGGCCGCGTCGCTGACGGCCGCCTCGGCATCTTCAGCCTCTTCGGTGCCCTCCTCCTCCTCCTCCTCAGGAATGTTGATCTCAAACTGCGCGTAGCTGATCCACACCTTGGGGTGGTCCGTCTTCTCCAGCAGCCGCTCGTACAGCTGCCGCGTGCGCTCGTACTCGCCCTCCTCCTCCTCAAAGTCAATGTACGCCTTCCACAGCACCTCGGGCATGTCCAGCACCGGCTGCCGCACGCCCATGTCGAAGATGGCGCGCGCCCGGTCCAGGTCGTCGAGCCCGCGCTCCAGCTCCGCCCACTGGATCCACGTCGCGCAGTTGGCCGGGTTGAACACAATGTGCTTCTCGTACAGCGTGCGGCAGCGCTGGAACTCAAACAGCTTCTTCTCCAGCGCAATGTAGCCCTTGAAGAGCCGGTCCTTGGGCGCCATGCCGATCGCCCGCCCCAGCGTCTTGCGCGCCGCCGCCAGCTGCCCCTGCCGCACCTCAAAGTGCGCCTTCTGCAGCCACACCTTGGCAAACGTAAACGTCTTGTGCGGGATCAGCCCCAGGCACGTGTCGTACACCTGCCGCGCCCGCTCGGGGTTGCGCGCGTCCGCCTCCTCCCACAGCGCGTAGAAGAGCCAGAGGAAGATGTAGCGCCGCCACAGCCGCTTCTCCGGCGCCGGCGGGATCTGCGCCACCGCCCGCTCGTACACGTCGCGCACGCGCTCCGCGTCGCCCGTCGTCTCCTCCAGCCGCGCCCAGTCGAACCACACGTCGTAGTTCTTGGGGTTCTCCTGCACCTGCTCCTCGTACTGCCGCCGCCGCTTCGACACCACAATGTCCTCGATGCCCGCCCGGTCGCCAAACTGCTTCTCAAACGTCGTGTACTCCTTGTGCAGCAGCATCGACCGCGCCCGCGGCAGGTTGTCCAGCCCGAACTGGTAGATCGCCCGCGCCCGCTCGTACTCCTTGAGCTTGGCCTCGAACCGCGCGTAGCTGATAAACAGCCGCTCGTCCACAAACTCCTCCCCCAGCGACTCCACCGCCGTCTGGAACACCTCCCGCACCCGGTCGCTCGTCCCGTACTCCTCCTCAAACTTGGCCCACTTGATCCACGTCCGCGGGTACGGGTGCACCACCGTGTACGCCCGGAATATGTCGCGCGCCCGCTCGTACTCGTTGTACCGCTTCTCCAGCCGGATGTACGCGTTCCACACCTCCTCCGCCGGCTCCCACTTGAGCCACCGGTCAAAGATCTGCCGCGTCCCCGCCACGTTCCCCAGCATCTCCTCGCTGCCCGCCCGCCCCGGTCAGCGACAGCCCGCAAAAAAAAAAGACAAGCACCGAGCACGAGGGGACCACCTACACATAGAGGTACTTGTACCACAGCTTGTCGACCCGCGGCAGCCGGGTCACCGCCCGGTCGAGCAGGTTGCGCGCATGAGCAATGTTCCGGTGCTTGATCTCGGCCTCGATGTCTGGCGGTCGTCAGCACGCGCTCTCGCGCTCTCCGCGCCTCCTCGGCTTCCGCCCGCTCCGCCCGCTCCGCCACCTACACTTGATCCACAGCGGCACGCTGTTGGGGAGGACGTCGAGCGCGCGCTCAAAGACGGACCGCGCCCGCGCCAGCTCCTTCTGCTCGAGCTCAAACTCGGCATACTGCGCCCACGGCTTCAGGCTGGTGCGCGAGCGCCGCACATAGTTCTCGTACTCGCGCCGCTTGCGGCCCTGGTACTCGTGCAGCTCCTCGAGGTCGGCAAAGCGCGTCGTCGGCGCCTGCAGCGGCACTTCCTGCCGGTCGACGGCCTCGCGCAGCAGCTGCTCGGCCGAGATCTGGCGAAGGGGGGGGGGTGGTCAGCATGTCGAGGCGATGCAAAGACAGGACAGAACCGCGCCGCTTACCTGCACGGGCGCTGCCGCCTTGTTCTTGACGCGAGGGGGTCCGCGGCTCTCCATGGTGGGCGTGTCGTCTCGGCGGCGGTGTGCAGCGTCGTGGCAGAGCGCGACACAGGGCACGACGACAGGGTCGTGGGAAGTTGTCGCGACAAGTCGCCGTCTTTTTCTTTGTAGCTTAGCGACAAGAAGAACGGTCACGTGATATTACGTAAGTCCTTTCGCCACCGCGCCGCAACGCGGTTTTCTGGCGCATCGCAGGCGCCGATTTCGAGGTAGCCAAACCGACGACCCTCTGACAACGAGCTGCGACTCTGCTGCCACCGACCGAGCCCTGAGCCTCCGACCCTCTGACCCTCCGAACTCTCTGCCGCCCTACCAAGTCTGCCTGCCGTTTCTCGAGCTGCGTGGGCTTGTCCCTGCAACGATGTCGACCCTAGCGGATGAGCTTCTGCAGGACTTTGAAGACTCGGATGCCGACCAGGCGGAGGAGGATGGCGAGGACGACACGGCGGCGCTGATGGGCCTGAACGGCGCGGATGTGGCGATGGACGACGGGGACCTGGTCAGCTCGGACGAGGACGAGGAGGGCGGTGACGGCGGCGGCCGCGACGGCGGCGACGGCGACGGCGACGACGCCATGGGCGACGCAGACGACGAGGCAAGAAGCAAAGGCGACAAAGCGGGCAAGGCGTCGGGCCTGCGGTCGGCAAACAGCTTGGTGAAGACGCTGGATGCCATTTTAGAGGTATGTTTGGTCTCCCATATATCCCCCTTCCCCGGCTCCCCTGTTCGTCCTCTTTTCCTTGAAAGGTTTACAATGTGTCCTTGTGGAGAACCAGCAGCCCTGACTCGTGGACGACTTTTTTCTTTGGTCCTCCTCTCTAGAAAATCCGCTTCTACCAAGCACAACCGGACGAGACGCGCAACGCCCACGTGGGCAACGTGGAAGAGCACCCCGAGTACCACCTGCTGACGCAGGCGAACGGGCTGTCAACGGCGATTGACAGCGAGGTGGTGCACCTGCACAAGTGGATCCGGGACCGGTACTCGGTGCGGTTCCCGGAGCTGGAGACGCTGGTGACGAACCCGCTGGAGTACGCCAAGACGGCGGCGGTGCTGGGCAACGGCCCGCTGGACGCGGACACGATGCGGCGGGTGCCGCAGTCGACGGACAACGCGCTGGGGGTGCCGCTGGAGGCGGTGCTGGACCGGCCGACGCTGATGATTGTGACGACGAGCGCGATCACGTCCAAGGGGCAGGCGATGGGGGCGGCGGAGCTGGAGGGCGTGGTGGCGGCGTGCCAGACGATGGTGCGGCTGGAGGCGGCCAAGCGCACGCTGACGGACTACGTGCAGTCGCGGATGACGCTGTTCGCGCCGAACCTGACGGCGCTGATCGGGTCGCTGACGGCGGCGCAGCTGCTCAACACGGCGGGGGGGCTGACGGGCCTGTGCAAGACGCCGGCGTGCAACATTGCGGCGTGGGGGTCGAAGAAGGGGGCGCAGGCGAGCGCGCTGGCGACCAACGTGACGGCGCGGCAGCAGGGGTTCCTGTACCAGGCGCCGGTGATCCGGACGATCCCGTCGGACCTCAAGAAGCAGGCGATGCGCATCGTGGCGGCCAAGGTGGTGCTGGCGGCGCGGGTGGACCGGATCCACTCGTCGCCGGACGGGACGGCGGGCGCGGAGCTGCGCGACCAGTGCCTGGAGCGGCTGGACAAGCTGCAGGAGAAGCCGCTCAACAAGGGGGCCAAGGCGCTGCCGGCGCCGGACGACAAGCCGTCGCGCAAGCGCGGCGGGCGGCGGGCGCGGCAGGCCAAGGCGGCGACGGCGATGACGGACCTGCGCAAGGCGCAGAACCGCATCGCGTTCGGCAAGGAGGAGAAGGAGGTGGGCTACGGCACGGGCGACTCGACGGCGGGCCTGGGCATGATCGGGGCGGCCAGCGACGGGCGCGTGCGCTCGCTGCAGGTGGACCAGCGCACGCGGGCCAAGCTCAGCGCCAAGAACAAGGGCTGGGGCGGGCTGGCGTCGGTGGCGGGCGGCGGCGGCGGCGGCGGCGGCGGCGGCGGCGGCTTGACGACGTCGCTCCGGGGTGCGGGTGCCGGGTCCGGCGCGGCGAGCGGCCTGGACCTGCGGGGCCGGGGCCTGCGGGCGTCCGGGGTGGGCACGACGGTGGGCACAGCGTCGTCGCTGGCGTTTACGCCGGTGCAGGGGCTGGAGCTGGTCGACCCGAGCGTGCGGGCGGAGCTGGGCCGCAAGCGCAAGGCGGAGGAGGACCGGTATTTCAAAGGGGGCACGTTCACGCAGATTGGCGGCGGCGGCGGCGGCGGCAGCGGCAGCGGCGCGGTGAACGGCGGCAGCGGCAGCAGCGCCGGCAACGGGGTGTTCAAGAAGCCGGCACTGCCGCCGGCGAAGCGGGTGGACACGGGGGCGACGAAGTGAGGACGGAAGATCGTTATCATTCTAATGGACAGCCTATGACGTCTGTTGCATCGCGATTCTCTCTGTTGCCGCGGAGAAGGCCATCCGGAGGCTACATACAATACATACAATAATATGCTTACAGCTACGATCCTACAGTCCGGAGATAGCTCCGGTCGTCTTGGCGGCCAAGATGGACGACGGCTGTGTCGGAGCGCGCTCCGTAAGCCTGCTGACAGGCATGTGGTGGTCTGAGCCTGTCCGCCGTTGAGACCCCCTCCCTGGCCGAGCCGTCCGGAGAAGCAATGTCGTCACGGCCTCTGCAGTGGCATGCTACTCCGTACTCTGTATTCCGCCCGTGCTGCGGAGGCTTTCCTCCGCTGCCCTGATCGGCGGCTGCAGGGTCGCTGGGAGCCGTTCGTTCGTTCGAGGGTCGCTGGACCCCAGCCCCGTGGCGGGCGGCGCCCCACTGCGCGAGGACGGCGCTGTGATTGGCGTCATCGAGATGGGCTGTTGCTCAGCCATGATAAGAGAGCCCTGGCTCCTTCCCTGGCTCCTTCCATGGCTCCTTTTTTTGCACATGTGCCGCATCGGCAGATGCCGCTGCTCTGCCAGCCGCGACCCGGCGTGGATTCCAGACGGCTATGCTTACAGGGGCAGCTGAACGTGCCGTTTGGCTCGTGCTGGCTTGTGGGCTCGTGGCTGGCCTGTCTGGCTCGGTGGCTTGTGGTGGTGTGCCGTCGGTCGGGCTGTCATCGTGATCGAGGCGGCGCGCGCCAGACCCAAAAAAAAAAAGAAGAAAAAAAGAAAAAAAGAAAAAAAAAAGCGGGCGGCCGTGGGCGGCAGAAACGGGCAGAAAGGTCCCCCCCCCCCTCCCCGCTTCGGCAGCGCCGCAGCTTCGATCCCAGCGCAAAAGCCCGATCAGGCGGGCGCGCGGATGATGGGGATGCGCCAGAGAGAGAGGGCCCTGGTTCCAGGGGCCCCCCATGTGGGGAGGGCGGCAGAAGTCGCGGTACCTGCGGTCCTGGTTGGCGGGCGCAGGAGCGGGCGCCGTTCCGCGCGCAGGCCGGTCAGACCACTTGTACCGGTACACCCGGCCGCTTGCTCAGTCATCCCAGGGTCCCTGATGATCGGGGCTCGGCCTGGCCTGGGCCATGACATCATCGCCTGCGCTATGCTCCGTATACGCGCCGCGCTAGGCGGGAAGCGCCTTACTGTGGTGTTTCTTCATCGCGCTGTGGTCCGAGCAAAGCCCGCAGGCCCCCCGGCCCTGCCTGTTGGGTCAACTGGCAGAAGAAGGAAGGCGCTGCGCGCAAAAAGGCGGCCTGTCTGGTCGCACCTTCGGCACACATACACAGACGAACAACGGGGCCTGCCGTCCCTGGCTCCTTCCTCGTCGCGGCTGTTGTCGTGTGTGCCTGCCGCGCGCCTTCCTCGTGCTCGCTCGTACACGTACTCCGTAGTTGTTATCTGGCCTCGGCCGACATCGAGCACAATCTCGTTGCCCCCGCGCTCGAGTCAGCCCTCGCATGCCTCGCCGCCTCGCCGTATTTTCTTGCGCTCGGCCGCCGCCCGCCTCTCGTCGCCCTGCCTCGCGTGGCTGACGCCCGCGCCGCCCTGCCGGCAGCACCGCCCAAAACTCGAGGTAAGCGCCTCGGTCTCCCTGGGCTGGCAAAGAAAGGGGGAAGGGGTCGTACGATGATGGATTTCTCATGCTCTTCTCTCTCGCCGCCTTTGCTCCTTCTTTGCTGCGTTTTCTGTGCTTTGCTGCGTTTGGCCTTTTTGGCGGCTGTGATTCAGCGCCCTGGCGCGGCCGAGCCTGTCCGCCGACTTGGGCGGATTGGGGATCGAGATCTTCTCGCGGAGCCCCGCCGCGGCCTCGTACTTGAGCTGCCTCGACCCCGTCCGCGTTTTTTCTCTTTCTCTCCCCCCCTTTTCTTGTTTCCCTTTGCCGCCTTTCGTCTTGCCTCCTTTGCGCTCTTGCATTCTTCCCTTTTGCTTACTTGCGACGTCGGCTGACCGCTCGTGTGAGACCCGTGCGCCGCAAACAACAGCAGCCCTCGTGAAAGGGACTCGCTTTGCGCGCCCGTCTTAACCGGACCGGTCTGCTTGGTATGCTCGCAGCGGCTGCCGCTCTTCCACCTGCACGACGACCACCTTGACCACCGCCGCGACAGTACTACTATCAACCATCACTACCACCACAACCACAACCATGATTCAGGCCCGCGATGCGCTGGGGCGCAGGATATCGCTCCTCAACGAGCCGGCGGCGCCCGCCTCGCCGCAGCCGCCGTCTCTGGCCAATGCCCCCGAGCTGGCGCGCTCCGACTCGTTTGACTCGCAGGTCAGCCACGGCGGCCCGACCACGCCGCTGACGCCGGCGCTGCCGCACCAGGACTGCGGCGCCAGCGCCGACCCGCAGGTGGCCGCCTCGTCGCTCTCGCCCTCGCCGCTGTACGGCATGGCCCGCGACGAGATGTTTCCGCTGAAACAGCAACAGCCCGAGCCGCCGCGTCCTCACCACCACTACAGCTACAGCCACAGCCACAGCCACAGCCATACGCACAGCCACGGCCATCACCACAGCCATCGCCGCCACCCCTCCTCCCTGCACGCCGACACGGCCGAGGCGATCCTGTACGCGGAAGCAGCAGCGGCGGCCAGGCAGTCCGCAGGCGAGGGCGATCTGGCGGCGGCGGCGGCGGCGGCGGCGGCAGTGGCGTCGGCGGCGCCGGTCGCCCCGGCCGGGGAGCGCAAGCGGTTCCCGTGCCGATACGCGCGCGAGTTCCAGTGCGACAAGACGTTCACGACGTCGGGCCACGCGTCGCGGCACTCCAAGATCCACCACAACTCCAAGGACGTGCGGTGCACGTACCGGGGATGCAAGAAGATGTTTACGCGGTCCGACAACATGAAGCAGCACCTCGAGACCCACTACAAGCGGATGGGAGCGGCCGGCGCTGCAGACACGGCAGGCGACCGGGCGCGGCGCGACAGCTCGGCCAGCGCATCCTCGGCGGCCAAGCCCTCGAGCAGGAGCCGTACAGACGTGGCTGGCAGCGGCCGAGGCAGCCGCTCTGGCCGGGACAGGGGCAACGGCGGCGGTGGCGGCGGCAGCGGCGGCGGCAGCAGCAGCAGCGACTCGGTCAGCCGGTCCAGCACCCCGTCTCGCACCGACTCGGCTGTGCAGCTGGACGAGGACGAGGACGTCGCAGGGGCGCACAGAGTGGTGCCGGTTCCGCCGATGCGCGCAGCGCCGCCGCTGTCGCACAGCCGGGCGAGCATCGACGGGACGGCGCTCGTGCTGCTGGCGACGGCCGCTCGGCACGTGGGTGATCTGTAAGGGCGACCTGCAGGCCCAGGGTATTTTTACTTCTGCTCTTCTTCTTTTTTTGCTTTTTCTTCTCTGCCTCCAGCGACCTTTTTGTCTACATCGTCCAGCGCGTGGGGGGGGCACGGTTTCTACAAGGGACCATTGGCGTTCGGACGGCAGCGTGTCGGGGGGGGACTCTTTGTGTTTTCTCTTTTGTGGTGCGTTCTCGTGCTCTTTCGTGCGCAGGTGGCCAGCGGCCGCCCCTTCTGTACAAGATACACGAGCGTCTGAGCAACCAGACCAGCGATATAGTGAATTAAGCAGTGATTTGAGGACACATGAGGACATGAGGACACAAGAGGACACATGAGGACACATGAGGACACTGAAGGACACATGACAAGGACACATGACAAGGAAAGAGGAAGCAGCCAAGCCACAACTACGCCACACCCACGCCACACCTACGCCGCAGCTACGCCCACAGAGCGTCGGTCTCGGCGCACTCGCGGGCCATCTCAAACTGCTCGTCGGTGCGGCAGACGAGGACGCGGTGGCGGGCGCCGGGGGCGGAGAGGTCGGAGAGGTCGGTGACGGGGCCGTCGCGGGCGAGGGGCCGCTCGTTCTTCTCGGGGTCGAGGGCGAAGCCGAGGCAGCGGCACTGGTCGGCGACGGCGGCGCGCAGGCGGGGGCTGTGCTCGCCGATGCCGCCGGCGAAGACGAGGGCGTCGACGTCGCCGCGGAGGCTGACGTAGTAGGAGCCGACAAAGGCGCAGACGCGGTCGACAAAGAGGTCAAAGGCGAGGCGGTGGGAGGCGGGGGCGTCGGGGGCGGCGATGGCGGCGAAGTCGGTGGTGCCGGTGAGGGCCTTCCAGCCGGCCTCCTTGTTGAGGATCTGCTCGGCGCGGGAGATGTGCAGCTCGCGGGTGGACGCGGGGGCGAGGCGGCCGACGTCGGAGGCGTAGTGGAAGACGAGGCTGGCGGTTAGCGGACAGAACACAATACAGAACACAACACAGAACACAAAGAAGGACAGGAGCACCTCGGATCCACGCTCCCGCTGCGCGTGGCCCCCGGCAGGCCGGCGAGCGGCGTCAGGCCCATGCTGGTGTCCCAGCTGGCGCCGCCGCGGACGGCGCAGGCGGAGGCGCCGCTGCCGAGGTGCAGGGCGACAATGTTGAGCTGGGCGGCGGGCTTGCGCAAGAAGGCGGCGGCGGCGCGCGTGACAAAGGCGTAGCTGAGCCCGTGGAAGCCGTACTTGCGCAGCATGTTGGCGGCGGCCACGCGCGGGTCGATGGGGTACGTGCGCACGTGCGGCGGCAGCGTCGCGTGGAAGGCCGAGTCGAAGCAGGCCACGTTGGCCGCGCCCGGCAGCAGCCGCCGCCCGCACGCCCGCACAATCGCCAGCGCCGGCCCGTTGTGCAGCGGCGCCAGGTCGCTGAGCCGCTCCAGGTGCGCGTACGTCGCGTCGCCCGCCGTCACCGACACCACCTGCGGCGCCGTGTAGTCGCCGCCGTGCACGATGCGGTGCGCCACCACGGCCACGTCTGCGGGTGATGCCAGCTCGCGCAGATCGGCGTCGCCCACGAGCACGCGCAGGAGGAGGGCAAAGGCGTCTTCCTGGGAGAGCTGGCCCGGCTGATCCGGCTGGTCCGGCCCGGCCTCCTTTCCCTCCACCGCCGCGATCGACGCCCCCTCGTGCACCGCCGTCTCCCCCCGGCGGTAGTCGACCCGCGGCGGCGGCGCCGTCAGGCCGCTGACCTGCGCCTCGGCCAGCGCGCGCGGCGTGGCGCCGCGGCCGTCGACGGCGAAGACGGAGATCTTGACCGACGACGAGCCGGCGTTGACGGCGAGGATGATTTTCATGCTGTCAGCGTGTGTCTGCGTGTCTGCGTGTGTTGTGTGTGTGCGGTCAAATCCTCTCTGTCGTGGCTCGAGCGGTTGGCGTGTATTATACTCGTACTCGTGGAGCCATCGTGATGCGATGTCGATGGTGGGCTGACAACGTCGTGTACTGTGTTTGCACTGTGTGGTACTGTGTAGATATCAAGTTGTAGTTGAGCATACAAGTACACCGAGTATTCAACGAAGCAGGCTATCAAAGGAAGACGCGATGTAGGTGTAAAGATGTAAGATGTAAAAGATGTAAACGATGTAAAAGAAAAACATGCAAAGAAAATGTGCGAAAAGAGATACGAAAAGGATATAAATGCAAATTTGATATAATAAACGTACTCAACCACGACTCACCCCAGACTACTGCCGCTCCCGTCGTCGCTCGACACGCGGTGGCCGTTCCGGGGCACGGCCAGGCGGAAGTCGCCGCCAGGGCCCGCGTCGCCGTCAGGGCCCGCGTGGCCGTCCTCCCGGCCGCCCCCTCCGTCCCGGCCGTCCTCGCCTTGCCCCCCCCCCTCCCCCTCGTCCTCCTGCGCGAGGGCCAGCGCCGTGCGCAGCGTCTGCCCCGAGTCGTCCATGGCGGCGAGGAAGCGGGCCAGCTCGCGGCACAGGGCCCAGTCGCCGGCGCGCATGGCGTGGCGCAGCAGGCGCACGCCCTGCTCGCTGGCGGTGGCCAGCTCGTCAAAGGTGTGCAGGACCAGCAGGTAGCCGCCGGCGGTCTTGAGGCGGCCGCGCAGCAGCGACTCCTCAAACAGCTCCTGCGGCGGCGGCAGGTAGGCAAACAGCGTGCGCCACGAGCGCACCTCGGTCTTGCGCGTGCACTGCACCACAATGTCCAGGTACGACGCCCGGAAGCTCGACAGCAGCGACAGCACCCGCGGCAGCACCGCCTCCGCCGGCGCCGGCGGCGGCGACGCGTCCACCTCCTCGTCCAGCACCTCGTGCAGCAGCACCTCGAGCGCGTGCGCAAAGTACGCCAGGTGCTGGTACCGCTGCGCCAGCGCCAGCGCCGCCGCCGCCCGCTGCGCCCCCAGGTACGCCCGCAGCACGTCGGGGAGGAAGAGGTGAGTCTGGGGGGTTAGCAGGGACAGGAGGAGAACACACGCAAGACAGGGAGGAACTCACCCGCACGGCAAACCGAAAGTAGGAGAAGCGCACGTCGCGCCGCTGCACCAGCTCCGGCTCCACGCCCAGCACCAGCGCCCTGGGCAGCAGCACCGACAGCGGGTAAAAGTCCACGCCCACGCGCACCGCCGGCGGCAGCGGGCCGCCGGCCGCCACGGCGTCCAGCACCGCCTGCGTGTCGGGCCACAGCTTGAGCTCGCCGCCGTCCAGCAGCCAGAGCGACGACGGCAGCGTGTCGCCGTCGCGGTCGCCGGGGTCCCGGGCGTCGTCGTGCACGAGCGACGCCGCCGCCGGCTGGTCCTTCATGCAGACGTAGTGCTCGACGCTCTGCGCCAGGATGCGCATGTCGTACTTGCGCTGGCCCTGGTCCGAGCGCGACGGCTGGAAGAGCACCAGCTTGCCGTCCACCAGCACCAGCACCGACGCCAGCGCCACGTCCTGCGACGGGTCGCCGTCGTACAGCTGGCTCTCGGGCAGCACCCAGCTGAGCCCGCGCACGCGCGCCGGGCTGCGCACGATGCCGTGGAAGCCGATCTGCCCCACGCGCACCAGCCGCATGCCGCCCCCCCCGGCTGTTGTCGCCCCCCCCACAACAAAGAGGTAGTGGTACAGCGTGTTCTCGTGCGTGTACACCAGCAGCGAGTCGTCGCCCGACGGCGTCAGCAGCACCACCGGCGCCGGCATCGGCTCCGCGTGCAGCACCAGCGCCGGGTCCAGCGCCGCCTCGCGCGCGTACAGCCGCAGCGCGTAGCCGCCGCCGCCGCCGCCGCCGCTGCTGCCGCCGCGCGCGTCCACCGCCGCCACCAGCACGTTGTGGTGCCAGCACAGGCCGCCGCGCACGGCAAACTCGTTCTCGGCCGCCTCCGCCGCAAACGTGCGCCACCGCCCGCTCGCCACGCTGTAGTGCGCCAGCCCCCGCCGCCCGGCCACCGCCACGTAGCGCCCGTCGCCCGACACCACGGCGCAGCGGATCGGCCACTGGCTGCGCAGGTACGTCGCCGGCACCCGCGCCGCGTGCCACAGCGACGGCTCCGCCGCCGCCAGCGACGCCAGGTCCGAGCCCGCCCGGTCCGCCCGCTCCGCCGCCCCGCGGTACACCAGGATGCTCTGGTTCGTGTGCAGCACCGTCCGGAACAGGTTCGCCGGGCTGTAGCACCCGGCCGCCGCGCTGCGCCACATCTCCAGCAGCCACACCGCCGGGTGCGCCCGCGCCACCAGCAGCAGCTCGCCCGCGCTGCCCAGCCACGCCGCGTCCCGGATCCCCGCCAGCCAGGCGTCGCTGTCGTCCGCCGCGCCGGCACCGCTGGCGGCGGCGGCGGCGGCGGCGGCGGCCGATCCAGGGCCCGGGCCCGCCCCAAACGCGTGCGCCAGCGGCGTGCCGTAGACGCTCCACGTCGCCCAGCCGTGCGCGTACCCGGCAAAGAGGCAGTAGCCGTCGGGCGAGTAGGCCAGCTTGGTCAGCGGGCCCGTCGTCAGCACCGACGCCGGCGGCCGGTGCGCGTGCGACGCCGCAATGTTGCCCGCGTAGTCGCGCGCCGAGTACACGCGCACCACGCCGTCCGCGCAGCCCACGGCCACCAGCGAGAAGCGCGCGTTGATGGCCGCCCGCGTCGCCTGCTCGCCGTCCGTCTGCGGCGTGTGGAAGCAGTAGCCGCGGAAGAGGGGGGCACGTGCGGGGGGGCCGTCTGATGGCGGCCGGCTGTCCGGCGACCGGCTGTCTGCCGACTTGTCCGAGGCGCTGTCTGCCGACGTCTCCGAGGTGCTGTCTGCCGCCGCCGCCGCCGCCGCCGCCGCCGCCGCCACCCGCTGCACGGCATAGGCGCGGCCGTCGGCGGTGACCCAGGTGGACAGGCCCATGGGCTTGTCAAAGGTCATCTCGCGCACGGGGGCCTTTTTGCGGTCGGCGAGCCAGGCCATGCGGCCGAGCAGCTCGGTGCTGGTCTGGCTGCCGGCGCGGTCCGGCGCCCAGCGGATGCACTGCACGGCGGCCGGCTTGGCCGTGGCCACGATGAGCTCGTCGTCGAGCGCCAGCGCGCTCTCGATGCCCGCGTCCACCTTGATCACCACGCGGAACCGCACGCTGACGTCGCGCACCCCGCCGCCCTCGCCGGGGCCCCACAGGATCTGGTCCGGCAGCGCGTGGCCCGGGTCGCCCGGGTGGTTGTGGTTCTGCCGCCGCCGCTGCACGTTGGTGTGGCTCGTAAACTGCGGCTTGTACACGAGGGGGAACCCAGCGCTGGCGGAGGAGGCACCGTTTGCTGCTCCTCCTCCTCCGCCCCCCATCGCCAGCGAGTACGTAATGAGAAAGCCCCCGCGCGTGTGCACGACGAGGATGGCCGCGTCCGGCCGCAGCAGCAGGTCGACGTTGTCGCCGTACGCGGCCAGCGACGCGGCCGAGCGCACGACGACGGCCAGCACCACCGTCGGCTTGGTCTGCCACACGGTCAGGGTCGTCGCCGTGATGGTCGCAAACAAAAAGCACGAGCGCGCGAGGCGCAGCGCCAGCACCGGCTCGGCGGGGACGTCGGGCGGCGGGCGCGGCGCGCTGGGCTGCGCAGGGCCCTGCCGATACCGGTCTTCTTCCTCCTCCTCGTCTCTGGCGTCGTCGTCGTCGTCGTCGTCGTCGTCGAGCCGCACCTGCTCGACGGGCTGGATTGCCGGCGTCATCGGCGTCGTCGGCGTCAGCGGCGGCGGCCCGAGGCCGTCCCGCGTGCGGTCGGGCAGGTCGAGGCCCAGCGTGGCGGGCCGGCGCGGCGACCGGGACGGTGGCCGAGCGCTGTGAGGCTCCGGCTGGGGCTCCGGCTGGGGCTCCGGCTGGGACGGCCGCCCGGTGGTGGCCGCCTCGGCGTCGGCGTCGGCCTCGACGTCTTCGTCGGCCGCCGGGAGGCCATCGTGGGAGATGGTGAGGGCCGGGACGGCGGCCGGGCGGCGGGTGGTGGCGGCGTAGATGCGCGGAGTCGCAGCCGGCCAGTACATGGCAGGCGCATGGACGGTGACGTGTCGGGCGACGTGTCGGGGTCGTGTCGTCGTCCGGGGTGGACGTGGGCAGCTGTGGGCTGTGGGCTGTGGAAGCATAGCTCGCGCTTTAGGGGCGGAGTCGACAAGTCACGTGACAATGAGCTGCGGAGCTAGAGCTCAAATCGAGGCGACGACCGCGACGACCGCGACGACCGAGACGACGCAACGACCGCGACCGCGGTGCCCACTCCCACCCACGATGCCGATGCTCAAGCCGCGCGAGCGGCTGGCCAAGGACAGCTTTGCGGCGCACTTTGGGGCGCTCAAGAGCCAGGTGTACCAGGACCCGGTGGCGGCGCGCGCGCTGGCCTTTCAAGATGCGTCGGAGGAGGTGGTTGGGTAAGAAGAAGAATAAGAAAAAGAACACGGGCGGCAGAGGCTGACAAGCAGGGTGCGCACGATCGCGTGGAACCCGCTGAGCTCGCTGGTGGCGACGGGGTCGAGCGACCGCAGCGTGCGGGTGTGGAACCCCGACAAGCCGACGGTGCGGTTCTCGACGGAGCTCAAGGGCCACGGGGCGCGCATCGAGCGGGTGGCGTTCAACCCGGCCAAGGACGCGGAGCTGTGCAGCCTGAGCGCGGACGGGGTGGCGCGGTTCTGGGACGTGCGGTCCAAGGCGTGCACCAACGAGGTGCGCGGGCTGGGGGCGGCGCGGGCGCTGGCGTGGGCGCCGGACGGCGAGCGGCTGGCGGTGGGCGGCACCGAGGGCGGCGCGGGCGATGACGGCGGGGCCTGCCTGTTTGTGCTAGCGCCGGGGCAGGCGCAGCCGCAGGCGGTGCGGCGGCTGCCGGCGCGCGTCAACGACGTGGCCTTTTGCTGGAGCGGCGGCAAGCTGTTTGCGGCGGGGGCCGACGGGCGCACGCGCATCCTGTCGTTCCCGGACCTGGCGCCGGTGCTGCGCGTG
Source organism: Ophiostoma fasciatum (assembly GCA_019925495.1). Lineage (NCBI taxonomy): Eukaryota > Fungi > Ascomycota > Sordariomycetes > Ophiostomatales > Ophiostomataceae > Ophiostoma > Ophiostoma fasciatum. Next base: position 195,817 of record JADHKM010000025.1, on the reverse strand, counting down.
CCCTACGCCACGGACGCGTCGGAGCCGAGCGAGTTCTCGCTCAAGGGCCACTCGGCCGAGTGCCTGGCGGTGGCGCTGAGCCCGACGGGCCGCACGCTGGCCACGGGCGGCTCCGACGCCGTGGTGGCGCTGTGGGACACGGCCCAGTGGACGTGCCAGCGCACGCTGACGGGGCCGACGGGGCCGGTGCGGAGTCTGAGTGGGTGATTTCGGAGGTGGTGAGGAGGACGACGACCGAACGACGAGGCTGACCGACAGGCTTCAGCTGGGACGGCAACTACGTGACGGCCGGCAGCACCGAGGGTGAGACCAGCCACCAGCCACCAGCCAAGGAGACGACGGCAGCTGACCACCAGGGGCCGACATCGAGGTCACGCAGACGCACAGCGGCGAGCACGTGCACACGTTCAAGACGGCGCAGGCGGTGCCCGTGGTGGCCTGGGCGCCGACGCGCTACTACCTGGCGTATGCCGAGGCGGGCAGCCTGCGCATTGTCGGCGTGGACACGGAGCGCAAGTACTAGGGCACGCCAGCCCGGATCCCGGACGGACGGGCGACGGGGCAGCAAGGCCACCGGCCCGCTGCCCAACGACCTCGCCCCGACGGCACGAACCAGAGCCGCTGGAGAGCGACGCTGGCCGCAGCGGCAGCTCGAGCTGTCGCTCCGAAGACGGCGACGCCCGTGCAGATCTTTCAAACAGACGTCGGCCAGCAGCCGTCCAGCAGCCGTCCAGCAGACAGGCGGCATGGAAGGCATGGGCCGACGTGGTTTGCTCGCTGTGGACTGGACAGCAGCTTCTCGTCCACCAGAGCAAACATCACGACAGAAGATCGACAGGATCGGAATAGGGCATCCGTCTGTCAGGAGCAAAGACGGCCGTTAAGAGCGCGCCAAGATGAATTGGAACGAGAACGACTTAAGCATATATATGGTTCATCACCTTTTCGCGCTGCAGATTTCGTGTCCACCCCTCGTACCACGTGGAGCGATCGGCGTAGTTGTGCTGTGGCGCAGCTTAGCGGCGATAGCGAATTTGATATGCTTCCATCGGACAAAGGGCACAGTGCACGCGCCTGCCGCGGCGCGTCCTGGCAGCGTCCATCCGCACGGTGTGCGTACGGAGTAATACCGGCTGCTGCCTGAGGCGTCTCGACTGCGCCCTGCGCCCTGTCAGCATTGCCGTCGTTCACGATTGCCGACAGCAAACGTCCGTCCAGCGAGCCTCAGACACGCTGTGCGGCGGATACGATTGCGCCCCGTACGAAGCCGAAGAAGACGCCAAGACGGACAGACGGACGACGGACGACGGACAGACGGACAGACGGACAGACGGACGAGAGTGACGAGAAGGAGACGTGCCGACGACGAGGAGACGTGACGACGAGAACCGAGACGAAAAGGAGACGACAGCGACCGACAACAGGCCAACCGAGACGGCCACCGTGCTGTGCTGGGCCGACACGGGATCCGCATCGTGTCGCTCGGTGTCGGCATCCGCTCCTTGGCGGACTCGATCCTCCTCGATCCTCCATCTCCGATCCTCCGATCCTCCATCCTCCTCCTCCGTCCCACCATGTCCCCCTCCATGCCCTCCCGGTCGCCGGACGACGTGCTCGGCGGCCGCGCCGACGAGACGTCCAATGCCGGCATCCCGCGCCAGAAGCGCCTGGCCTGCCTCATCTGCCGCCGCCGCAAGCTCAAGTGCGACGGCCGCCGGCCCAGCTGCAGCACCTGCGCCCGCCTCGGCCACCAGTGCGCCTACGACGAGGTCCGCAAGAAGAGCGGGCCCAAGCGCGGCTACGTCAAGGCTCTGGAGGAGCGGCTGAGTGCGTTCCTGTCGGGCCTGGATACCAGAGTGCAGAGCGTCCCGCTAACAGCCCAGAACAAGTCGAGGTCATGCTCCGCTCCCAGGACGGCGACGCCGCCGCCGCCGCCGCCGCCGGCTTTGCTGCTGGTGGTGCGCCGCCGGTCCTGCCGGCTGCGGTGCCCGTCTCGGCGGCGGCGGGGCCGGCGGCGGGGCCGGCGGCGGGGCCGGGCAAGGCGGCCGACCCGCCGCCCGGTGCCGACGCCGTCACGTCGGCCGGCGGCCGCGTGCCCAGCTTCGGCATCGACGCCAACAGCCTCGGCGGCGGCGGCGGCACCGAAGCCCTCGACCGCTGGCCCTTTGGCGCCGGCGACTCGCCGTCGCGGCCCGGCTCGCTCGACGACTTCAACTTTGGCGCCCGGATGCCGTCCGCCAGCATGGACCCCGACGCCAGCTGGGAGCTGATCCAGCTCAACCTCGAGGAGCCGCTGCCGGACCAGAGCATTATCGACGAGCTGTGCGTGTGCCTTTTCAGACTTTGGACGTGGTGCCCTGTGCCCTGTGTCCTGCTCCCTGCTGACCACCAGCCAACAAACCTACTTTGAAAAGGTCCATCCTTCGCTCCCAATGATCCACCGCGCGCGCTTCTACGCGGCCATGAACTTGTAGGTGGCTGCCGCGGACCAGCGAGGCCCAGAGAAGACCGACCGCTGACCTCCAGGCCCTCCAACCAGCGCCCGCCCGTGTGCCTGCGCTACGCCATGTGGATGGCCGCCTGCGCCGTCACCGAGCGCTACAGCGACCTCAAGGACCTCTTCTACCAGCGCGCGCGCAAGTACCTCGAGGTCGACTGCATGAAGGGCTTCGGCGAGCACATGATCTCCGTCGCCCACTGCCAGACCCACGTCATCCTCGCCTCGTACGAGTTCAAGATGATGTACTTTCCGCGCGCCTGGATGAGCACCGGCCAGGCCGTCCGTCTGGCGCAGATGTGCGTCCCCCCCTTTTTCCTCCCTCCCGAGAGGTCCCTTTGATTTTTATGCCGCGCTGACGTCCGCCCAGGATCGGCCTCCACCGCCTCGACGGCGCCGGCCTCGAGGTCAAGCAGTGCATCCCGCCGCCGCGCGACTGGACCGAGAAGGAGGAGCGCCGGCGCACCTTCTGGATGGCCTTTTGCGAGGACCGCTACGCCAGCATCGGCACCGGCTGGCCCATGACCATTGACGAGCGCGACATCAGCACCGTGCTGCCCAGCTCCGAGGAGGCCTTTGAGCTCGGCCGCCCCGACCCCAGCATCTCCCTCGCCGACGCCATGTGTCCCGCCGGCATCGGCCGCCTGACCTCCTTTGCCGGCATCGTCCTCATGGCCTGCCTCTTTGGCCGCAACCTCGTCCACCTGCACCGCCCCGACGGCGACGACCGCGACGACGACCTCAACGGCGCCTTCTGGAAGCGCCACCGCAGCCTCGACAACATCCTGCTCAACACCCTGCTCGGCCTGCCCCCGCACCTCAAGCTGCCCGCCGGCCTGCACAACCCCAACATTGTCTTTACCAACATGTGCATCCACACCTCCACCATCTGCCTGCACCAGGCCGCCATCTTCAAGTCCGAGAAGAACGGCCTCGACGCCTCCGTCAGCCCCGAGAGCAAGATCCGCTGCATCACCGCCGCCAACGAGATTGCCAGAATCATGCGCATGGTCTCCCACATGGACCTGTCCACGGTAGGCGCCTGTCTGTCTTGCCTGTGTCTTGTGCGCCTGCTAACCCTCCAGATGAACCCCTTCATCTCCTTCTGCCTCTACGTCGCCGCCCGCGTCTTCGTCCAGTACCTCAAGAGCCGCCCCGACGAGAGCTTGACCGCCGACTCGCTGCGCTTCCTGCTCACCGCCATGAGCGCCCTCAAGCGCCGCAACCCCCTGACCGAGTCCTTCCTCGTCCAGCTCGACGTCGACCTCGAAGCCCTCGGCGACCGCATTCCCCACCTCAAGGCCGCCTTTCCCATGAGCTCCGACAGTGTGAGTACCACTCCGAGCCCCCCCGCCCCCCCCCTGATGCTTTTCTTCTTTCTTCTGACCCCCCCAGCCGTCCACCGGCGGCTTCGCCTCCTCCGCCGCCGCCGTCGAGCGCCCCGGCGCCGTCTGCGAGGACGGCGCCATCGACGGCATCCTGTCCTACCAGCGCGAGTTCGCCAAGCCCGACAACGCCACCGCCTCGTCCTCGGCCGGCGACGCCGCCGCCGCCGCCGCCAACCGCAGCGTCAACGGCTTCATGAAGACCGCCAGCACGCCCACCTCGAGCAGCAGCGGCGGCGGCAGCCACTCGTGGCTCGTGAACGACGCCTCCTCCTCGTCCGCCGCCGCCGCCACCAGCCTGCCCACGCGCGACCGCCACGCGCCGCAGCCGTTTTCGACCCTGCAGCAAGCTACCACGACCGGTGCCGGCGGCGGCGGCAGCGGCGGCGCCGGGTCCCTCCTGTCGGCCCCGAGCCGCTCGTCCATGTCCATGGGCTTCGTCGACGAGATCCAGGACCTGTCCACATCGCCCGGCGACGGCCTGTCCAACCGGCCCACGCCCAACTCCAGCAGCGCCTCCGAGGGCCGGTCCAGCAGCGGCTTGGTGCTGCCGCAGCAGCACCATCCAGGCAGCCGCATGCACTCGGCCGGCAGCTCGTTTGACGCCAGCCCCGTGTCGCCGCCCCTGGGCCTCAATGGCAGCAGCGGCGGCGGCGGCGGCGGCGGCGGCGGCCTGATGGTCACCGACCCGCCGCCGGGGTCGGGGTCGGGGTCGGGGTCGGCGGCGGAGGCGGCGGCAGCGGCAGCGGCGCAGGACTTTATGCTGGCGCAGGGCTGGAGCATGCCGGGCCAGCCGACGGCCATGACGCCCGTGTCCGAGGGCGTGCTGCGCACCATCATCCAGATGGGGCCCATGGAGACCATGGATCTCGGCTGGGGGTCGGGCCAGTGACGGCGAGGGGCGGGACCAGGGCAAAAAAAAAAAAAATCAAAGGGCGGGCTGGGACGGATGGACGGGATCAGGGTTCGGGTCGGCGTTGACGGAACGCCGGTGTCCGCGGACGGACGGCCAGCATTTGGGTTTTCTTGTTGGCTGCATGTTTTCTGGTTTCTACGACGGCATGTTTGACGCAGAGGCGGCCCTCTCTTCACGAGGCTTCGCGATATCCTCTCCCCCTCTCTCTTCTCACGACAATATAAACTGTATTTTTCGGGACGACCAGGCCGGGTATCGATCGCTCCTCCACGGCTCCGACAAAAGAAACAAAGGTGCAATGTGTCTCCCTCCCCCTCTACCACCCCATGTCCAGCACCATGTTGATGGTGCCCATGTCGGCGCGCGGCTTGCGCGCGTGCCCCCGCAGCATGCGCCAGGCCGCGCCGGTGGCCCGGCCCTCCTCCACGATGGCGTGCACGCCGTCCAGGCTCTTGCCGGCCTCGCGCAGCGCCGGCCCCGCCGTCACCGTGTCCGCCAGCCGCAGCTCGCCCGCCGTCTTCTCCATCTCCGCGCGCAGCAGCCACCGCTCCCAGCTCCAGCTGCCCGCCAGCCCCGTCACCGCCGCCACCGCGTCCGTCGACCCGTGCACCATGGCCTCGAGCGCCACCGTCGGGATCGCCGCCCCCGTGGCGTCCCGCACCACCGCCGGCCGCGTCGCCGCCTCCGGCCGCGGGCCCACCGGCAGGCACACCCACGCCCGCCGCACGTCGGTGAAGCGCGCCCGCGCCAGCCGCCCCAGAAACAGCTTCGTCGGCGCCGGGTCGTACCCCAGCGTCTGCAGCACAAAGCCAAACTCGACGCTCTTGGCGTTGCCCAGCGGGCCCGCGTTGACCAGGTCCGCGTCCAGCACCGTGAACTCGAGGTAGCCCCCCGGCTTCAGTACCCGGTAGCACTCGCGCAGGCACGTCTCCCACTCGTCCTCGCCGTTCTCCCCCACAAACTTGAGGATCGAGTACAGCTCCGACGCCCGCACCAGGTCGAACTGGTCGTCGTCAAACGGCAGCCGCGTCAGCTTCTCCACCGCCACCTGCCGGTGGTTCGGCGGCCCCCGGATGTTGGCGTTGGACAGCTGCCGGATCGCCTTGGTCGTCACGCTGTACACCTTGGCGTTGGGGTACTGCAGCGCCGCGTGCCACGCCCAGTCGCACGTCGCCTGCCCCCCCAGGTCCAGGATCCGCGCCCGGTCGCGCCGCCGCTGCCCGCCGCCGCAGACTGCCCCCCCTGCCCGGCTGAGCCGCTTGTGCACCGGCGCCGAGATCAGCCGCCCGCCGTTGAGCAGCTTGAGCGCCGCCACGTGCCACGTCGTCATGGCCATCTGGCTCAGCGCGTCCGCCTCCTTGTCCGCGCGCAGCTTGGCCGGGTCGTCCACCAGGTTGTCGTCGCCGCGCACCACATTGGCGCTCATGCGCTTCTTGGCCGACTGCGGCACCACCGTCAGCTGGTACTTGCCCAGCAGCTGGTTGCGGTGCGCCTCGCGCAGCAGCAGCCGCTGCGCCTGCAGCGCCTCGAACCGCGGCAGCCGGCCGACAAACACGTCCGTGTGGCTCGCCCGCACCATGCAGTCCGTAAAGGCCCGGTAGTACGCCGACTCCTCGTGCAGCAGCAGCTTCGACGGCAGCGTCCGCGGCGTCCCCGGCGACTTGACCGCCTCTGAGAAGCGCACCGTCTTCTTGCGCGTCAGCGCCGTGCTTGTCGCCTTGTCTTCGGCGACCGTTGTCTTGTCTGTGCTGGCTGCCGTCGCAGCCGCCGCTGCCGTCGTAGCCGCCGTCGCAGCCGCCGCCGCCACCGCCGCTTCGGCCTTGGCCTTGGCCGCCGCCTGCTGCTCCTCGTCCTTGGGCGGCACGGCCGGCGGCAGCTCTGCCTTGAGCGCGCTCGGCGACGGGACCTCCTCGGGCGCCTCTGTCAGGTCGGCCACGCCGTTGAGGTACGCGCGCTGCGCCATGAGCCACATCTCGGTGCGGTCGAGGTGCGACAGCGCAATCTGCTGCATCCTCTGCGCGTCAATCGCCAGGTAGTCGTTGACAATCTCCGTGGCAATCACCACCTCCTCGGCGGGCGAGCTGGGCTCGGCCGCCTGCGGCTGCGGCGCCGGCTCGGACGCAAGCATCGCCGCCTGCACCTCCTCGATCTCCCTCTCCTCCTCGGTAACCACCCGCTGCGCCGTGAGCGGCGTGTTCTGGACGCGGAAGGCGGTGACCGGGTCGTCGGACGGGACCGGGGCGGCGATCTCGATGACCTGCTCGACGGGCGAGTTGGACAGCTCGTTGGCGCTCGGCATGTGGAGCGGCCGCTGCTCGGGCGCCGCAGACACCACGGGCGGCACGGGCGGCGCGGCCGCGTCGTTCCAGGGCAGCCGGTAGAACTGCTCGGCGGTGCCCGACGTCGGCGGGTGGGCCGAGTCGATGGGCGTCATGCCCGGCAGGTGCCAGGTGTGGCGGGTGCGGGGCGAGAGACCGGAGAAGAAGCCACCCGGGGACGGGATCTCGAGGCGGGTCAGCCCCGCCAGCGACCGCTGCTGGGCCGGCGAGAAGGGCACGATGGAGCGCGGGATGCCGGACGTGATGAGGTGCAGGGGAGGCTGGGCGCGGTGGCTCTCGGTCATCTCTGACGGTGGACCCTGGGGCCGCTCGACGGTGGAAGTGGCGGCAGCAGCAGCAGCAGCAGCAGCAGCGGCGGCGGCGGCAGTGGCAGGGGCGTCCAGCTCGATCACACGGTCGGGCTCGACGTCGCCGTCGACGACGGAGCCGGCGTCGGAGCGGGCAAGCGCCTGCAGAGTGGCCAGGGCCCCTGGCTGCAGTTGGACGCCGGACCAGCCGCCGGCGACGGCGTTGTCGTCATCGGAGGCGCCGATGATGGGGGTCGGCGGGGCGGACATCTGAGCGGACATCTGGGACATCTGCTCCGAGGTCAGGCTGCCGTCGAGCGAGGGCGGGGCGGAGACGGTGGGGACGGCGAGGGCGTGGTGCTTCTGCATAAAGGACATGATGGCGGGCGACATGGGGACCTGGGCGGAGGGCGTGGGCGCCATAGGCGAGGTGCAGAGCTTGGGGTCCGGGTCGGCAAAGGCCACGGACGACGTGCGCGCGGGGATGGCCAGCTGGGGAAGCATCTTGCGCGTGGCCTCGGCGGCGCTGCCGCGGCCACCGCTGGCGGCGCTGCCGCTGCCGACGCCGACGCCGATGTCGATGCCGATGCCGATGCTGCCGATGCTGCCGGCGGGGCTGGTGCGGTGCGCCGAGGAAGCGGCGGAGCTGGCGCCGGAGCGGGCCCCGGCTCCGGAGCGGCGACTGGTGCCGGAGGAGCGCAGCGTCTTCCTGCGGGACAGGCCCGAGGGGAGGCCGGCGGCGGCGGCGGCGGCGGCCGCAGCATCGTTGTCGTCGTCGTCGTCGTCGGAGGCGTAGTAGATGTCGTCGAACTCGGTGACGTTGGTGGACTCGCTGACGCGGCGGTTCCACGAGCTGGAGGGCGAGTTGGAGTCGGGCGAGGACTCGTCGTCGACGTCGAGGTCGATGCGGATGTCGGCCTCGTGGCCGTCGGCGGAGGCGCCGGAGACCGAGGACGGCGACGAGGGCAGGATGGGCGCGGTCAGGAAGTGGATGCCGCGGGGCGTGGGGAAGTGGTCGCTCATGGGCGAGAGCCACTTCTCGATCTTGTGCTCGCGGCTGTCCCGGTCGTCGCGGTCGCCGAGCCAGCGGTCGTCGCGCAGGCGCAGCTGGTGCTGGTGGTGCTGGTGGTGCTGCTGGCGAAGCTGCTGCTGCTCCTGCAGCTTGGCGGGGAGGATGGCCTGAGAGGGCTTGGTCGGCGAGGCGTCGCTGAGGTCGGCCTCCTCCATTATGGTATTAAGGTAGCGGTGCTCGGCCCTCCGGTCCGGCAGAGGGTGGAGAGCACCGCGGTAGGCGACCGTGTAGCTGTCGGACATGGTGAGATGCCAACAAGCAAAACAGCCCGACAAGCAAAATCAAAAATCAAAATCAAAAATCAAGATCCAAGAGTATATAAGAAAAACCAAGATCCAGGCAAGATGCTGAGACCGCCTGTTCTCGTCCGCCCTTGCGCGCCGCAGGGGATCACGCGTTTGCACGACGGCCAGCGTCCGGGGAGGGGGTTGTTGTGTCGATCCAGCGACGAGAGAAGCGAAGCAGAGGAGCTCAAACGATGGGCTGGCTTGGTCAACAAGCCGAAGACGTCAAGGAAAACAGGCGCAAAGAGCGGAAGAAGAGATGGAGAGGAAAGGGGAGAAAGGAAGGAAGGAGGAGAAAATCAAGAAAAAGAAGAGAGAAGAAGGGGAGAAGGGAAGAAGAAGGCTGTGGCCAGGGATATAGGCTGCCGCGAGCCAGACGAAATAGGAACGGGCTCCCACACGCAGCCAGACGCCCCAGAGAAAGCCCGCAGCAGACGTCCGGCCCCAGGCACACACACACACACCCAACAGCCCAACGGCCGCCTCGCCACGCGTTGCAGCCGGCGGCTAGCACGCGCGGAGGACGTCGGGCTGCTGGGCTGCTGCGTCTGGCCGGCGGCCTGCGCCGTGTGACGGCCTGCACGCCACCCGCCTCTGCACGGCGACGCCTCCCCTCCCCTCTGTGCGCCCCTCCACGGCGTCTTGGTGTCTCGCATGGGCCGGGCTCGCTGGCCGGCGTGCCCAATCAGCGCGCGCAGGGCGGGCGTCATTAAACCCTCGGGTCCCGCATCGCCGGTCCGGACGATGGCGCGCGCCAACCAACAGCGGCACATGGCGTGAGGGGGGGGAGGGGGGAGGCAGCAGCAGAGCAAGCCGTCTGCAGGCAGTGCAGGCGACCGGCCAATGGCAGCCGAGGTGTGGCAGGCGGGCGCTTAAGGGCGCGTAAATATAGGCTGCTGGGCGAGGCGCCTGCTCAGCTGCAGGCAGGGCCAATGATGTGCAATGAGTGGGGCGGTGCGCACGGAGGACGCAGGAAGCATTGAGGCCCATTTTGTCCACGCGCAGCAGCATCTGTCGGCGTCAGTCAGAGTATTCGCAGATCGTAGGCATCGTCGGAGCCGCTGACCAACGAGAGCGCCGCCCGCGTGACGGGCGGCGACGCATGGACCGAGGACAGCGGGACGCCGCCTGGCGCTGTCGACGAAACGGGTCGGACGTATGCCGAAAGCGTCCGTCGACGGCCGGCGGCACGGCGGACGTGACGGACGTGACGGACGTGACGGACGTGACGGACGTGACGGACGTGACAGAAGTGACGGCCATACCGACGCGTCGCGATCAGCGGTGCCTGCGACAAAGTGCAGATGTCATTTTCTGCTGCCGGACCCTGGGCCGCGAATCACGACGTGGCGGGCGGAGCGATGGTGGACGACGAGACAACGAGACGACGAGACGACAAGACGACAAGACGACGCACGTTTGGCGTCCCATTTCGGCGGAGAGCCATTTGGCGATGCGATGCACGACGAGGTGGCGCTTTCGTAAGCGCTTTGCCGGCGGCGCGAGGAAGGAGCACAAGAGGAAGCCACGATGCGCCGACCCTTCGTGTTGCTGTCCCAAAAGGGCAATCGCTGGCTCGCTGGCCAGCCGCCTGCCCACAGCGCAGCGTCTAGCTACCCCGCCAGCAACGCCTACCAAGTCGGCTGACTCATCATGACCGGGGTGTGTGTGCTGGGGTGCGCCCCGCAGAAAGCTTCATCGCCACTTTGAACGCCCAGTACTACGGCCTCGACCACGTCTTGCTGCCTCGCTGTTCCGTGCACCATTCCCCAATTCCCCAATACGACGACAACCGGGACCGACGCGCTTTCCACCGTGACCGGAAGCGCGCGACGAACTGCGCTGCAGGCCCCCCCCTTCACACCAGCTCTCCAATTGCCTGGCCTCGTGGGAAAGCCAGAGACAGCGCTCGACTGTTCCCGTCCGCCCGTCCATCCGCCCCCCTCCCCTGGCCACCATGGCCGATGTGGAGTCGTCCGAGGCACAGGAGCCTCAGGGCCGCCGTGTGTTTTACTGCGGCGGTACGTCCCCGGCCCGCCGCGGCGTCCAGAGACCAGAGAGAGAGAGAGAGAGCGAGCGATGCTAACGGAAGCGTGTTTAGTGTGCACCATGCCGCCCGAGGTAGGCAGGCTCCTGCTTGTTTAGGCGTGGGCGTGCGCTGCTGCGGGCGACGGCTGACCAGGCGACAGTACTGCGAGTATGGCGGCACCGTCCGCAAGTGCCAGGAGTGGCTCGAGAAGAACAACCCCGCGCTCTACCAGCGGATATGGTCGCCCGGTGGGTGCTCTCTCTTCTTGTGCTTCTCCTCCTCCGGCACATACTGACACCCCGCAGAGGCTCTTGAGGAGGCCACGGCCGCGCTGTCGGTGGAGGCACAGAAGCGCGCGGCCAAGGACGCGCTGAAGAAGACGGCCAAGGCAGAGGCGGCGGAGCAGAAGCACGCCAGCCTGCTGGCCAAGAGCATCGTGACGGTCAAGCGCATCGAGCGCAACAAGCGCAAGCACGTGACGTCGGTGGCGGGCCTCGAGGCGTTCGGCCTCGACCTCAAGAAGGTGGCCAAGGAGCTGGGCAAGAAGTTTGCCACGGGCGCCTCCGTCACCAAGACGCCCAGCGGCGGCGAGGAGATTGTCGTGCAGGGCGACGTCTACCCGGACATTGAGGACTTTCTGCTCGACAAGTACAAGGACATTCCCGCGGACAACATCGAGTTTATCGACGAAAAGGCCAAAAAGAAGGCCGCCGCGGCAGCCGCCGCCGCCGCAGCCAATGCGATTGTATGAGGCCCAAGGAGGACGGGCATTGGAATCCCAAGAAACAAAATACACACAGAGCAAAGACCTTGACCCGGCCGCGCAACGTAGCCATGCATATCCAAACGCCGAACCCAGACAAACACACCAGCACCACCAGCACCACCAGCCCCTCAGTCGCGTCTGCGCAGGACCCTACCCGAGCGCGTCGACGACGCGGTGGTTGTGGTGGCCGTGGCGGCTTCGGCGGCCGCCTTGGCCTTGGCGGCGGCGGCTGCGGTTGTGCCGCCGCCGCCGCGCTTGCTGGCCGCCGCGCTGGCCACGCCCTTTTTGATCGAGCTCATGACCGTCGTCTTTTTGGTCGCCGCCGTCCCGGTCACTTTGCGTGTCGGTGCGCTCGCCGCCGCCGCCGCCGCCGCCGCCCCCCCCCGGCCGCCCGCCTTGGCCTTGCGCACCACCGTCGAGGTGCTGGCGTCGCTGGACTCGCTGGCGTTGCTAAGTCTCCGCGCCGTCCGCGACGCCGCGCCCGCGCGGGAGGGCACCCGGGCGGTGGCGGCGGCCGGCGCTGCGGCGCGCGTTCGGCGCGCGGTGGTGGCGGCGGCGGCCGGCCGAGCCGGGGTAGCTGCTGCTGTTGCCGTTCGGGTGGCTGCTGCAGCTGCGGCTGCGCCACCCGTCGGCTTGCGCGTGGCCCCCGTGGTGCGCGTGGCGCGCGCGCGCTCGACCATGGAGCTCAGCAGGTTCGTGGCAGCGACGGTGGCCTGCTTGGTGGGCGACAGCGGCCGGGCGATGAGCGACTTGGCGGGCGACAACGGCGGGGCCGCGGCAGCCGCGGCGGCGGCGGAAGCGGTGGGCGGCGGGCGCTCGCGGGGGTGGAGGCGGGAGTTGGACGAGGCGGGCGACAGGACCTGCGTCGTGCCAGCGGCGGCCGTCGCCGTCGCCGTCGCCGCCGCCGTCCGCGGGCGCTGCTTCGGATTGTCAAGCAGCGCCTGCACGACCTGGTTTTCCTTGTCGCTGCCGGCCAGCAGCGCGTGGCCGCCGGCGCGCGGGACGCCGTCCTTGTCGGGGACGGGCGGCGGCCGCGCCGCCGTCTTGGCATCGGCCGTGCGGCCCCCCGCCGCCTTGTGCTCGGCGGCCGCGTGCTTCAGCAGCAGGTCGGCCATTCTGAGCTTGCGCAGAGCCGTGGGAATGCGGTTGACGCGGATCTCCACGCGCGTCCGCAGGCCCTGCGCCTGGAGGGTGTACTGCGCGCGCAGCTTGCGGGCGCGCTCGGTGACTGGCGGTCGTCAGTCTTGCCGCGTCCCCTTTTTTTTGCTCGGAACTCGTTCAACCTACCCTCCAGCTGCAGGTTGTCTATCAGCGCCTGCTTCTGGGCCGCCGTCACGCCCGTCTTTGGCCGCTTGCGCGGGCTCTCTTCGGCACCCGTTTTCGTGGCAATCTTCTGGGCCATCGTGGTCGTCGTGGTCGTCGTCTCGTCCGCCGCGGACGCCACGGACTGGTCCGACTTTCTCTTTCTGCTCTTGGGAGGCATCGTGGTCGTGCGTCTCGGTTGTGTCTTTTGCCAATCGGGCGTCGTGGAGGAGACGTTGATGTGGTGTCGCCGGCGCGTCCAAACCGTCCAAGTAAACAAACAGCGGCCCCACAACGCACATATCACGTGACAAACACACCGCCTCCACAAACTGCCTAGCGCCGCGCTGCTGGCTAGGCTGACCTTCCTTACGACAGCTTGACGGCGCCGTCTCTCGTCGAGCGTCTCGTCTCGGACGGAACCTCGCATCAACCCCCCTCACCCTCTTTCCCCGACAACACCCCCCGCAACACCGCCAAGATGCCGATGGAAGCGGTGATGATTATTGTGGACAACAGCGAGAGCAGTCGGAATGGCGACTACCACCCGACGCGGTTTGAGGCGCAGGCGGACGCGGTCAGCGCGGTCTTCCGGCACATCACCAACGGCAACCCCGAGTCGGAGGTCGGGCTGATGAGCATGGCCGGCAAGGGGCCCGAGGTGCTGGTGACGATGACGACGGAGCACGGCAAGATCCTCGAGGGCCTGCACCGCACCAAGAAGCGCATCCGCGGCGACGCGCACCTGATGACGGCCCTGCAGGTGGCTCTGGTGGGTGCCCGGCGTCCTCCCGTGTTTTCTCTTGTGTTCTCTTGTTTTCTCCTTGTTTTCTTTTCGTTCCCAGACTCACCAGCAGCTCGCCCTGCGCCACCGCAAGAACAAGACGCAGCGCACGCGCATAGTGGCGTTTGTGTGCTCGCCCGTGTTCGACGACGAAAAGGCGCTGCTGGCGCTGGCGGGCAAGCTCAAGAAGAACAACGTGACGGTCGACTTTGTCGTCTTTGGCAACCTCGACGACGGCACCGTGGCCAAGCTCGAGGCCTTCCACGGCCGCGTCAAGGGGGCCGGCAGCGAGGGCGGCAGCGACCTGCTCGTCATCCCGCCGAGCGGCACGCTGCTCAGCGACGAGCTCAAGCGCACGTCGCTGCTCTCCTTTGAGGGCATGCACGGCGCGGGCGGCAGCGGCGGCGGCGGCGGCGGCGGCGGCGGCGCCTTTGGGGGGGTTGGGGGAGACGCGGGCGGCCACGGCGACGGCGGCGGCGGCAACCCGTTCGAGGAGCTGGGCTTCGACCCGGCCTCGGACCCGGAGCTGGCGCTGGCGCTGCGCATGAGCATGGAGGAGGAGAACGCGCGGCAGCAGAAGCGGGCGCGCGAGGAGGCGGAGGCGGCGGCGCGGACGGCGGCGGCGCTCGAGTCGGTCAAGGAGGAGGACGAGTCGGCGGAGCCGCTGCTGGACAAGAAGGGCGAGCCGAGCGGAGGCAAGGACAAGGAGGGCAAAGACGGCAAAGACGACGACACGATGGACACGTCATAGTGTAGTTGGCTTGATTCTAGAGTATGAATGGAGGCGGGCCAGCCTATCGGTTGTTGATCTCGCGGATGTACGAGTTGAGCTTGCGGTCAAACATGTCGCAGCGGATGGGCATCTCCAGCTGGTAAAAGGGGTTCTTCATGACGTAGTCGGCGTACAGGTCGTAGACGCGGCGCATGGTGGCGTCGACGGCCGTCTGCGCCGTGTCGGTGAAGAGCAGGAACTTGGTGCCCGTCAGCGTGCTGAAGCACTGCATGCGGAAGTTCTCCGACTCGAGCATCTCCAGCCCCGACGGCGGGTCCGGCCGGCTCGGCGCCAGGCCCGCCGGCGTCATCACCGTGCCGCGCGGCAGCGGGCCGCCGCCGGGGGCGGTGCCGGTGCCGGTGCTGGTGCTGGCGCCGGAGCCGACGCTTCCGGCCGCGCCGCCGCCGCCGCTGCCGTCGCTGCTCTGCTGCAGATGCCGGAGGGGGTTGAGCCGGGTTGTGATGGCGTGGACGCTGGGCGGTCAGGCGAGAAGCGGAAGCGGAAGGAGAACAGACACCGCTCACCCGTGAAACGTCCCCGCAATAATGAGGTAGTCATTGGTGCTCAGCTGGTTCAGGCCGCCCTCGTGAAAGGTCCGCTGGTAGACGAGGCCGCCGGCCTTGTTGATGACGATGAGAGAAAAGACGGTCCTGGAGGAGGTCAGCAGGACACCGGGCACGCTGGCAGCGGTGCTCACGCACATGGTGGTCCGTCAGCGCATCTCGTGCGCGCGACGGGCGGCCGCCGAAGGGTGGATGGGCGGCGTGTCGTCGGGCGGCGGGGTCGTGGACGGTCGGCGCGGTCGTTTTGGCCGTGGTCGTTGTCGTGTGTCTGTGTCCTTTGTTCGGCAAGGGGCAGAATGCAAAGGCGGTCAGCAACGGTCGGCCAGGCCTGGCCAGTCAGCGGCGGCGGCAGGCGGCAGGCGGCAGGCGGCGGCAGAAGGGGCGCTAGCTGTCCGCGCCTAGTTTCGGCCGTCTTTGGAAGCACAGGGAGAGAGGGCCGCAATTTTCTCCCACCACGACCTCACGCCACGACGCCGGACCGACGGACGCCGCGACCCATCCTGCATCTCCTGCGGCAACCGGGACGACGAGCGCAAACGAGCGCGAGGCCAGCGACGACCGCGAGGCCAGCGACGACTGCGAGGCCAGCGACGACTACGAGGCCAGCGACGGTCTTGACGCGAGAGCCCAGAGCCAGAGACGAGGCCAGGGGCCCCATCAGGCAGGCCGCCATCCGAGGCCATGCCGCAGGTGCCGACGTCGCGGCCCAAGCCGCCGCCGCCGGGCGAGGAGGAGGCGGGCGCGGAGCTGAAGCTGGGCGAGTTCGAGGGCGTGGAGACGCTGTCGCTGTCGGAGGCGTGGCTGGTCATCAACGCGCTCATGGCGAAGCGGCGCAACGACCGCAAGAACATCAACGAGACAGAGTGCGTGGCGCACATACAGAGGGGGTCGTCTTTGACGATAGCGGGGGTGACCGGCGGACTCTCGCTGACTGACTCGTGACGCAGGGTCCTCACCAAGACGGTCGACTACCTGGACGCGTTTGCGCGGTTCAAGCGCAAGGAGAACGTCGAGGCCGTGGAGCGGCTGCTGGCGTCGCACACGGAGCTCACCAAGTTTGAGCGCGCGGCGCTGGGCTCGCTGTGCCCGGACGGCGTCGAGGAGGCCAAGACGCTGATCCCGTCGCTGGCCAACAAGATCAGCGACGACGACCTGCTGGAGCTGCTCGAGGAGATGGGCAAGCTGCAGGGGTAGGCGCGGCAGGCGTGTTTTCCAGTCCTGTCTGTTTTTTCTGCGGCGTTGGGAATGCATCGGCGGTCAGGCCGGGCGGTATGAGCAGGTGTTTGAATAAACGAGACATGCTTGCACTCTATCCGAACTAGGCCACCATCTCCAGCAGCAGCCTGGCGCCGGCATTGCCCACGGGGCGGGCAGCCTTTTTCGCCTTGGCCTTTTTGGCCTTGACCTTGTCTTTGGCCTTGTCCTCCTTGGCCTTGTCCTCCTTGTCCTTGCCCTTGCCCTCCTTGTCCTTGCTCGCCTCGGCCTCCTTGGCCTCCTCCGCCTCCCGCCACGCCTTCTGCTCCGCCGTCTCCTCCGTGGCCGCCTTCTGCAGCGCCGTGCGGCTGGCCGGCGCGCGCAGCGTCGCGCGCAGCTCGGCCGCGTGCGCCGGCGCCAGGTCCGCCGCCTCCAGCAGCGCCACCACCACAAACGAGCTCGCCGGCCCCGTGGCCCACGCCAGCGCCTGCGCGCGGATCTGCGGGTACAGCACGTCGGCAAACCGCAGCGGCGGGTCCACCGCCACCACGCGGCCGGCCGCGCGGTCGAAGCGGCCGCCCGCCACCAGCGTCTTGAGCAGGCGCGTAAAGTAGCGGTCCTGGGCGAGGGGGCCTGCAGCGGCGGTGGTGTCCGGCTCCGAGACGTTCAGGGCCCCCCCCGCCACCTCGGCCACCGCCGCCAGCGCCGCCGCCTTGTCGCCGACGGCGTGCAGCAGCACGTCGGCGACCAGCTGGCAGCCAAAGGACGAGGCCACGAGGGCCTGCGGGGCGGCGGCGACGCCGGCCAGCAGCTGCGGCGAGGCGGCGGCGACGAGCTCGCGGCGGCGCACGTCCGGGTCCTTCTTGCTGGTGGCGGTGCGGATGGCGTGGATCTCGGCCAGCAGCGCCACGTCGCCGGCGTGGCTGGCCGGGAACACGGCCGGCGCCGGCGTGCCCTCGAGCAGGTACAGCAGCGTGGTGCGCGCGTGCGGGTCGTTGGCGCACGCCACCAGGTAGTCGGCGTCGACGCCGACGCCGCCTCCGCTGCCGCTGCCGCTGCCGCTGCCCTCGCGGCCCAGCAGCTCCGGGAAGACGGCCTTGGCCACCAGCTTGGTGTCGTCGACCAGGTCGTACGCCGCCAGCAGCACCGCGTGGCCCCAGGCGTCGCCGGCCAGCAGCCGCACCGTGTCCTTGTAGGCGCGCAGCAGGTGCTTGCGGTCCTTGGCGTCGCCGTGCGCCAGCAGCAGGCACACCAGCCGCGCGCCCGGCGCCGTAAAGGCCATGTTCTTGAGCAGGTCGCCCGCCTCGTCGTCCTTGACCAGCTCCATAAACGCCCGCCGGTCCGCCGCCGCCGACGGGCCCGCCGCCACGCACAAAAAGTACTGCAGCATCGCGTCGTGCAGCATCGTGAAGCCCGTCAGCTTCTTCTGCACCAGCCCGTTGATCATGCCCAGCAGGTGCTCCAGCACCGCGCCGCGCCGGCTCGGCTCCTTTTCGAGGAGCGCCACCAGGTCCGCCGACTCGACTTCGCCCTCCTCCTCCGCCGCCGCCGCTGCCGCCGCCGCCGCCGAACGGTTCTCCAGCGCAAACTCGGGCCCGTACCACTCGCGCAGCAGGCGCGCCTTTTGGCGCGGCGTGGCGATGCCGCGGTACATGTCGTCGAGGATCCACGAGGCCTCCGGGTGGTGGATGAGGCGGCGCACCTTGCCGTAAAAGTCGCCAAGGATCATGGCGCGCGTGGCGTCGTCCGCCTGCGCCACCAGCTTGCCCACGAGGAACTTGGCGTACTTGCTCTCCGCCAGCTGCGCGTAGGCCCCCGCCAGCTCGTGCGCAATCGCCTGCCGCTGCGCCGCGTTGGCGTACTTGACCGCCGTCTGCACCGCCCGCACCGCGTCGTGCTTGAGCACAAAGTCGCGGATCCGCCCCGTCGTCAGCCCAAACAGCTCGTCCACCAGCACCTGCCGCTCCTCCCGCGGCACGTGCGACTTGCGCCGCAGCCGCTCCCACAGCTGCTTCGCCCGCGCCAGCTCCTCCGCCAGCGGCTTGGCCGCCCGCCGCTCCTGCGCCAGCTGCTTCTGCTTTGCGTGCGCCTCGCGCGAGCTCAGGCTGGGCGCCGCCGCCGCGGCGTCGGCCTCCTTGTCCTCGCTCTGCGTCTTGGCCTCCTTGGTCTTGGCCTCCTTGGTCTCCTTCGTCTTCGTCTTCGCCTCCTTGGGCTTGGCCTTCACGCGCCCCCGCTCCTCGCCCTTGCCCAGCCGCGGCTTCTTGTTTCCATCTTTGCGCGCCGCCTTGTCCGCCGACGCCTTGCGCTTCTCGCCGCTCTTTTCTGTAGACATGGTGTGGTTGCTGGTTGTGTTGTGGGAGATCCGTAGCGACTGCGAAGAAAAGTCTTGGCCTAAAAAAAAAATCTGCTGATAACTGCTGATAACGATAAAGTTCTGCCGGGCGGTGTGATTGGCCCACAAAAGGCCCCTCAAACTTCGACCGGCGCCGACGACGACGGCCGACGACGACGGCCGATGACGACGACGACGACGACGACAGCCTCGCCGACGACACCGCACACCAACACGCCGCCCAGAATGGGTCGCGACGAGCAGCTCGAGGAGATCGAGGTCCTCGAGTCTATCTTCCCGGACGAGTTCACGCGGCTCGCCGACGACGAGTTCCGCATCGCCATCCGCCTCGATTTGCCGGATGACGTCGTCGCGGCGGCGGCGGCCGAGTCCGGCGGCGGCGGCGGGGGAGACGACGACGACGACGGCGAAGACGACAGCGCGGCGCCCGTCATGGTGCTGACCGTCAAGTTCCCCGAGGCGTACCCGGACAAGGCGCCGCACCTGGAGCTGGCGCCGCCGTCGCCGCCGCGGCCGCCGCACCCCTTTTTCAGCGTGGCCGACGACCGCGAGGCGCTGCTGGCCGGCCTGCACGAGACCATCGAGGAGAACCTCGGCATGGCCATGGTGTTCACGCTCGTGTCCGCGCTCAAGGACGCCGCCGAGCAGCTCGTCCTCGGCCGCCACGAGGCCGCCGCGCGCGCCCGCGAAGAGGCCGCGCTGGCCGCCGAGCGCGAGGAGAACAAGAAGTTCCACGGCACCCCCGTCACCCCCGAGACCTTTGTCCGCTGGCAGACGGCCTTCCTGGCCGAGATGGCCGAGAAGCGCCGCCGCGAGGAGGAGCAGCTCGCCGCCGAGCTGGCCAAGAAGGGCGGCGGCGGCGGCGGCGGCGGTGGCCCCGGAGGTGTCGGTGCTACCGCCCGCCTCACCGGCCGCCAGCTCTGGGAGCAGGGCCTCGCCGGCAAGGGCGACGACGACGTGGACGACGACGCCGACGACGCGCCCGCCGACGACGTGCAGAAGCTCAAGATTGCGGCGTAGCCTCTTTCGGGTGCCAAAAACGCCGTTTTCTATAATTACGATGCCAAAAAAGTTACTCCATCTCCTCGTCCTCCCCCTCGTCCTCACCCTCGCCCTCCCCCTCCTCCTCCTCCTCCTCGTCCTCGTCCTCCCACTCGTCCTCGTAGTCCTCCTCGTCCTGCTCCGCCTGCGGCGCCGCGCCCACCGCCGCCTCCACCTCGGCCAGCAGCTCGGCCGCGTGCGCGCCCAGCCGCTCGTCCTCGTACGCCTGCTGCGCGAACCGCCGCAGGCACCGGCCCAGGCACCGCCGCGCGTCGGTCCAGCTGGCCCGGTAGGCGTCCTCGTCGCGCTGGTCGCGCTGCGCCTGGCCCTCGAGGTAGTGCGCGTAGCCGGCCAGGTACCAGACCTCGACCGACTGCTCGTCCTCGCGCAGCATGTCGGCCGCAATGTCGGCCGCCTTGTCCAGCCAGCCCACCGTCAGCAGCAGCCGCACCAGCGCCACGCGCACGCCAAACGCCGGCACCGCCGGGTGGTCCGGCTGCTCCGGCAGCAGGTGCGCCCACAGGTCCAGGCTGCGCTGCAGCGCCGCGCGCGCGTCCGCCGGCCGGCTCTGGCTGATGCGCACGTTGGCCAGCGTCTGCCACGCCTCCGCCGAGCCCGGCGCCACCAGCGTCGCCTCCGTCGCCAGCCGCTCGCTCTCCGCCTCGCACTCCGCCTCGTACGACAGGTCCGTCATCCACACCTCGGCCATTGCGCACAGCACCTGGCCCAGCTTGGCCGCCGCGATCTCCGCCTCCTCGTCCTCGGCCTCGTCCGAGCCCGCCGCCCCCCTGCTGCCCTTGCTCCCCTTGCTCACAGGCAGCAGGCTCGCTGGGCCCTCCCGTGCCCGCCGCAGCGCCGCCGCGCCGCGCTCAAACCACGCGAGGCTGTCGCGCCCGCCCGCCTCGCTCAGCTGCGCCAGGTACAGGAACTTGTCCACGCCGCCCCCCAGCGCCGCCGGCAGCCGCGCCTCCGGGTCCAGCGCCGCCGCGCGCTCCAGCGCCGCCCGCGCCGCCTCCGCCTCGCCCCGCTCCAGCAGGATCTCGCCCACCAGCGCGTGCGCCGCCGCCAGGCCCACGCCGTCCAGCACCGGGTTCGTCGCCGCCGCCGCCGCGCCCCCGCTGCGGATCGCCTCCAGCGCCTGCTCCGCCCGCCGCGCCGCCGCCAGCGCCGCGTCCACGTCGCCCTGCGTCATCGCCGCCTCCGCCTCGAGCACCAGCACCGCCGGCGACTTGGCCGGCTTGCCGCCGCCGCTGCCGCTGCCGCTCTCCTTCGCGCGCGTCGTTTTCGACCGCCCCTTCTTCGGCGGCCCAGGCCGTGTCTTGGCCATGGTTGTGTGTTTGTCGAGAGAGACCGTCTGCGTGCGTTCTGGTTGTCCGCAGCAAGGCCGTCGTCGACGAGGTGGACGAAAAAAATCTTATCGCGGATAAGCCAGAACTTACACTGGCGCTTATCTGCATAAGATACAGACTTTACATGCGCTAAGGCAGCACAGGAGAAAACACAGAAGTTCTTCAAAATGGCATGTCCAAAGCTACCAAACACTTTCGCTTTTGTATCCAGTCTGTCTTACAAGCATGCGAGACAAAAGGCAAAACAGGAAGAAACGCAAGCGTGCAGTTGTCCAGGAGTCCACCACGCCAACCCTCCCCCAGCGGCAATCTAGTTCCCATATTAGAAACGCCCCCCAAAGTCTGGCTGGGCATCTGTGTTTTTGTGTTTGTGGCCGGGCCTCGTGTCCCATCGTCCCTTTCCGTTGGTGCGCCAGTTCGCTGTGTGCGTAGAAATCCCGTGTCCGACAAAAAGACGACAAAAGCAAATCTAAGTATAGAGAAAAACAAAGTCGAGGCCGTAACATAATCAAAAAAAGGTGTGCAGAGGAGACAAAAGGACAGAAAGAAAAGGACGGCAAAAGCTCTGCTGAAAGGACGGCAAAAGTTCTGCTGAGCAGGCTTCGCCCATCATCACCGATCGTCGACGACCTCGGCAGACGAACCGGCCAGCGCCGGGTGCTGCTCCGGGTCGATGCGGCTGATGCTGCCCTGCTGCACGTAGCCGATGCTCGTCGGCCGCTCTTCGTGCTCGCTGGGCGCTCCGCCCGTGCTGCGGTCGCTGCCGCCGCCGCCGCCCGTCGGTGCCAGCTCGTCCGTCGCCACGGCGTTGGACGACGACCCCTCGGACAGCCGTCCGTGGATCGAGCTGCTGCGCCGCTCAAACGGCAGCCGCGCTCGCTCGCTGCCCGTGCTCGGCGACGAGGCCGCCCCCGCGCCTTCGGTTCGGGAGACCCGCCGCGCCACGGACGGCGCACTGCTCAGGAGGGGCGCGCCGGGGATGGTCAGCATGGGGCCGCCTTCTCCGTTGTTGCCGCCCCCCGCGGCGTAGCGGCTGGCTTTGGACTGCGTCCGGCTGGGCGCCCCGCTGGGCGCCCGGCTCGGCACACGGCTCGGCACACGGCTCGGCAGGTGGATGCTCTCTCCGGCATCGATGCTGGGCAGCAGCGGCGGCACGTCGGACACGCGCAGCCGAGGCGAGGATGCCGCAGAGGTGCCGACGGTCTCGCCCGCCTCGCTGGCATCGCCCGCCTCGACGCTTACGCCGCCGGCCACCTCGCCCTCGCCGGCCTCGCCTTCATCCCGGGGATTGCCTTCGGCGTCGAGCAGATCAGTGGCTCCGCTGGCTTGTTTGGTTTCGCCCGCGGGCCGGTCGCGGCTGAGGCGGTTGCGCCGCTTTCTCTTCGCCGCCGCGTCTTCCTCCTCGTCCTCGGGCTCGATCGGCCCGTTGCGGATGACATCCATGGCCACGGGGATGCCCGGCGGCGGGCCCTCGTCCTCAAAGTCGACGCCGCCCCGCGCCATCATGGCCGGCGGCATGCGCGAGCTGCGCACCACCTCGAAGCCCTTGCCCTTCTCCTTGCTCTTGCCGCCCAAGATTGTGCGCAGCCAGCCCGTCGCCGACGCCATGGGCCCCGTCGGGTCGGCCGGGCCCGTGCCCAGCTTGCGGCTCGGCGCGTCCGAGTTGAGCCGCTGGCCGCGCACGCCGTAGTAGAAGTCGACCTCGCGCGTCGAATAGTCCGTGCGCGGCGAGGGGTTGATCGCAGACGGCGCGTACGGCGCAGGCGTCGCGCCACCAGACAGCTGGCCATCGAAGTCGGCTGGATCGCCAGGGGTATTGGCACCCGTGGCTCCAGCAGCAGCAGCAGCAGCGGCGGCGGCGGCGGCGGCAGCAGCAGCGGCAGCAGCGGCCGGTGCAGCCGAAGCAGTCGCAGCAGCGCCGGAACTGCCGCCGCCGGGGCTGATGGGGCTGGTGGTCGTCTGCTGCGCCCCCCAGTCCCCGCTGGCCCACGAGCCGCGGGTCCGCTCGGCCGGAGATGGCACGCTGTCTTGGTTAATGGTCGGGCGCCGCGTGCGCCGCGGGGGGCGGTAGTACGGGTCGGCGGCCTCCAGCGGCGTCATGGCGCCCACCACGCCACCGGCGCCAACTGCCGCAAAGAGGGGACCGCCACCGCCGCCCGCCGTGGCCACGGTGGGGGACGGCAAGAAGGAGTAGCTGCTCATCTCGCCGGCCGTCGTCGGCGTGTAGGATCCGTGGCCGCTCTCGAGGTGGCGGCCGCTGGCGCCTGGCGTGGCGGCCATGGCGCCGGTGTCGACGCTGAGGTTGTCGAGGGCCGAGGAGCTGCGCTGGCCCGGCTTGCCGGTCATGAGGACGCCGATGCTGCCGGCGGACTCGCTGCGCAGCCGGCCGCCCGGCATGACGAAGCCGGCCTTGCTGGCGTCTTCGGCGTCGAGCATGGCGGCGCTGGACACCTGGCTCTGGCGCGAGGTGGCGCCGGCGACGCGGCGCGGCATGCGGCGGGCGAGCTGGCGCATGCCAAAGATCTTGGACAGGCCGCCGCGGGTCTGGCCGGTGACGTCGTCGCCGCCGGCGCCGGCCAGGCGGGCGGAGACCTCGAGGACGGTCTGGATGGCGTTGAGGAAGAAGCCGAGGACGAGGATGCCGGCGTGGATGACGAGGATGACGTAGCCGATCCAGCCCTTGGTGCCTTCGGGGACGCCGAGGGTGGGGATGAAGGCGATCATCAGCATGATGGTGACGAAGCGCATGGCGGCAAACAGCGTGTGGTAGGCGTTCATGGACGACTGGCGCGGGAAGGGCAGGATGGCCTGCAGGGTGAGGATCTGGACGACCTCGCAGATGGCGAGCAGGACGATCTGGACGATGCCGACGGGCTGGACGGCGCCGATGGCGATGCCGCGGACAAAGGTCAGGGCAAAGGGCGACAGGGCGTAGGGGGCAGCCTCGTCCGAGTAGGTGTTGTAGAGCGGGCCGTAGAGCAGCAGGGTGGGCAGGTCGTCGAAGAGCACGGCGCGCGGCTTGGTGGACGTGATGAGGTGCAGCAGCCAGGCGGCAAAGCCGAGGATGGCGACGAGGGTGACGGCGGCCAGGGCGACGCTGTAGCTGGGGGAGCGGGGCGCGACGACGAACTGGAAGGTGGAGAGGGCGACGAGGGGCAGCAAGAAGAAGTTGAAGACGATGCGGACGACGGTGCCGACGCTAAAGGGCCCGTTCTTGGAGCGCAGGTCCTCCTCGGGGATGCGGCGGACGACGCGGTAGACCCACTGCAGGCTGAAGGCGAGCTGGAAGAGGACGAGGGCGGCAGCGGTGATGACGAGCAGCCAGACCATCATGCCAGGCCAGACGTCGTCGACGTGGGCGAGGCCGACGAGCTGGGCGAGGCTCTGCAGGCCGTAGTCGCCGCTCCGGGTGGCGTAGACGCCGTCGACGACGGTGCCGGGGCTGCCCAGGGCCAGGGCGGCCGCTGTCGCGTTGCCGCCGCCGCCGCCGCCGCCGTCGCCGTCGCCGTCGTGGTGGTGGTGGACGAAGCTGTGGCTGAAGAGCAGCGTGGACCAGGCGGCCTGGCTGACGACGGGCTGGTAGAAGCCCGGGTAGCTGAGGGTCAGGCCGCCGGTGAGGACGACAAACTGCAGGTACTGCAGGCAGTCGCCGAAGCCCGGGGTGACGAGGCGCAGCAGGTCCGGGTCACGGCCGTAGTTGGAGGACCAGTGGAAGATGTCGGTGGTGCCCCAGGGGCTGTAGATGCCGGCGAAGAGGGTGGCGAAGCCGACGGCGAGCAGGACGAGCAGCGGCAGATAGCGCACGACCCAGGCGAGGCTGCCGAGGCCCGGGGTGACGGTGGCGGAGACGCAGCCGATGGTGGTGGAGGCGTCGTCGCCGTAGAAGACGAGAAAGGTGGCGGAGAAGGAGGCGAAGGCGTAGGAGGAGTCAAAGGTGTGGGCGAGGGAGACGGCGGGCAGGGCGTCGTAGGCGACGGGGGTGGTGTTGAAGACGGGGCCGAGGGGGCACGAGGCGTTGATCAGGGCGTCGGCGCAGAAGTCGGCGTCGCTGTTCCAGGGCTCGTACGTCAGCACGTCGATCTTGCTGTGCAGCGTCGTGAGCTTTGGCGAGGCGGAGGTCGGGTCGGGCTCCTGCAGGATCTTGCCGTCCGTCTGGTTGCTGTCGGCCCAGAGGGGGCTGTCCCAGGCGGGCAGCGGCGCGGACGAGCGTGAGCCGGTGACGTTGCCGTAGAGCGTGACCACGAGCGTGCGGCTGCCGTTGCGCTCGCTGCCGGCGGCGCGGAACGAGGCGTCGACGTGCAGCGGCACCCACTGCAGCAGGACGGGGTCCTTGTTGTCGCGGTAGTCGTCGGGCAGGCAGTTCTGGAAGGCCACGGACGCGGCGGCGGCGGGGCGCGCAGCCAGCAGCACGACCAGCAGCGCGGCGAGCAGCCGGTGCATGGTGGCGAGGGCAGCCAGGCGTGCTGGACGTTTCTCGCGCGACGGGGCCGACGGGCGGGAAGGCATCTGGTGGCGGATGCTCCGTGAACACGGCCGCGGCCGGCGCGCTGGCATGCTGGCCTGGACCTCGACGCCGGTCCGGCCGCCGGCACGCCTGCTGGGCCTCCGGGGTCGGCGCGTCGCGAGACCGTCCATGGCGCGGCAGACGAGGGGGCCGACGAGAGGCCAAGGAGGCCGAGGAGACCAAAGGGGCCGAAGAGCCGAGATGGCGAGGTCGGGACGGTGGGCGAGAAGCGCGAGATGGATCCGATGGCAAGACGCAGTTCGAGCACGCTAGAAGAGCCTCTTCATCTTGGCCGCGCGCGCACGTCTGCCAGGCGAGGAGGCGGACGAAGGGACGACGATGGGGTCAGCAGGCGACAGCCGAGCCAAAGCGAAGCGAAGCTGCAATCGACCCGACCAATGTTGAAGTCGAAGCTGCCGTCGTCCAAAGGATGCCGAACCCAGATTCACGATGCCGTCGGCGAGCGAGCGTCGATACGCCTGCGCGGGCGGCGACCCGGGAAACCAAAGTCCAATCGATCGCGGGCGGGCAGCGCGAGGGACGTTGTGCCCGTGGAGGATGTTGTCTCGCGAGGTTGTGTCGAGATGCCCGTCTGCTGCTGCGTAGCCCCTTTTAGGCAGGCAGGGGTGTGGTCGGTCGGCCGGTCCCAGGTGGCTCCGTATAGTGCTTGTCAAAAGGAGGAAGGAATGGAGCGCGCTGGCTGCGGTGTGCGACCCCCGGCGGAAGGAGCGAGCGATACCGAGCGATACGCAGGGATGACGTGAAGCGAACGAGCGAAACGAAAGGAGAAAAGTAAAAAATGAGAGAAGCAGGGCCCTGTGCGAAGAAAGATGGGATCACCGAGAAAGAGGGGAGAGCAAAAAAAGGATAGAAGGAAAAAGTCCCGCGGTGGCTCCTTCCCTCGCTGCTCGCTCTCTTTTTTTTTTTTTTTTTCCCTGGGCGCGCGCGAGCGAGCACCCTCTTTGTTGCAAAAAGGGCCGTCAAATACGAGGCAGCTGCGGCGTAGTAGGACTATTACGCCGTAGTTGTATGACTCTGTACGCGCAGGGCGTATGCTTTGTGGCGTACGGGGGGGACGGGGGGGAGACTCGCACAGGAGTCGACCCAGAGACCACCCCCCCAGCATAGGCGTGCAGCCAGCCGCTCGCTTCCTCTCGCCTCTCCGTGCGGCAGGCGTCGCTGGCTGGCCTGGCCTCGTATCACGGACGGCCAGCCAGCGCGAGGCAGGAGCGCGAGGCGAGGCGTTCGGAAAAGCGGGGCCGTGGAGACGTTGGCGGCTGCCTTTTCGGGCGACCCAGCGCAAGCCTGTCAATGAATGCAATTATACGAGGAATATAAGTACGGAGTAGAATGATGTTCTGTAAAAAGGCCAGACGAAAGAGAAAGGAAGCGATGAGTTTGATGCTCCGTACGATTGCAGGACTTGTTGATCTAAAAACAGGAAACGCGTCGTCGGCAGACGGGCACAGCACAACAGACACAAATGCTGCCGTGCCCTCCCTCTTCCCAATACGAGGTCCTCCGAACGAGGCTTAGACCCTCCTTCAGCAGCTCGTCCCCAAAGCAGACACGCGTTTCTGCGTACGACCGTGACGCTGTCCATCTTTAGCACCCGCTGTAGCCCACACCTGAAACACGTCCGCGGGCCAGCCAGGCCGGTTTGGCCTTGGCGCCCCTCTGCCCACGCCAGTGACATTCGCCGCACTCCTGAGTGGACGAGCCCCTAAAAGGGGTGCACCGTCCGTCACATCCGCACCACCAGCGCCTTGCTCTTCAGGCTCTTGCGCAGGTACAAGTCCACCTGCACCGGCGCGTCGTCGCCCGTCGTCGCCGGCCTGCTCCGGGCCAGCCAGTCGGCGACGGCGGCGCGCAGCCGCTCCTCAATCTGCGCAATGTCGGCGTCGTCGGGCGCAAGGTACGCGAGGTCGCCGTCCTGGGCTCGGGCGCGGCGCGCAAACCGTGTCGCGCTGCGTCGTAGCTGCTGCATGTCGACGGCCAAGGCGCACACGGGTCGGTCTGCGTCTGTGGGCCTCTCGGCGTCCGTGTGCCTCCCTGCGTCGGACCTCTCTGCCACCGTGGGCCTCTCTGTGCTCGCTCGTCCCGCGCTTCCCGTGCCCAGTCGCACCCTGCTCGCGACGTCGGCCGTACCTGTGCTGTCCGAGGCCGGTGGTCGTCCGCCGAATGCAATCGTTGCCTGGCGCAGGCCCCTTGCCGGACTGCCACTGCTCTGCAAGGGCGCCCGCCGGCGGATGTGCTGCTCCACGGGGCTCGATGGCGGCGGCGTCGGCAAGCGGTTGTATCCGCGGGCCGACACAAAACGCGGCGAGGCCTGGCTCGATGCAGCAGACCGACTGCTCGCAACCCGGGGGCCTGGTCCGGTGGCTCGCGGCGGCGTGTGGGCGTACAGGCTGCGGGGCGGCCCGGATGGAGAAGAGTGCTGCGGCTGCTCACGGCTGCGGCCAAGCGTCGGCAAGGATGAGCGTGCCGGTCGTATTTGTGCCCTCGCTGGCCGGCCCGCGTCCTGCTCTTGCTGGGACCTGCCTCGGCTGGATGCCTCCCCCCCGTACAGCCGTGCACACAGCCTCCGGAATGCGTTGCAGAGGCCGGCCTCGTCGACAAAGAGCACGTCCGACTTGGACGCCTCCACGTTGGCATCGTAGCTTCCGGCCGGGCACCGGATGTTCAGCCGCAAAAAGACGTCATGGTGCCGCTTGGCCGGCGCCGCGCTTCTGTCCGCGTTCGCGTCCGCGTTCGTTTCCGGGCCCGACGCCGCGCCCAGACTGGCGCGGAAGATGGCCAGTAGCTTCCTGGCGAGGCCTTGCGGGTGCGCCGACGAGAGCGGCCGGCCGTCCACGGACACAAAGCCGCCGAGCGCCAACTTGGACAGGTCAGCGTCCGGCCGCGGCAGACAGGCCTCGAAGCGGAAGGCAGGCCCGCTACCGCAGACAGAAGGCGGGTTCCCGGAGAGTACCTGGTCCAGCGTGGCCTGCCCGCGGCCGCGCAGGTCGGCCGCGGAGACCACGACGTCCTGGCACTGGCGCGCGGCCTCGGCGCCAAAGAGCATGACGACCGCGTTGGTCACGCCGCCGCCGCTACCCATGGCGGCGGGAATCGGCCGGTACGACCAGGTCGACGAGGGGGGGCTCTGGAACACGCGGAACGACAGTCTCAGGTGCGGCCGCGCCAGGGCGTAGGCGCACAGGAGGGCGCGGATGGCGGCGACGGTCTGCGGTGCGTCGCGCACGGCGGCGGTGCGCCGCACGGGCAGCGCGGCGAACAAGCCGGCGACCGACACGGTGGTGCCCACGGGGGCGGCCGCGGATTTGCAGGTGCCGGCGACGCATCCGCGGTCCGTGCCGTCTGTGCCGCCCGGCGCCAGACAAAAGGTGGCGGCCACGGCGTCGGCCGCCGTGCGCGTGGTCACGGACACGCGGCCGAGGGCGCGGGCGCTGGCCAGGCCCTCGCCGCGGAACCCGAGGGAGCGGCCGGCCGCGGCCGCCAGATCGTCCAAGCAGCGCAGCTTGCTGGTGTGGCCGCGGCAGCCGAGGACTGGCCAGTCGGCGCGCGCGATGCCGTGGCCGTTGTCGCGCACCTCGACCTTGTCGACGGTGTTGGCGCTGACGAGCACGTCGACGGCCGTGGCGCCGGCGTCGATGGCGTTGTCGACCAGCTCCTGGACGAGGCGCACCGGCGTCGGGACCAGCGTGCCAGCACAGAGCAGCCGGCGCGCATCGGCCGGCAGTGGCTGGATGGGCATGGCGGGGAGGAGACAGGAACGATGGGGAGGGGGGTCTTCACAGGAGGGTGAGGTCGTGATGCTCGAAACATGAGAGAAGAAGACAGTTCGTCAGCAGTAAGATCTCTCATCCCCTTCTTCCCCCCCCCTCCCCCCCTCTTCCCCCTCCCCGCCGGAAAGAGCGAACCAGAGCTTTCTGGTCCTTCCTTTGGGGGGAGCCGCTGGTCCAGCTTGGACGGCGGCGTGCGGAAAGTGCCATGGACTGTATAGCTCTTGCCTTCCATTGACTTGTCACAGACGGACAGACGGGGAGCCAGCCCACACCAGACAGACGGAAAGAGCAGCCTGCCGGAGATTTTGATGACCGGCACCCCAGACGGGGAATGCAATCCGCAGAAGGACGCGGGCCCGTCTCTGTACGACGCATTCCAGCCGTTCCCCCCGCGGATCGGGCAGGCGGGCATTCCCGCTGACTAAAAACGCCCGTCATGCGCCAAGTGGCGTTTCTCGTCAACAGCTCGGCCAAAATCCGACGACATCTACAGACCCTTCACAGACCACCCCTCGAGACACATCTCCCCCACCCAACCCAACCACCCCTCGAGCCCGAGTCACATCCCTCACCATGCACGACAAGGTCCCCTCGATTGAGAAGCACGACGGCGCCGGGCTGCGCATCGGCATCGTGCACGCGCGCTGGAACCTCGCCATCATCGAGCCGCTGCTGGCGGGCGTGCGCCAGACGCTGCGGGCGAGCGGCGTGGCCGACGCCAACATCGTGGTCGAGTCCGTGCCCGGCGCCTGGGAGCTGCCCGTCGCCGTCCAGCGCATGTTCTCGGCCTCGCAGATCCAGTCCGCGTCCTCGGCCGACCCCGTGTCCGCGGGCGACCTGCTGCTCGGCAGCACGTCGGACCTGACCAAGACGGCCACCGGCTCCGCCGGCGCCGGCGCCGGCTCCGCCGCCTCCACTGCCCAGTTCGACGCCATCATCGCCATCGGCGTGCTCATCAAGGGCGACACCATGCACTTTGAGTACATTGCCGACAGCGTGTCGCAGGGCCTCATGCGCGTGCAGCTCGACACGGGCGTGCCCGTCGTCTTCGGCGTGCTGACCCTGCTCACCGAGGCCCAGGGGCTCGCGCGCGCCGGCGTCACCGGCGGCTCCCACAACCACGGCGAGGACTGGGGCGCCGCCGCCGTCGAGATGGGCGCCAAGCGCAAGGCCTGGGGCGCCGGCAAGCTGCGGCCCGCGGACAAGCAAGCATAGAGTCGCGGAAAGGAAGCCGCTGGAAGTCGCCGGCACTTTGGGTAGATTATATTATCGCGCGGAGCGGCTCTATCGCACAAACGGCCCCGAACTACACGGCAAACAGGAAATACACAAAAAACAGATCCAAGCTCAAGAGAACAAACATGCAGACCAGAACGGAGCGCAGCGTAACCAAAACGACAGATCCAGAGCCATGCAGAATGCGCGCGCGCTTTGCGTGTGCTGTAGACACCAGAGACAGCCACCATTTTGGGGGGGGGGAAGGGGGTTAGGGACGGGAGGAGAGAGAGGGTGTGACACAAAGGGCAGGCGGCTATGTAATCAGCGCGCCCAGCTCGCTCGACAGCAGCTTCTTGGATCGCCACATGGACCGCTTCTTGTCGCGCTTCGCTTTCATAGCAGCCCAGCCTTCCTCGTCGTCCTCGTCGTCGTCCGCCGCGGCGGCCGTGGCGCCTGCCGCCAGCGGCGACCGGTTCTTCTGCTTCCGCGAGAGGTCCCAGCTGTTGCCGCGGCTCGCGCTGTGGCCGGCCTGGGCGTCGGGGCTGGTGCTGCCGCTCGTGTTGGCGCTGCCGCCGGGCGCATCGCCGCCCCCGCCCAGCATGGCCACGGACTTGCGCAGGTCGGCAGACGCTGCCCCGGCCCCGCTCCCGCCAGCAGCCGGGCCCGGCATGTGCGACACCGGCCGGTAGCGGCCCGGCAGGCCGACGTTGCTGCGCTCGGACGGCGCAATCGACGGCGCGTAGCCGCCGTTGATGCGGATCGACGGCGCGTAGCCCGCCTGCGGCGGCGGCTGCACCCACGACGCCGAGCTCGGCTGCACCATGCTCATCGTGCGCATGTGCTGCTGCTGCTGCTGCTGCTGCTGCAGCTGCGGGTCCATCATCGAGCCCATGTCCATGAACGAGTGCCGCATCATGTCCGGGTTGCCCATGCCGCCCATCATCCCCATCATGTCCATCCCTCCCATGGCGCCCGCCGCCCCAGGGTTGCCGTACTGGCTCAAGGGCCGCGGCACCGCACCGCTGTTGGCCGCCATCATCTGCATGAACTGCATCTGCATCTGCATAAACTGCTGCATCTGCTGCGTCATCTGGATCTGCGCCTGGTCGCCCGGCGTCAGCATCGGCTGCTGCGGCATGCCCATCGGCCCCATCTGGCCCGCCATGCCCGGGTACATCATGTGCGGCGGGATCCCGGCGAGCGGGTCCGCACCCATGCCCGGCAGCGGCTTGTTCACGTTGTCGAGCGACGGGCTGCCGCGGCGCATGGCCCGCGACCGCTCCTCGTTGGCAATGACGCCCACGAGGCCGCCAGGCGGCAGGGGACCGGACGCACTGGTCGCCATAGCCGGCGCGCCGCCCGCAAAGTTGGGCGTCTCGCGGCTGCTGGCGTTGATCAGGCCATAGGGGTCCTGCGGCAGATTCCGCGCAAACGGCGGGAGCCGGTTATTGCCCGCGCCGCCGGCACCGGCACCGGCACCGGCCCCCGCGCCACCGGCGGCGGCATCGCCGTGGCCACTGCCCATCACCGACGACGGGCGCTGGAAGCTCGGGGCGGCGGCGGCGCGCAGGTTCGGGTTGGACATCATGGTGCTGAGACGCGTGGGCGGCCGGTTGCGGTTGGGAAAGCCATGGGCAGCCAGGATGGCCAGGGGCACCTCGTCGTCTTCGTCCTCGCCGTCGGAGCCATGGTGTGGCGAGGCGCCCGCTGCGCCCGCTGCGCCCGCTGCGCCGGCGCCGGCGCCGTTGCCGACCAGCCCCGGCAGGTTGGGCGTGGACATGGAGAAGCGCATGCTGGCCATGCTGGCGCGGCCGGCGGCGGGTGGACCGGAGGCGGCTTCGCCCGTGACCTTCATCATCTGCTGGCGGTAGACGGCCATGTGGGCCTCCTGCTTGCGGCGCTGCTTGGCGGCCTGGCGCGACTTCTCGGCCTCGTCCTCGTCGTCCTCGTAGTTGTCGTCGTTTTCGGACGACGAGTCGTCGTCGCCGCCGCCGCCGCCGCTGCCGCGATGGGCCTGGCCAGGGGCTGCCTGGTGGTGGGCGCCGGCGGCGCCGGCGGCGGTGGCGGCACCGGCGGTGGCGCTGTCGACGCGCTCCTTGTCCTGGCGGTAGCGCTCAAACTGGGCGGGGGTCATGACCTTGTTCCGCGGCGGGCTCGGCTTGCGGGCGACGAAGCGCTGGGCGGCGCGGCCGGACTGGGCGAGGCTGACGTCAAACAGGTTGTCGTCGTCCTTGTTGTTGGCCGGCGGGGGCGGCGTGGGCGTGGGCGAGGTCGAGCCGGTGGCGACCTGGCGGTAGTTGAAGCGGCTGCTGGGGGACGCGGTGGCGTTCTTGGCGCTGGAGCCGAGGTTCGCGCCGGCGAGGAAGCGGTTGACGGAGAAGAGCGAGTCCTTGAGCAGCTCCATGTCCTCGTCCTCGGCCTCGGCAGCGTAGTCGACGGTGGAGCGGCGGCGGCCCATGACGGCGCTGGAGCGCTTGAGGCCGGCGTCGGCCGAGGAGGTGTGCGACGACGACGACGGGTCGTGGCCCTTGGGAGACGCGTGCCGGGGCACGGGCGGCGGAGTGTTTTCGTTGCTCGCGGCGGACGGAGAAGCGGCGGCACCGGCGCGGCCGGCCGCGCCGCCAGACGGAGCGTTCCCGTGGAGCAGCTGGTCGG
This sequence comes from Ophiostoma fasciatum, assembly GCA_019925495.1. NCBI lineage: Eukaryota > Fungi > Ascomycota > Sordariomycetes > Ophiostomatales > Ophiostomataceae > Ophiostoma > Ophiostoma fasciatum. The sequence goes on along the minus strand of JADHKM010000025.1, from coordinate 162,719 downwards.
TCGAGTGCTGGCTGTTCCAGGAGTAGGGCGAGGGCTCGACCTTGGCAGCCGGGTCGACGTGGATGGGGGCCGGCTGGTTGAGGCGGTTGCCGGTGAGGGAGCGCGGGGCGAGGGCAGGGCGCTTGTCGGCCTCGGCATCAGCATCGGCGCCGCCGCGGCTGCTGCTGTCGCCGTTGCGCAGGGTCAGCACGCTGGCGCGCTTGTCGAAGCCGCCGAGCATCTTGCTGAAATCGCCGCCGAGGTCGAGGGTGAAGCCCTCCTCGAGCTTGGGCGGGGTGGCGGTGGTGGAGGTGGTGACGGTGGAGGCGGTCAGGGCGCGGTCGCGGCCGGCGTGGGTCGGGGTCTGGGGCAGCGGGGGCTGCGACTGAGGCTTGCCGTCGTCGGCGGACGGGGCCATGGCTGCGGGCTTGCGCTGGCCGCCAAAGGAGAACGTGCGGCCGGCGGAGCGGAGGAAGCTGGAGGTGCTGCTGGACTTGGGGACGGGGGGCGGGGCGGGGACGTCGCCGTAGAGCTTCTTGTCGTGCAGGCGGCGGTCCTCGTACTGCTGCTGCAGCTGCTGCTGGTGGAACTGGTGCTGGAACTGCTGCTGCTGGGCGCTGAGGTCGGCGGACGAGGGCGTGGTGGAGACGTTGCTGTGGCGGGAGGAGTTGTCGGAGGCAGTCTTGGTGGTGTTGGAGGAGCCGCTGCCGCTGTGGTCAGTCAGCTGGGGTCCGGCGGCGGCAGGCGGGTGGACGTACCGGTTCACGTTGAGGCTGGCAAAGAGGTTGTCGTCGTCGTCGTCGGCGGCGGCGGCAGCCAGGGCATTGGGCATGCTCTGGGACTTGACAGCGAGCCGGGAGCTGCCACCGCCGCCGCCGCCGTCGGGGTTCTTGGCGCCGACGACCTCGGCGCGGTCCAGGACGCGAAAGGACGGCCCTGCTACCGGGGCATTGTCGAGGTTGTCTGCGGTGGACTTCCGCCGGTTGAAGGCGACCGGGAATCTAGGCATATAGAAGGGGGGAGGGGGGGACGGGAAAGGCGAGAAGGGCGAGAAGGGTGAGGGAGAACGAGCGTGGCGAGAGGAAGTCCTCTAGAAGCGAGAGACGAGCCGGACGAGGGTGACGCGTGCCGGGCAGCTGCAGAAGGCCACGTTAGCTGAGGACGTCTGGCTGGGCTGCAGGCTGAGCAAACTGAGCAGGCTGAGCAGGCTGAGCTGGCTGTGCTGCTGCGGCTGGGTCGGGCAGCCGCACAAGCACAACGGCTGGGCCGGCGACACACGACCGCAGACCCAGCAGCCGCGGGCCAGGTCGCACGACACGAGGTCCGGTGCAGAGAGCCGGGTCTTTGGAGACTTACGGAATGGGGAGTTGGGTCTCGGGTTGTCGACGGCGTCGATGCAGGCAGCAGAGAGCCGTTGGAGACGAATCGAGACGAGCCGAGACGAGCCGAGCAAACCGAGCCGAACGAGAGGCGGCTGGACGGCGGTCGGGCGGCGGAGACAAAGAAGCCGAAGAAAAAGGCGGTCGAGCGTTCACCGGCCGGACGAGAGGCGATGCATGAATGGCGATGCCGCACGAGACGACGGCACAAGGGAAACGAGACGGAAGGGGACGGAAGGGGCGAGGGGGAGGGGGGAGCACAGCGGAAAGCAAAGACAGCAAAAAGCCAGAGAGGGCCGAACGAAGGTACAGGAGTCGGATGGGATGGCCGTGAGGAGATTTTTCGGCGGCGGTGGTGAGGACGGAAGCGAGAAGCGAGGGAAGGAGAAGCGAAGCGAGCGGCGGCGAGCACGGGATGACGAGACCAGAAAAATACGATGGAAAAATACAAAAATAAACCAGGCCCGGAACAGAGCGACGCTTTGGGCAAAGAGCGCTGGGAACGGACCAGGCAGGCCAGCCAGCCAGCGAGCCAGCCAGCGGGCCAGCCAGCGAGCCAGCGCCAGCCAGACCACCCAGCCAGGGGCGAAGTACCCCGGTACCGCCAGGGGCAGCTGCATTAGGGGCATGCAGGCGCTGTGGCGCGCTGCGGCGGCGCTGTGGCGCGCTGTGGCGGCGCTGTGGCGGCGGCGGCTGCTGCCAGCTGCCAGGCCGTTCGCAGCAATGTGCTCGTATCGACGCTGCTGTTGGTGTCTCAGACGCACACCGCCCAAATACGAGCACACGCGTTGCTCCGCAGCACTGGAATGGGCAGGTTGTCGAGGATGACTTGTCGATCATTCCTCTTGAACGAGTACAAGTACACTCCGTATGCTACAGGTAAGCATATCCCGTAAGCATAAGCATACAGCTGAACGGAACCGCGGAAGCAAAGGCCAACCCCTGACGGATCGGCCGGCGCCTCGAGCATTTGCTAGCTTCTGCCGCCGCGCTAGACTTGTTAGCTGATCTCGCGGGTCGTGGTCCTCGTGTTGTCCTCCTCGTGTTGTCGTGTGTCCTCTCGACGCGATGCCGTGTTGTGTTGTCCTCTCGCTCGAGCTCATCGCCATCTCGTCTCGTCTCTCGTCGTCTCGTCGTCTCGTCATCTCGTCTCGTCGTCTCGGCGCATCTCTCGTCGTCGCGACCCGTCGTCCTCGTATCGAGCAAGAAAAACCGGCTCTTCTGTGGAGCCGGTATTTATACTTGGACAAGAACGGCTTTGTATACAAGTACGAAGTACAAATGCTCCGTATACCACTTCTCCATAGACCGCCTCCGCCGGCACCCGTGTCGCCTCGACGCCCTGGTATAGGCTGCGGCCGCCCGCTAACTCGTGCTCCATACTCGTAGTCCCAAGCTGGCTCAGCTCGACCAGGATGTGCTGGCAATTTCACTCTACGGAGTACGGAGCTCTTGTATTGCTCCGTATTTATAACAAATATTTTGTATACTGTTTTCACGCGCCCCGTCGCGGTTGTCCGCCAAACTCCAGCGCCACTCGTCTACGGAGTACTACTCCGTAGGCGTCCGTTGTCGCCTGTCTCGCCATGTGCAACCGCGCGCCGCGTGCCCGTCTCGGCTTTCTCCACGGCAGGCCGGCCTGAAGACGAGGAAAAACAAAAGACGGCGGTATTGGTCACGTGACAAGACGACGACGGTTCGCGAGGCGGCTGCGTGGGACTCGTGTGTCCTCTGGCTCGTCCTCCAGCTTCTGGGCAGCTCGCTCGCGGCTCTCGGAGAGGACATGTCGCGGAGAGACGATCGTCCTGGAGTCTGTCCGTCGGACGGGGCGACCAGGTCCCAAGCACCGCACAGCCGCAAAACGCCGACAGCAGCAGCGTGCATCGCCGCGACGACGCGGTCCGCTCGCCCACGGTCCTCCCGCACGTGCTGCACCCTGCACGGCGTCCCGTGCGCCGCAGCCGATTCTTACGGACTCTTCACGGACGCCTTCACGGTCGACTCGGCCGGCGAGGCCACGGAGACGACGATATCTGGAATCTGGCTTGTCCTCCGCTCGTACGGAGTACTCCGTAGCTGGTCCCTTGCCCTGGCGATGCAACCTGTCTAAATATGAGTCCTATAAATACCTGTAAAATAGTACACGTACGGGCACGGAGAATGTACTCCGTACTTCGTCGAGACAGCCGCCCGAGGTAGCAGTGGAGCTGCTAGCCTGCGGGGAACCCCTGGGCGCCGCAGCTGGCTATCTTATCGGCAGCGCCCTGTTTTTCTGCGCTGTTTTTTCGGCGCCAAGACCTGCTCCCCCAGCTTACTCGGACCAAGCTTGGCGGTCTAGGCGAGGCGCGAGCGTTTAGCCTCTTTTGCCTCTTTTGCCTCTTCGCGCTGCGCATGCTCGTGCTCGTGCTCTCGTGGCTGTGTCTGGGTTATCTTCTCGTTGCTGCTGCTGGCTGGTTGCTGGCTGTCCTGCTGCCTGCGCTCATCGCTCTCCTCTGCTCTTCACCGCCTTTTTTGCGCCTGCCTCGCTCGTCGCTCGGCACACAGCGCCCGCAGCGCACAGCGCCCTCGACGCCCTGCCTCGGCCCGGACGGTCGCCCACCCTTCCGACGAGCCACATCCCTAGCCACACGCACCGAACCACACACCCCGAGCCACCCACCACGCCCGCCAGCATGTCCTCGCCCACGCACGTCCACCGCGGCGCGAGCCTGCTGCTGCAGGAGGAGCCGTTTGCGCCCAAGGGCAGCACGCTGGCCTCGCTGATGCGCCGCCGGTCGTCGACGAACCTGCACGGCTTTGGCGGGCGAGACGAAGAAGAGGGGGCGGCGGGCGGCGGCATCGGCGGCATCGGCGGCAGCGGTGCCGGTGCATCGACGCCCTCCGGCGCCACGACCCCTCTCGGCGGCAGCGGCGGCGGCGGCGGCGGCCTCGTGGACGACGAGGCGGCGCGGCGGCTGCACGACGAGCGGCGGCTGAGCGCGATCCTCAACAACCCGCAGATGCGCAGCATGCGCCTCATCGGCAAGGCCAAGCGCTACCGCTGGGAGCGCTACTGGAAGACCGAGGAGCAGCTCAGGACGCTGTCGCGGCCGCTGCGCGCCTACTACGAGCGCAACAACATGCTCGTCCAGCAGTACCTCTACATTGACCGCCTGCTCAACTCCTCCCTGCCCCACGACCTGCTCAACGAGTACAACGCCCTGCACTCCGCCCAGAACCGCAGCGTCGCCGTCCCCGCCACCATCCACGAGGAGCCCGCCTCCGCCTCCCTCTCCGCCTCCGTCACCGGCACCGCCACCGGCACCGGCACGTCCCCGGGGAGTCTGCCGGGCGCCGGCGGCGTCAAAAAGGTCAAGCGCACGCCCCAGGCCATCTACCGGCCCGCCGAGACGACGCCGCTGCTCAAGACGCGCAGCCGCGGCAGCGGCGAGGAGGACGAGCACGCAGGGGTTGACGACGACGACGATGACGATGATGACGACGACGACCACATGCACGACCCGGACAACGAGCGGCCACGTCCGGTGCGGACAGAAGGCGTGGACGCGGCCGACGGCGCGGCGGCGGCCAACGGCGGCAGCAGCGGGCCGGGCACGCTGTCAAGGACAACAGCGGACGCGACAGGCGGCTACGGCACGCTGGCCGAGGCGGGGGGCGCGGGCAGCCGGTCGCCGACGCTGGCGGACATCCCGCTGCTGCTGGAGGACGACGAGAACGTGGACAGCACGGCGCCGATCGTGACGCTGGCCATCTACGTGAACCTGGCGGCCAACGCGATCCTGCTGGCGGGCAAGACGGCGGTGGTGCTGTCGGTGCCGTCCATCTCGGTGCTGGCGAGCCTGGTGGACGCGGTGCTCGACTTCTTGTCGACGGCCATTGTGTGGACCACCACGTGGCTCATCAGCAACCAGGACCAGTACCGCTACCCCGTCGGCCGCCGCCGCCTCGAGCCGCTCGGCGTGCTCGTCTTCTCCGTCATCATGATCACCTCCTTTGTCCAGGTCATGCTGCAGGCCGTGCAGCGCCTCGCCTCCCCCGACCACGACATCATCGAGCTCGGCCTGCCCGCCATCATCATCATGCTCAGCACCATTGTCATCAAGGGCCTGTGCTGGCTGTGGTGCCGCCTGGTCAAGAACTCGAGCGTGCAAGCTTTGTGCGTCCTGTCTCTTGTCGGCTGTTCTGTTTTTGGCCAGCTGCTAACCTCCCAGAGCCGCCGACGCCGCCACAGACGTCATCTTCAACGCCGGCTCCATTGCCTTTCCCATCGGTAGGTCACGCCCAGACCGGTCCGCTGCCAGAGATGGTCTGCTAACCGCTAACCAACCACCAGTCGGCTACTACGCCCGCATCTGGTGGCTCGACGCCCTCGGCGGCCTGCTGCTGTCCGCCGTCGTCATCTACAACTGGTCCGTCACGTCCATCGAGCACATCAAGCACCTCTCGGGCTTCTCCGCCACCGCCGACCAGCGCAACATCCTCCTCTACCTCACCATGCGCTTCGCCAAGACCATCAAGGCCATCCAGGGCCTGCAGGCCTACCACGCCGGCGACAAGCTCATCGTCGAGGTCGACATCGTCCTCGACGCCAACATGTCCCTCAAGGACAGCCACGACCTCAGCGAGAGCCTCCAGTACGTCATCGAGTCCGTCCCCATCGTCGACCGCGCCTTTGTCCACGCCGACTACGCCGACTACAACCTGCCCACCCACATGGAGCAGCAGGCCGCCTAGGCCCGGCGGGCGGGCGGGCGGGCGCGTGTCTGTCCATCCGTGTCCTCGTTTCGCGTTGGTGCCTCTGTAGCATTTTCAAGCAGGCGTATCTTCCAGTTCAAATCCATTCTTTGCCCTCCGCAGAGCCCTACAGCTCGTCCTCGTCTTCATCGCTCTCAGCCCAGGTGACACTATCCGCGTCGTAGTCTTGTGCAGCTCGCGCTCTATGGAAAAGCTCCTCCGAGGGCCGAGAGCTCCACGGGCCCAGGTACGTGGAGTTCTGGACGGCGTCGCCCAGATACCCCCAGATGCGGTTGACGCTCAGGTCCTCCAAGAACTCCTCGGCCGTTCGATCGTCGCCAGGCGCCGCCCTCCTGTCGTCCACCTCGTCCGCCGAGTCCCGCGCCGCGCACGCGCGCGCATCCTGAAGCAGGGGCAGCACGCCCTCGGTCTCCCAGTAGGCCGCGTACGAGTAGTTGAGGGCCAGGGCCGCTTCCTCCAACGAGCCATGGCTAAAGTATTCGGGCCTGGCTTCCAGCGCCTCGTCGGGGTCGAACAGGCCGTGCACAAACATGTGGTTGGCCAGCGCCAGGCGGCCGCCCACAATGCAGGCGTGCTTCTGGAGCTTCAGCTCCAGCTGATCGAGCGCCTTGGAGGACTGATCCGCGAGCTGGGCCGAGAGCGGGCTCCGGACCACAGCCCGCTCGATCTGGGCCTGGAGCTCGCTTGGGAGGCGGCGGCTGGCCGCGATCTTGCGCACGATTTTGACGTTGCGGACGTCGGTGAGGAGCTTGAGCTTGAACAGCACCAGCGCCGCGAGATGGCACACCGACTTGTTGGACGACTTGGCGGTCGCCCAATCGGGGTCCTCGAGGACGTCCGCAGGGTGCACGTCAAAGGCGGACTCGGCCGCGTCGATGGGGGACCGGTGGGCAAAGTCGAATGTCGCCCACCACTTGACAAAGTCGTAGCACGCCTGGTCGCGGTCCAGACGCAGCATCAGCGCCGGCACCAGGTCCCGCACGCCCAGGTTGTCGTTGCGGCACAGCCGCAGCATGTCCTGCAGGTGGTCGAGCGATTCGCCAACGCTGTCCAGGGTGCCCAGCATCCGCAGGTTGTCGGCCAAGGCGTACCGCGCGCGCATGTACGGGCGGGTGTTCAAGAAGCCCCAAAACCGGCCCACCTCCGTCTCAAAGGCGTTGGCCGGGGTCGAAAAGTCCGGCTCGGCGTGGCGGATCAGGTAGTCCTCCTTGGCCACCTTGGCCCGGCCGTTCTTCACCCGGTTGCAGACCGTCTTGTGGCGCGGACGGTCGTCGACCTGGTGTTCGCGGCCGCAGTAGCGGACGGCGCGGCAGCCGCCGCAGAGGAGCAGCCGCGTGCCGGTGGCCGAGCAGAGCGCGCAACGGTGGCGCAGAGGCCCGGCGGGGCCCTTGTGGGCGGCAGCAGACGCCATCACGCTGGCCATGGTTGCCGATGCAGATGCGGTGAAGAAGACTGGCGGTCGTGAAAGCATCTTACTTTTAGGGGCAGAACCCTGTAAATATAAGCATAAATCCGAGCAACGTCCGACAGGGATTTTCACTTTCGGAATAGCCTTATCGGCCGGAAGCAATTCGACTTGGGACTGTGAAGCGATTCGACGGCAGACAGCACAAGGCGAAGGAGAGGACGGCGAGGGTGACGAGGGTAAGATCAAACACAAAGCCGAGATGTATGGAGTAGATGGGCTCGAAAAAATAACAAATAAATCGCTCTGCCGAGATGAAAAGGAGGCTGAGAGGGGAAGAGAAGGAAGAGGGAGGAAGGGAAAAACGAGGATCAACAAGCGAGGGTGGAATAAGACCAGGGGCGGCGAGAAGGAAGGAGCGTTGAGAGGAAGGAGGGACGAGAGGAAGGAGCAACCCGGAACCGTCAGAAAGGAAGGCGCGAGCCGCTCGTCGACCTGGCAACTGCATGAAGCCTCGGACGAGGTCACGATGCTTTCTTGTCACGCCGTGCAAGTCGGCACGGCCTGCCAGCCGCTGCACGGCCCATCTTCGTCCCGACACGTTTTCATGGCGCAGCTCGTGCGGAGCTGGACGCTGAGACGTGCTGATGCGACGTCAGCCCGATGGGAGCCTCGTAACTCCGGTATACGACAGCCACACGCACGACAGACGTCCAACCGACAACCCTGCCTATCCCTACAATGAGCATTCCGCCGCTGAAACGGCTGACCCTGGCGCAGGTGGCCGCGGGCCTCGACGCCGGCGCCTTCACGGTGGTGCAGCTCGTGCAGGCGCACCTCGACCAGATTGCGCGCTTCGACGGCCACCTGCGCGCCGTCCTGCAGCTGAACCCGCGGGCGCTGGCGGTGGCCGAGGCGCTCGATGCCGAGCGGCTGCAGACGGGGCGGAGAGGGTAAGGACCACGGTGGCGGCGGCGGCGAAGAACCCAGGACGCGGCTCACAACCGGCGACGCAGACCCCTCCACGGTGTGCCGGTCCTGGTCAAGGACAACGTGGCCACGGACGAGCCCGGGCTGGAGGCCACGGCGGGCTCGCTGGCGCTGCTCGGGGCCAAGCCGGCGCGCGAGAGCCCGGCGGTGGCGCGGCTGCGGGCGGCGGGCGCGGTGCTCCTGGGCACGGCCAACTGCTCCGAGTGGGCCAACTTCCGCTCGTGGCCGTCGGACAGCGGCTGGAGCGCGCGCGGCGGGCAGACGCTCGGGGCGTACCACGCGCAGCAGGACCCGGCGGGCAGCAGCAGCGGGTCGGCGGTGGCGCTGGACATGGGCTTCTGCGTGCTGGCCGTGGGCACGGAGACGTCGGGCAGCATCGTCTTCCCGGCGGCCCAGAACAGCGTCGTGGGCCTCAAGCCGACCACGGGCCTCGTGCCCTGCGCCGGCGTCGTCCCCATCTCGCCCGTGCAGGACACGCCCGGGCCCATGGCGCGCACGGTGGCCGACGCGGCCGCCATGCTCGCGGTTATGGCGGGGGCGGGGGCGAAGGCGGAGGCCGAGGTGGCCCCCCGTTGGCCGGCGGCCGCCGACTACGCCGCAGCCGTGCAGAAGCGGGCGCCCCTGCCGACCCGGCGCCTGGGCATCCCGCGGGACGCGCTGCAGGGCCTGCCGCAGGACGTGCTCGACGTCTTTGAGGCGCGCATCGTGGCGCCGCTCCAGAGCCAGCACGGCGTCACCATCGTGGACTGCTGCTTCCCCAGCCTGGAGCGCTTTGGCCGCCTGTCGGCCGACGAGCGAAGCGCCTACATGGCGGGCGAGTTCCACGACGCGTTCCCAGCCTACCTGGCGACGCTGGCGGCCAACCCGCAGCGCATTGGCGGCCTGGCGGACCTCGCCGCCTTTCTGCGGGCGTGCCCGGCCGAGGAGTACTACGGCGACGGCGACGGCGACGGCCCCCCAGACGACCGGCTGCCCCTGCGCAACATTGAACGCATCGAGCAGGCCATGCGCGTCACCCGCGACACGCCCGCCTACGCCGCCGGCAAGGCCAACGCGGCGTACTTTACGGGCGCCGGCGGCATCCTCGGCGCGCTCGAGGGCCGGCAGGGCGGCGGCGCCGGGGACAACGACCACGCGCCGCTGGACGCGCTGCTGCTGCCGACGAGCGCGAACGCGGCCAACTACTTTGCCGCCGGCGGCGGGCTGCCGCAGATCACGGTGCCGCTGGGGTACCGGGCCGCGGACACGGCGGTGCGGCGCAACGGCACCGGGCGGCTTGTGGCGGCCGGGCCCAACGTCCCCTACGGCGTGTCCGTGATCGGGCGCGCGCACAGCGAGGCCGCGCTGCTGCCGCTGTGCGCGGTGCTGGAGGCGCTCGCGGCGGCCCGCGACGAGGTGGACAAGAGGCAGCTGGCGCATCTGCGGTGGGAGCACGGAAGCACGGCAGGCAGCGGTCAAACCGGCATGAGGAGTTCGTGAATCGTGTCCCTACCAACCCTAACGCCAACGCCGTGGTAAATAACGCTTCTCAAACAATGTCCCGTGGCCCCTGGCCTACTGAGCCTCCCGGCGCTCGGCGGCGTCGGCCACCATGCCGGCGCGCTCGTCCTTGCTGATGAGATTGGGGTCGGCGTGGGCGAGGATCATGCGGCGGGAGACGGGGGCCATGAAGTCGGGCTCGAGCAGGGCGGTGCAGTCGGCGTAGACCTGGGCGGGGCAGTTGGCGCAGGCGGCGACGATGGCGTCGGCAAAGGGCAGGGCGTGGAGGCAGCAGTAGCGGTAGGCGTTCTGCAGGCGGGCGACGCGGGCCTCGATGTCGGCGCGGGGCCGCGTGCGGTAGAGCTTGCGCCACTGCTCGGCCGAGTAGAGGCTGAGGCGGTGCTGCAGGCTCTCCTCGGCGAGCGCCGCCAGCGGGCGGTGCAGGAAGCGGTCCGACAGCATCCACAGCGTCAGGATCTGCATCGTCGACAGCGTGCCGCCCGTCTCCTCCTTGCGCAGCACAAACGTCCCCGGCCGGTGGAAGTGCCACCGGTACAGCAGGTCCACCCACAGGCCCACGTCCTCGGCCGTCACGCCCTCGTCGTCCAGCGCGATGCGCTGCGTCGCCGCCTCCGTAAACGCCCCGCGCAGGCACCGCCCAAAGTACGCCGAGTCCTTGCACAGCAGCTCCGCGTGCACCACAAACTCCTTGCCGTGCACCGCGATCGTCGCCGTCGACAGCGGGCTCCTGTATGGACGTCAGCCTCCCCGTTCATACGTTCAAACGGCCCCCAGGGCTCCCCAGGGTCTCCGCACGCACCGGAACATCAGCACCCCGCTGTCGCGGTCCTTGCTCTTCCCCGTCGTCGACGCGGCCGTTGCCGACGGGGCGGCCCCCCCAAGCGACGGCGCCACGGAGTCGCGCTTGCGCGTGGCGGCCGAGGCGGGGGGGAGTGCCACCGGGGCGGCCGCCGGAGCTGCTGCCGGGGCTGCTGCCGGGGCTGCCGCTCGGGTTGGAGCTGCCGCTGCCGCTGCCGCCGCCGCCGCCCGTGGACGCAGGGGAGAGCGTGCGCCAGCCGGTGACAAGGCGGGGACCGCAGCCATCGCCACCACGGCGGGCAATGGGTTGCTGGGCGTGTGGTGAGGTCCTAGGGCCGTCACGGCTGCTGTGTTGTCGTCGGCCCCCGCGTCGTCGTCGGCCGCCGTGTTGTCGTCGGCCCCCGTGGAATACAGGGCGGCCGCCAGGTCCGCGTCTTCGGCGGCGGCCTCGAGCAGCGCCGTGTCGTCGGGGTCCCAGTCCTCGGTGCCGTCCACGTCCATGCCGCCGTCGGCCAAGAACGGGTGAAGGGGCACCACAAACGGCGAGAGCGGGCCCGACATGGGGGAGCAGAGGTCGAAGTCGTCTCTGGGCGGCGGCAACCGACGGCGAGACGGCGTTCGTTTGGTGTCCTTTTCTTTTCTTGTCCTTTTTGACGCCTTTCCTTCTTTCGTGACCCTTCTTCTTCGTCTCACAATGGCTCCCTGGGCTGCCTTCCTCACACCGCTCGGGTGCTGCAGAACGGCTCGGTCAAGAGCCTGCCGTAAGGCTGAGATGCGGCGGGACCTTGTGCTGCTGGGCATGAACGGGCGGGCGGTGAGGGGAGGAATGGTGGAGCGGGCTGGCAGTATGCAGGTAGCGGGGCGTGGATACGGTTAAGCGAATCGGCTAGCGTGGGCAAGTCTTGACAAAGGCGCGCTGCAACAACGCCAACGCCGACGACAGACACACGCACAGCACGACGACGCAGCACGACGCCGACGACACACGACACCGACACCCGACGACGACCGATCCGATTACCCGCCGCCCGACAGCACTGACCACGCCATGGAGAATGGCGCGAGCGGCCAGGACGAGGGCAAGGACCCCAGCGCGTTCCTGGGCGAGATCATCGGCAGCGCGGTGGTGGTCAAGCTGAACTCGGGGGTGGTCTACAAGGGTGGGTGCGGGTGCGGGTGCGGGTGCGGGTGCGGCTCTTCCATCGACTGGCCTTGCTGACCGGCAGGCGAGCTGCAATCCGTCGACGGGTACATGAACATTGCGCTCGAAAAGGCCGAGGAGTACGTCAATGGCGTCAAACGGCGGACCTACGGCGACGCCTTTGTGCGCGGCAACAACGGTGGGTTCTGCGTCGGCCCTGCTTTTTCTATTTGTGTGTGCCTGCTGACCGCCAGTCATGTACATCTCGGCCGACGCATAGGAGGAGGCGACGAGATAGATGAATTGATGAGTGTTTCCCGGGCCATGCTGTCTGTGCTGTCTGTTGTCTGCTGTCTGCTGTCTATGCTGTCTATGCTGTCTGCGCTGCTGGTCGCTCACACCTTGTGCGCCCAGGCAAAGTACGTGTGTGCGTTGAGGGTGATGGTGCCGTCGGGTGCGCGGACGACGTCGTCGCGCGCCAGCACGGCGTCGAGGCGGCGGCGCACGGCGGCGCGGGAGGTGAGGGGCGGCGGGGCGGCGGCGGCGTCCTCGGGCAGGTCCTCGGGCTCCTCGGGCTCCTCAGGCAGGTTGGCGATCTGGCTGAGGGTGAGCAGGCGCGGCCACAGGGCGTCGGGCGCGAGGGCGACGGTCCAGGCCACGCGGTCGTCGGCGAGCGGCGTGAAGAGGGCGGCGGGGCGGCCGGCGGCGGGGTCGGGCTGCGCGGCCGCCGCAAACGCCTGCTGCCACTGCGCGTCGCGGAAGCGCGGGCTGCCGTCGCGCGGCAGCGCGCACACCAGGTCGTTGAGGGCCTGCTCCCAGGCGGCGGCGGCCGGCCACGCGGGCGGTTTGTTGTCTGGGGGTCAGAGGGAGTCGTCAGGGGACTCCGGGGCCACCCACAGTCCTCAATGTTCCAGATGACGCCGACGCCGGCGCCGGGCTTCAGCACGCGGTGGATCTCGGCGAGGGCCTCGAGGTTGGCGAACCTGGGTCATCAGCGGCATGGTCGTCGGTGCCATATACTCATGCTGGTCACCCACCAGTGAAACGCCTGGGCGACGACGACGGCGTCGGCCGAGGCCGAGGCGACGGCGCCCAGGTCGGCGCCGTGGCCGTCGACGACGGCGACGCGCGGCAGCTGCTTGGCGGCCAGCTCGGCGCGCATCTGGGCGTGCGGCTCGACAGCGACAATCTGGGCCGACGACGACGACGACGACGTCGCCGCCACCAGCGCCTCGGTAAACTTGCCGGTGCCGGCGCCGATCTCGACAATCAGCAGCGGCGCGGCGGCACCGGCACCGGCATCGGCACCGTCGCCGGCGCCGCCCAGCAGCCGGTCGAGCAGCCCGCGCACGGCGGCGGGCGGATACGACGGCCGGTGCGTGTCGTACAGATGGGCGTCGTGGAAGCCGCTGGCGGCGGCGTGGGCGAGGGGAGACGGCATGGCGGGCGTAGCTTATGCTGTCCTTGGATGCCTTGGATGCTTTGAGAATATACGTCTACGGAACGGCACGTCTACTTGTATTTGTAAAACGGCGCGACAGGCAGTTGGCCGACGCCGCTCCGATGATAACGCCGATCGCCACGGGAATAGCGAGTCTAAGCATATAGTTCTACGACTATGCTTCACGTTGCTCACGTTGCTAGGACTTAGGACTTGTATGCTTAGAGTAGAATGTATTGTAGAACTGCTATGTTGCTAGGATTTCAGGACTTGTAAATATATGCTCAATCAAGACTGTATTGTAAACTAGGCCAGACTTTGTCTGCCTGCTATGCTAGAATCAAAACGCCATCGTCCAAGTCCCGTGTCATGCAATTTGCCCCAACGCCTGCGATGAACAACTGCTGAACTGAAAACTGCCGATCTGAACAAAGATGGTCGTCAAAGTCGTCAAGCCCCGCGGCTCACTGGATGGCAATGCGCCGCGACTCCCGCTTGACCTTGGGGATGGACACGGTGAGGATGCCGTTGTCGAGGCTGGCGCGCACGTTGGCCTCGTCGACGGGGACGGGGAAGCTGAAGACGCGCTTGAAGGAGCCGACGCTGCGCTCCTTGATCCAGTAGTGGCCGTCGGACGGCTTCTTCTGCTGGGCCTGGGCCTGGGCCTGGGCCTGCTGGGCCTTGGCCGGGGCCTGGGCCGGCGTCGTGGTGGTGACGACGCCCTTCTCGAGGGCGGCCTCGGTGGCCTCGTCCGTCACCATGGCGTGGTGGCTGGCGGCGGGCGAGGGCGCGCGCACGTCGGTGAAGCCGCCCTCGTCCTCGTTGGGCGTGCGGGCGCCGTCGCCGGCCTCGCTGCCGGCGTCGGAGTGAGTATCAGCCACGGCGTCGGGCGTGGTGCTCTCAGCGGGCGACGCCGGCGGGCTGCCCGCCGAGTAGTTGCGCTCGACGCGGCCGCTGATGACGAGCGTCTGCGGCTCCGTGAACTCGAGCGACACGTTGTTGCGGTCGACGCCCGCCAGCTCGCCGTGCAGCTCGTACGTGCCGTCCGTCTCGCGCACGTCGAAGCGCGGGTTGAAGGTGCGCAGCGACCCAAACACCCCGGACCGGCTCAGCGGGCCGCCGCTCGACGTCTGCGGCGCCGCCACGGCCGTCGTCGACTGGCCCTTGCTCGTCTTCTGCTGCTTGGTGCGCGGCTGGAAGGCCTCGCCGTCGCCGATCAGGTTGCTGAACAGGTCGACAAACGCCTGGTCCGCCGCCGACGGAGCGTAGAAAGCTGGCTGGAAGAAAGGCATTGTGTTGAGGTGTGTGTTGTTGAGTTGAGCGTTGAGTGTTGTGGTGTTGAGCGTGTTGAGCGTTGGCTTGTGTGCTTGAGTGTTCAGATGTCTGATTCTGATGATTCTGATTCTGATGATCGAGGCCACTCTAGCGGAGAGAGGTCCCTTCTTTATACTGCGAGGGCTGCCGCCCGGCCGCCCCTGGAAGCCTCGCCGTGCTTCGCGAAGCTACGGCGATGGCGTGGTCATTCCTGCTTGCCTGGCAGGCAGCGCACCGCCGCGTGCTGACCAGCAGCATCGCCGCCGTTCGCGAAGGTGCTGGAAGGCCGTGTCAGCGGCGACATGACGCACTATGCTGGATGCGCTGCAGCGGGCGCCCGCACGAACCTTCTAGAAGCTTCCCCGCGGCAGCCAATCAGCGCCGCTTCTGGACCCACAGCTGTCTACAGGCCTGCAACACGCAATATGCTTACGCTCTCGATCCTCGTCGAAACAGCCAGCACGAGCTGGCAGGCTGGCGGCGACGTATGCTCGCTCGCTGGACATGCTCCGCCTTCTTCTGGCTGATTCTTATGATTTCATTTTTTGTTATATTTGATGAGTTTATATATGCGAGCACGGTGCTTCACGTCACGTGACACAACATCGTGCACTATACGCGGCCAGCGTCGTCCAGCAACAGCGTTCGTTTGCGAGTCCCTTTGTGCCCAGACGTCTTGGCTCTAGCGGGCGCTCAATACCCCGGAGACGGCAGGCCGGGCGACGACGCGGTGGCGGCCCACGGCCCGGCGCCGGCGCCGGCGCCGGCGGAGGTGGTGATGATGCCGGTGCCGCCAGCCGCGGAGGCGGTCATCTGGTCAAAGAGGCGCAGCAGCTTGCGGCCGACGGCGGCGTCGACCTCGGTGCCGTCGCGGGCGATCTTGATCTCGCGGTTGGCGTTGAGCGGGTTGCGCATGCCGCGCGTGCGGTAAAAGGGCAGCCGCGTGGTCGACAGCCACGCCAGCGCGAACGGCTTGCCCCAGGCCTTGGGGTCGGGGGAGGGGGAGGCGGGCGAGGTGAGGTCGGCGGAGGAGGCCAGGTCGGCAGGGGAGGCCAGGTCGGCGGTCTCGTCAGGGTCGGCCGCCTCGTCCGGTCCTTGGCCTTGGCCTTGGCCTTGGCCGTCGCCGTCGCCGTCGCCGTCGCCGTCGCCGTCGTCGTCGGCCTCCGCCTCCCAGAAGATGGTGCCGCGCGCCGAGTCGTCGACGATGCGGCCGCGCGGCGTGTGCTCGGTGGCCTCGGTGGCGACGGCGCGCGGCAGGTCGGCGTCGCTGGTGGCGGCCGGGGCGGCGGGCGCAAAGGCGATGGCGGCGGCCGGGTCGTGGTTGATGGCGGACGTCATGCGCGCGTAGCCAAAGTACTCGCCCGACTTGTTGGCCGAGAAGACGAGGTAGACGTTGTCGGCGGTCTGGGCATCAGCGGGAGGGAAACGAAGAAGGGGATAATAGAGGAGAGACGAACCCGGAACGCCGTGTCCAGCGCCTCCTCGTTGTGCGCCTGCGTCGCCCAGATGCCCGTGCGGACGCTGCGCTCCAGGTCCTCCACGGTCAGGCTCTTGAGGATAAAGTAGCGGTCCCTCTCTGGGGCCAGCGACGGGAACGTGGATCCGTCCACGCCGCCGCTGGTCGACAGGTCGCCGCCGCTGCCACCACCGCCACCACTGCCACCACTGCCACCACCGCCGCCGCCGCCCCCCGTGCCGTCCACGACGAGGCTCGACGACATGGACGACTTGAGCGGGCTGCCCGCGCGCTTGTCGCTGCTGCTGCCGCCGCCGGCGTCGGCTGCCGACGGGGACGGCGAGGCGATGCCGCTGCTGCCGCCGCTGCTGGCTCCGCCGCCGCCGCCGCCGCCGCCGCCGCCGCCGGCTCCCCCGCCGCCGCTGATTCCCCCTCCGCCTCCCCCCCCGCCCGCCGCCTCGTTCTTGCGCAGCCGGCTGACCAGCCGCACCGACGCAAACCACGTGTCGTTGAGCGCCTGCTGCGCGGCCACGCAGCGCGCCTCGTCCGGGTAGTTGGCAAACGCGCAGTTGCTCTTGGCGATGAGAAACAGCGACTCCAGCCCGCTCGTCTGCCGGCACACGTGGTGCACCAGGCTCATCAGGTCCGTCTGCGGCGGCAGGTTCCCGATCCAGATGGCGTGGCCTGGCTGTCAGCGGGGATCGATCGTGGACGTTCGGGGTGCTGCTGGCTTACCGCTCTGCCGTGGCTTCCGCGGCGGCCCGCGCACCACGCTCGCGCTCGTGCTCGCGCGTCTGTCGCCCACGTGGCCGCCGCTGCCCGCTGCCCCCGGTCCGCCCGACGGCGCCGTCCCTGGCCCTGGCTCTGGCCCTGCCGCCGCCGCCGCCGCCGCTGCTGCTGCTGCTGCATCGACTGCCGGCCTGGGCGAGGGCTGCGACCGCCGCCGCCGCGCCGGCGACGCTCCATAGCTGGGCCCCGAGCCAGAGCGGGCGTAGTGCTGCTGGTGCTGCTGGTGCTGCTGCGGGTGCTGATGCGGGTGTTGATGCAGGTGCTGGTGCGGATGCTGGTACTGCTGGTGGTGGTGGTGCTGCTGCTGCTGCTGTACAAAGTAGTGCGCCGTCGACGGCTGGCCCGGATAGTGGCCTGGCAGCGGCGGCGGGCTGGTCGGGTGCGGCACATGATGATGGTGGTGGTGGTGCGGCGGCGGCGGCGGCGGCACCATGGCCGTCATCTGTCCGCCGTAGTAGGGCGACGGCGACAGCGGCGGCGGAGACTGGGCCATGTAGTAGGGGGCGCCCGCCGGCGGCGGCTGCGGCTGTCCGGCGCCGTAGCCCGTCTGCGGCCGGTAGTCGATCTTGGGCAGCCCCTGGGCCATCGTGTGCATGTCGTAGGGTCCGTAGCCGTGGCTGTGGCCGTGGCTGCTGCCGTGACTGCTGCCGTGACTGCTGCCGTGATGGCTGCCGCTTGCTCCGTGCGGCCGGTACGGCTGCTGGTTCGCGAGCGGGTAGAAGGCATACGGCGGGTAGCCCTGCTGGTAGTGGTGCTGGTGGTGGTGCTGCTGCTGGTGGTGGTGCTGGTGCTGGTGCTGTGGCTGGTACTGGTGCTGGTGCTGTTGATGCTGATGCTGTTGCTTCTGCAGCAGTGCCGGCTGCTGCTGGTGCTCTGCATCCTTTGGGTGCTCATCCCGTGTCTGCTGCTCCGTCCGATCTTGCTGCTCGTCTCGCTGCTCGTCTGGCTGCTCTTCCGCCTGTCCGTCCGTCTGCCTGTCCGTCTGCTCGTCTGGCTGCTCCGGTCGGTCTGGCGGCCGGCCCTCTCCCCCGATCGACGTCTCTCCGCCGTGCGGCAGGTCGGTCATGGGCGATGCGTGTCCCAGACGGGGCGCTCGAGCGAGTCACGGTCGGCCACCGAGTGCAACGGGGGAGCACGCCGAGTCAGTCCGGCCGCGTGTCTGTCTGTCTGTCGTCTGCTGTATGTGTCTGTCTGCCGTCTGTGTCTGTCTGCCGTCTGTGTCTGTCTGCCGTCTGTGTCTGTCTGCCGTCTGTGTCTGTCTGCCGTCTGCGTCTGTCTGCCGTCTGTGTCTATCTGCAAAAAAGGATCAGGCGGGAGCGGTATATAATGAAAGTTGGTCTGGACCGCGGCGGCGAAAGAAAAATTCTCGGCCCGTGGGTCTTGGGTCTCTGATGGCTAGGCTGCCGCCCTCTGGCCTTCATATGGAGAGCGCGTCCAGGCCTCGGACTGGGCGCCGGTGCAGAGAAGAAGCCTGCGCACACGCGCAGGGCATGCTAGCCCAGAGCCCGTACGCGTACCTGGGCAGGAGCACCCGCGCCGGCAGGGAACGGCAGGGCTCGAAAGTGGACACGGCGGACGACGGCGGGCAACTGCTGGGCGGCCTGTGAGGCGATGTGGCAAAAGCCATGTCCAAGTTGACAGGACGAAGAGAGGGAAGGCGGAGGAGGAAGAGGAGGACAATGGAGGAGAGGACAAGGAGGGAGAGGCGAGGAGGAGGAGGCTATGGGACGAGAGGGTGTCGTTGTGTGGCTGGCCCTCTGTGCAGCCACGGGAGCAGGGGCAACGTGGCTGAGCAGGTCCAGAGAAAAAAAAAAACAAAAAAAAAAGAAACAAAGAACAAAAGGAACAAAAAACCGGACCGTAGCTGGTGACAGGTGTGGGACGGGGCCAAGCCTTGCTTCTGGTTCCTGGTTCCGGGAAGAAGACGCAAGGGGAAGCAGAGAGAAGGTGGTGGTGGTGGTGGAGGAGAGGGGAGGAGGAGGAGGAGGAAGGGAAGGGAAGGGGGGGGGGGGGGGCGTGAAAGATGTAAACCCACTCTTTTCTGTTCTAATTTGGTCGGCCGTTGCGAACAGCTCAATCGAGGTGGGCGACGGAGGGCTTCGTCTCTTGTCCCGACCGAACTGCCAGGCCTGGGATTGGCCGGCGGAGACAAGGATGGGGGTTGGCTCTGCCCTGTGGCGAGTGCTGTGGCGAGGGAGCAGGAAGGCTGGCCGCAGCCGAGCGGTCCTCGGGCTGTGGCGGGCTGTGGCTGGATGCTCGTGGACGGGATCACGCAGTTGTCTGCCGTCTGCTCCGTAGGGCTCGGTGGCGACGGGCTGCCGTGCGTGTCAGGGAACTGATATCAACGGAGCACAGAGCACACTGTATATTTACAGCAAATAAGGCATACGAGCATACAGATCCGTCACGAGACACGTCAACGGCGTCGGCGGCGTCGGCGGCCTCGGAGCGGCCGCACTGTCCGCAAGCCGCCAGCACAGCACCCCAGCACACCAGTACCCCAGCACGCCAGTACCCCAGCACCGCACCGCACAGCACCGAGAGACGCCGGTGGCAAGCAGCCAGAAACCGGATTGTCCTGGTGGAACCGAGGGCGTATGCTTAGGCACGGCGGCTAGCCTGCAAGCATAGAGAGAGGTCTGCCCTTACGGAGTATACGGCGCACTCTCTCCAGCTCCCTGAATATACTTTGTGCATGCAAAGCAGGGTCCACGGAACTTACAACGCCGCTCGTACGAGACCTTTGCCACCAGAGGCTGACCCACCCACACACACCCTCCTCCACCCTCCACCCTTGTCCCGCGCGCGCCCTGGTTTTCCCGCCCTCAACCCCCACAGGGCTCTGGTTGGCCTGGCTGGCCGGCCGCCGGGCGCTGGGCGGGCGCTCGACAGGCGAGTCGCCGCCACGAGGGCAGGCCAGGCCGCCAGGCCAGCAAGGCAGCCAGGCAGGGCAATGGAGCCGGACGAGCAGCGCGGATCTATGCTTAAGCTATTCA
Source organism: Ophiostoma fasciatum (assembly GCA_019925495.1). NCBI lineage: Eukaryota > Fungi > Ascomycota > Sordariomycetes > Ophiostomatales > Ophiostomataceae > Ophiostoma > Ophiostoma fasciatum. The sequence continues at coordinate 142,776 of JADHKM010000025.1, read as the reverse complement.
CAACGACAAGTACTTGGACTCCGTACTCGTAGGCGTGAGTCCCTCGCGGCTAGCCGCCGCCGGACGATTCCCTCCGGCTGAAGAAGCCGCTCAGACCACGGCCGTGCAGGGATGGGGAGGGACGCCGGCGGCGACCCGCGGCGGGTCGGTTTGCAGGTTCTCGCTGCTCCGGGCGCGCGCCATCCCACTCCACAGCACGCCAGTGGCGCGCGCCGACTACTCCGTACGGAGTCTGTGGCTCGAACCAGCCAACGGCCGTGGAAGAAAAGGACCTATATAAAAAAAAAAAAAAAAAAATAAAAAAAAAATAAAAAAAAAAAAAAAAAACTAAAAACTGGTTGCGGTCGGCCAACGGCGCAGCCGGGCTGCGGCCGTTGCGGCTGGCAGCCAGCCAAGCCATCCAGCCCGCCAGCCGCCAGCCAGCCACAGGACCGCGGTCTAGGCCAATGGCGGCGCGGGCAGCGTGCTCCGGCAACCTGCCCACAACCTGCCCACAACTAGGCCACCGCTGGCTGGACGCTTCGAGTCCGGCCAGCACCATCGAGCGCCTGTCTCGCCTACGACCCCAGTACTCCGTACTCCATGCAGAACAGGCCGGCCCGCCTCGCCTGCCTGTCACTTGTACTCTGTAAATATATTTATACGTACAACTACAACTACTCCGTAGTACCGTTCCAGGGCTGCCGTCGCCGCCCTTGGCAGCACCTTGGCAGCCGGCGCCGGCATGATGTCATGTCCCCACTTGCGCCGCGCCGTCGGTACCTGGCGATCGGTCACGAGACCGGAGCCGGCGGCCAGCGGAGCCCAAGCACCGCGCATGGCGTTGTGCAAATGCCCAGGCGCCTCTCGCGGTCGCTGTAGTCGCGGCCGTCGCGGCAGTTTCGTCTCTATACCTCTCCACTCCTCTGCTGCCGGCCTGCTGCCCACCGGCCTGCTGCCACCGTGGCCTGCCACCCTCTCGTTCGCCACTGCAGATCCTGCAGAGGCCTGCGGCAGCTGCGGCAGGCCTCGAGCCTCGAACTTATGCATGTGATGCCTGTGACCCTACTCCACGCCGATCCTGGCACAGGGCACAGGAGGCCGCCGAACGCGGCACTCCTCCTACCCCCCCCCCCCCCCCCCTCCTCCCCCTCCATCCTTCTCCTCCCCGCGTGGATAACCATCAGACGGTCGAGATGGCCGCGTCCCTGCAGCGATCTGTCGAGGGGGGGGTGGCTGCTGGCTGCTGCTCCTTGGCCGTTGGCTTATCTTGGGATCTTGGTGGCGTGCGTGCCAGCAGCCACCTGGACGGCTTACGAGTGCGGCGGCTGCGTCTGCCAGCTCTGCCAGGGAAGTTATGCTGCTGCCTGCTGCCTGCCCGGCGGCCTCCCGGCGAGAGCGGTCCACAGCCCGGTCGGCGAGCCCCCGCAACGGTCGATGCGTCCAGGCCTGGCGGTGGCGTCGGAGAAAACGCGCCGAGCTCTAGAACCGCTTTCACATTGGCATTCGGAGATGTGCTCAGACACGCCAAGCGGCATCGATTCACCCTGTATAGCATACAGCACCCAAGACTTCCCCCGTTCACTCCCTAGTCCTTCTTCAGCGGCAGGATAACCTCCTCGATGCCCTCGCGCGTGACGACCATCATCTGCAGAAAGTCGCCGACCTCAATGTGGCGCTCGACGGCGCCGTCAAAGGCGTCCTTGACCAGCGCCTCCACGTCCGGCCGCGGCAGCGGCACGCGCGGGCGCTCCTGCAGGTCGTGGCCCACGCCGCTGCCGGGCACGTACTGGTTCTTGAAGTTGACCTGGTTGTCCAGGAACGGCATGATCAGGCTGGCCGCCGCGCCGCCCGCGCGGCACTGCTCGCGCTCGTAGCTGCCCACCGGGTCGTAGCTGTACACCGCGCCCGTCCCGTCCTCGTCCAGCCCCGCCAGGATCGCGTGCGTGTAGTAGGGGAAGAAGCGCTTCTGGTACAGGATCGTCGACAGCCGCTTCGCGCACGCGTGCACGCTGATCGCCTTGCCGTGCCGGTACCGGTACATCTTGCACGCCGTGTCCAGCCGCTCCTTGAGCGCCTCCCCGTCCGCCGCAAACCCCACCACCGACAGCACGATCCGCGCGTCTTTCTGGTCCGCCGTCGTGCCCCCGATCCGGAACACCTTGGGCGCAAACCGGCTGTTGATCGAGTAGCCCGCCGTGTGCCGCGTGTCGCCCGCCACAATCGCAAAGTCCGCCCCGGCAATCGCCAGCGTCGTCCCGCCGTTGTCCGTGTACCTGTCTGTCAGCGTCTCTCGGTGTCGCCTCTCTCTCTCTCTCCCCACGGCGAAGCCACCTACGGGTCAAATCGGTGCTGCCGCGCGCCCTCCGGCGCCTGCGTCCGCGGCGCCTCCGCAAACGAGTAGCTCGGGCCGTCCATCACCGGATTCTGGTGGAACATGGCAGCCATGGCGGTGGTTGAAGGCGGCAAGGATGGCGGTCGTGGGATGGATGTGGTGTCGATGGGGATGGCGAGGGCAACGGAAGCTTTGCGGCTTCGCAGCTTCGCAGCTCAGGAGGCTGCACCGCACGCGTCCCGGCAGCCTAGCTGGATGACTAAGCAACACGTGACCAAGACCGTTGCAGCCTGCCATTGGTCCGTCGCGGCCAATCAAAACACGTGCGCCCCCTGTCCGCCGGCCCTGTTTGCCAGCTCACGATCCAACTTTCGGCTTCGTTTCGTTGCGGTCAACGGCGCTTCCACGGTCTGCAACGACCACGGCACCCGACCTGCGCCACCAGACAATTCTGTCTTGTCTGCTGTGCGAGCGTGGCCGCTGGTTGTCGTTCTTTGCGAGGAACCACCATTCTTTTGCCTACCCCAGCTTCTTCAGCTTCTTCAGCTTCTTCACCTCCTTCACCTTCAGTTCAGCTCTCCGTTCTTCAGCTCACCTCCGCCATGGCCACGCGCAACATCCGTCAGCGCGCGCTGGAGAAGATCGCCGCGCTGTCGGCCGTCAGCCCGTCGGCGGCGTTTGAAAAGAGCGACCTCGACCGCCTCTGCCGCGCCTGTCCCAGCCACGCCAAGCCCCCCCCCAACGGCTATCCGTCGCGGCCGCTGGGACGCGTGCCGATGGTGGGTGCCCGTGTCCCGGTGTTCCGGACCTTGTCGTCCTGCGAGCGAGCGGCCGCTAACCGTCTAACCAGACCCTCCGCGAGTTCGAGGTCCTGCTGGCGCTGTGCAAGGCGGCGCCCGCCGTGCAGTCGAGCCAGAGCGCGCAGCGGCTGACGCGCCAGCTGCTGCCGTACATCCTCGACGCCCACGCGCAGACGTTTGCGCCGTCGCCCCTCTTCCGCCGCGTCGTGCCCTCGCCCACCGAGGCCCTCGCCTTCCACGTCACGGCCGCCCTGCTCGCGCTCGGCCTGCGCCACGACGACGTCCACGAGGCCGTCGCCGACAACATCTGGGCCTTCCTGGCCGCCTGCGCGCGCATCACCGACGGCATCGAGGCGGCCAGCCGTGCCCAGGGCGCCGGCAACGGCTACACGAATGGCTACACCAACGGCTACACCAACGGCACGACGAACGGGTACGGCAACGGCAACGGCAACGGCAGCGCCAGCGTCAGCGCCAGCGTCAGCGCCAGCACCAGCGACGTGGACGACGCGGGCACGGCCGCGGCCGCCGACGGCAACCTCGAGGACGCCATCCGCACGGCCACCCTGGCTGTGGCGCTGCTGGGCTTCCTCGACGCCGCCGCCGCGCAGGCCTCTTTCTGGCAGGCGGGCGGCCGGCTGGCGCTGGTGTCGCGGCTGCGGCGCGTGCTGTCGGAGCCCTTTCTCGTGGCCGTCGAGACCGCCTTCTCCACCATCCGCACCACCCACGCCACCGACCGCCTCACGCGCGAGTGGAAGCGCCACGTCCGCACCTACTGGGACGCCGGCCGGCCCCTCGGCGCCATGCTGCTGCAGCAGAGCTTCATGCACCTGCTCGTCGCCGCCACCTCCCTGCTCGTCGCCACCCCGGCCGCCCTGCAGCGCACCCACGTGCTCGACCTGCTGCTGGCCGGCGGCGACGGCCTGCTGCAGCCCGTGAACGGCGGCGGCGGCGGCGGCGGCGGCGGACAAGGCGGGGAGAGCCCCGCCGACTTTTCGTCCGTCGAGGTGTATGCGCGCGCCGTCGTGGACCAGATGAGCTACCTCGAGGCGAGCGCCGACTTTGTGCGCAGCATGGGCTCGGCGGCGCAGCAGACGCTGGCGCTGGCCATCCGCGGCACCGCCCTGGTGGGCTACCTGCTCTGCTCGCGCCTCAACGAGGACGCCGCCGACGCCGACCGCCTCATGGCCTGGCTCGAGGACTCGCTGGCCGACCCGGCGCAGATGGCCGACGACCGCCTCTCGTCCGTCGTGCTCAAGGCCCTCGCCCTCATCTGCCGCATCTCGCCCGACTTTGCCGCCTCCGTCAGCCGCCTGCTGCCGCGCTACATTGTGCAGAGCGGCGCGCGCGGCGTGTCCATCGACATCGCCTCCGCCGGCCTCGCCTCCGTCCTGCGCATGCTCTCCACCGACGCCATCATCACCACCATCTACACCCTCGGCAACGTGCTCAGCGCCGGGAACGAGCGCGCGCAGGCGACGACCAACGGGACGGCAGGGACGGCAGGGACGGCAGGGATGGCGGACGCCGAGCCCGAGTCCGTGGCCGGGGACGCCCCCGGCGGCTATGCCGGCCGGCCGTCGATGGGCAGCTCCATCTCGCTGCCCATCCACGGCGGCGAGGAGGAGACGTCGGCGGTGTACGGCAACGTGGTGCAGGCGATCTGCGGCATTGCCAGCGCGTGCCGCGACACCAAGATCACGGCGCTGGCGCAGACGATGCTGCTGCAGAAGATTGGCAAGATCAACAGCGCCGTCGACGCGCAGATCCTGCCGGCGGCGGCGGTGCTGGCGCTGTCGGCGGGCCCGCTCGAGTTCCGGTCGCTGCTCAAGACGTACGCGCGCATGTGCCACGTGGCCACGGTGGAGGACCGGCCGAGCCTGCGCGCGGCCGTGCGCAGCGCGCGCAACTACCTGTCGGCGCACCTGCGCCGCGACTCGCCGCTCTACGACCTGTACTGGGAGCACCTGCTGGACGAGATCGTGGCCAAGGGCGACGTGCACCAGACGCACCACGCCAAGGAGTCGGACGTGGAGCTGGCCGCGAGCGAGATCGCGGAGCTGCTGCAGCCGCTGGCCGTCTTCATGGCCGCCAACGACCTGGCGGTCGACGGGGGGGAGGGGGAAAGCGGCGGCGGCAGCCAGGAGGACGGAAACAACAGCAGCAACAACAACAACAACAACAACAGCAGCGGCAGCCGGCTCGGCGGCAGCAACAAGTACAACAGCGACAACGACGACGACGAGGCGCACGCGCTGATGCGCGACGCGTGGTTCAACATTGTGGTGCACGGGTTTACGCCGCGGACGCCGCGGGGCCAGCAGTACCGGGACGAGCTGCGGGTGCTGGCGGTGCACTCGCCGCCGCTGGTGGCGGAGCAGCGCGGGGAGCAGGTGGAGAGCGACATTGAGCTCAACACGGTGCTGCGGCGGGGCATGAGCTCGGAGCGGGAGGCGATGCAGAAGAAGACGCTGGCGGAGCTGGTGCCGGGCAAGACGAGCGAGATCCGGGGGCTGAGCTACCGCAAGACGATCTTCCTGCAGGCGGCGTACCTGGTGGAGAGCCTGCGGGCGGACGCGGGCGACTGCACCAAGGCGCTGTCGTACTTTCTGGAGCCGAGCATGCGGCGGGGCGACGTGAGCAGCATCATGGAGGGCATCGCGGCGGCGGTGGTGGACAAGTACCTGCGCAAGACGCTGTCGGGCAGCGACGTGCGCTTCTCGGCGCCGTACGCGGCGTCGCAGCTGGCGGCGGTGTTCTGCGCGTGCTGCCACCGCATCGAGCGCGTGCAGCAGGCGGCGTACGCGTGCGCGGACCGCATCGTGCGCGACGTGCCGTCGGCGCTGTGCCACCGGTCGTCGCTGTTTGCGCTGCTGGAGCTGCTGTCGCTGCTGTGGACGAGCTGCCTGGAGGCGGAGACGGACCAGTACGCGCCGCGCAGCACCTTTGCGTCGCGGCGCGGGCGCGTCGCCGTCGCCGTCGCGCTCTCGGACGACTACCGCCTGCGGCGCGCCACGCTCGACACGCTCTACCGGAAGGCGCGCGCCTGGGTCGCCGGCGTCATCAGCCTGGCGCCCGCCGACGTCAAGGGCCTGCTGCAGACGTACCTGTCCGAGTGGGACGACGACGTCGGCACCTACGGCCACATCTCGCTCGGCCGCTCCTTTGCCATGGAGATGGGCTTCTCCATCCCGGCGAGCGACCAGCGGCTGACGTCGCTGGACCTCGGCGTGGGCGGCGGCGGCGGCGGCGGCGGCGGCGGCGGCACCGCTCTGGGCGCCGTCAACACGGCGTCGCAGTTTGTCGCGCAGTATACGTCGCGGCAGGAGTACCGGCACGCGGGGGGGGAGCCGGTGCTTGACCGCAGCAGCCTGGCGTGGCTGCCGCGGACGGGGCCGGCGGGGCGGCGGTCGTCGCTGCTGCCGCCGGGGCCGGCGGACGCGGCGGCAGAGAGCCTGGACGCGGTCAGCGCGCTGGTGCAGCTGGAGCAGCGGGTGCAGCGGCGGCAGGCGACGCCGCTGGGCGACGTGCGGGACGTGCTGCGGCGGGCGGCGGCGCTGCTGTGCCGCGGGGGCAGCAGCCGGGGCAGCGGCAGCAGCAGCAGCTGGGAGGAGGGCGACCAGAACACGATGGCGCAGCACCTGGTGAGCATCCCGTGCGGGCTGTTTACCAAGGCGGCGGTGAAGCTGGGGGTGTCGCTGTGGCTGGGGGTGATCAACGAGAACCCGGCGATGCAGCCGCGGATCCTGGGGGCGGTGCTGCAGCAGTGGGAGCGCAGCATCCAGCAGCGGCGGGGGCTGTTCAGCCGAAGCGCAGCGGCCGACGCGGACCCCTTTTTCTGCGCCATGGAGTTTGCGCCGAGCGACAGCGCGACGGTGGCGCAGCGCGGGCAGCGCGTGCACGACCTGCTGGCGCCGCACACGCGGCTGCTCGAGTTCTTGCAGAGCCACTTCAACGCGACGCGGCTCGGCAGCGTGGACGTGCAGCGGGGGTTCCTGCGCATGCTGGACGTGACGCTGGACGCGGTGCCGGCGCTGCGGTTTGGCGGGGGGGAGGACGGCGCGGACAGCACCAGCGCGGCCATCCACCCGCTGGCGCGCGAGCTGTGGTTCCGGATCGTGCTGTTTGGGCTGCACGTGCTTCGGTTCAGCTCGACGATCGGGGCGGTGGCGCAGTGGCGGCTCAAGGACAAGCTGCTGTCGGCGGGCCTGCGGTGGTTTGCGAGCCCGGTGCCGCGGTGGGCGTTTGGCAGCAACAACCTGCAGGTGCGGACGGAGCTGCGGCTGCTGGCGGACGTGGCGGCGGCGGTGCGGGCGGTGGGGTACATTGGGGCGCACGCGGTGGTGGGCGGCGGGATGCGGTCGCTGCAGGGCAAGGAGCAGCTGCTGCAGCTGCTGCTGGAGAGCGAGCAGCAGCGGCTGCTGGTGTGGGCGTTTCCGCTGGAGGCGGGGGCGGCGGCGGCGGCGGCGGCGGCGGGCCTCGGGGCACCGGCGACGGCCCCCAGCAAGGCGGCGGCGGCGGCGACGGCGGAGGCGCTGGTGCCGCTGATCCGGACGGCGTGGCAGGAGAGCCCGTCGCTGGCGGTGGCGCTGGCGGCGCGGTTCCCGCAGGCGCGGGTGCAGCGCGAGGTGCGGTGGCTGCTGGTGAACTTTGCGGCGCGGGCGGTGGACGAGCCCGGGGCGCTGGGGCTGCTGCTGGACGGGGCGCTGGCGGCGGACGTGCGGTTCCAGCTGCAGTACCTGCTGTTCTGGGCGCCGGTGAACCCGGTGACGGCGGCGACGTACTTCTTGCCGGGGTACGCGTGCCACCCGCACCTGATCCAGTACGCGATGCGGGCGCTGGAGAGCCACTCGGTGGACGTGACGTTCTTCTACGTGCCGCAGATTGTGCAGACGCTGCGGCACGACGCGCTGGGGTACGTGGCGCGGTACATTCTGGAGACGGCGCAGTTCTCGCAGCTGTTTGCGCACCAGATCATCTGGAACATGAAGGCCAACGCCTTCACGGACGACGAGGGCCTGGTGGCGGACGCGATCAAGCCGACGCTGGACGGGGTGCTGGCGCGCATGGTGGCGGGCTTCTCGGCGGCGGACCGGCAGTTCTACGAGCGCGAGTTTGCCTTTTTCGACGAGGTGACGGGCATCTCGGGCAAGCTGAAGCCGCTGATCCGGCGGTCGAAGCCGGAGAAGAAGCAGAAGATCGAGGAGGAGCTGCGGCGCATCAAGGTGGAGGTGGGCGTGTACCTGCCGAGCAACCCGGACGGCGTGGTGATTGGCATCGACCGCAAGTCGGGCAAGCCGCTGCAGAGCCACGCCAAGGCGCCGTTTATGGCGACGTTTCGCATCCGCAAGGAGCGGCGGGCGCTCGAGGGGGCCGGCGGCGGCGAGGAAGACGGAGGGGGGGGCGCGGCGGCGCGCGAGCCGCAGACGATCGAGGTCTGGCAGTCGGCCATCTTCAAGGTGGGCGACGACTGCCGGCAGGACGTGCTGGCGCTGCAGATGATCGCGGCGTTCCGGGGCATCTTCCAGGGCGTGGGCCTGGACGTGTTTGTGTTTCCCTACCGGGTGACGGCGACGGCGCCGGGGTGCGGCGTGATCGACGTGCTGCCCAACTCGGTGTCGCGCGACATGCTGGGCCGCGAGGCGGTCAACGGGCTGTACGACTACTTCCTGTCCAAGTACGGCAACGAGGACGCGCTGCGGTTCCAGGCGGCGCGGGCCAACTTTGTCAAGAGCATGGCGGCCTACTCGGTCATCTCCTTTCTGCTGCAGTTCAAGGACCGGCACAACGGCAACATCATGATCGACGACGCGGGCCACATCCTGCACATTGACTTTGGCTTCTGCTTCGACATTGCGCCGGGCGGCATCAAGTTTGAGCGCGCGCCCTTTAAGCTGACGTCGGAGATGCTGGCCGTCATGGGCGGCCGCACCGACGGGCAGCCCTTCCAGTGGTTCGAGGCGCTGTGCGTCAAGGCCTTTCTGGCGGCGCGGCCCCACGCCGACAAGCTGGCCCAGATGGTGCACCTGATGCTCGAGAGCGGCCTGCCGTGCTTCAAGCCCGAGACGGTGCGCCACTTCCGCGAGCGCTTTGTGCTGGAGCGCAGCGAGCGCGAGGCCGCCGACTTTATGCGCGACCTGATCAAGAAGAGCTACGCCAGCTACTCGACGGGGCTGTACGACCAGTACCAGTGGATGACCAACGGGATTCCCTATGCGTCGAGCTAGGGGGGAGGGGGGGCCAATGGACGGAGGCCGAGTGACAGATGGGGGGCAGTGTGACCTACGGGGACGGCGTGACAGACGGGGGCGGCGTGACAGACGGGGGCGGCGTGACAGATGGCAGGCCGAGTGACGAAGACGGCAGGCGGCGTAATCTAAAGTCAGACATAAGTACAGCCCTAAATGCGGGCCAATTCAGCATACGGCAACAGACCAAATTCATCTAAGCATAGTCATCATCTTTCCAGAACCATGGGCGGCGCCGCCTTTTCGTCGGGCGCCGACCCGCTCGCCACGCCGCGCATGCCGCCGGCCGTCTACGCCGCCGCGCGCGCGCGCTGCCACGCCGTGCTGCGCGGCCTCTTTGCCGTCGTGGCCACGCCCGTCGAGGGCCCGGCCAAGGCCGACTACGGCGACGTCGACGTGCTGCTGGCCCTGCCGTGGGGTGCCCAGGGGGCTGCCCAGGAGGCCGCCCAGGACACCGCCCAGGACACCGCCGCGCTGCTGGCCGAGGCCGCCCGCCGCCTGGGTGCCGTGCGGGCCATCCTGCGGCCGGACGCGGCGACGCTGGCCGTGCGGTGGCCGGAGGATGGGGAGGGCGAGGGGGAGGGCGGGGGCGAGGGCGAGGGCGAGGGCGAGGGCGAGCCCGGACAGGAAAAGAGGCACATCCAGGTCGACCTCGCCGTGCTGCCGTCGCTGCCGCGCTTCCACTGGGCCCTCTTCCGCCACGCCCACGGCGACCTCTGGGCCATCCTGGGCGCCGCCGTGCTGCGCCCGCTCGGCCTCACCGCCGACGACCGCGCGCTGTGGCTGCGCGTCCCCGAGATCGAGCGCGCCCACCGCCGCCGCGCCCGCGTCTTCCTCACCGACGAGCCCGCCGACGTCCTGCGCTTCCTGGGCCTGCCGCTGCTGCGGCCGGACGCGGGCAGCACACCCTCTGCGCCCCTCAGCACCTTCTGGGAGGCCCCCTTTGCCACGCCCGCCGCCCTCTTTGCCTACGTCGCCGCGTGCCGCTTCTTTCCCGACGCCCCCGACCTGCTGCCTGCGGACGCCTCCGCCAGCAAGGACCGCCACCTGCTTGCCCGCCCGCTGTTCCGCCAGTGGGCCACCGTCTTCGTGCCCGCCGCCCGCCGGGCTGCTGCTGCCGGCGCCGCCGCTGCCGGCGCCGCCGCTGGTCGGGCCGCCCCCACCCGCGACGCCGTGCGCGACGCCGCCTTTGCCGCCTTCCCCGGCGCCGCCGCGCGCTACGCCGCCGCGCGCACCGCCTGGCTGCGCGAGCAGCACCTGCTGGCCGTGCGCGCTGCCGCCAAGGCCGCCGTGCCCGCGGACCTCCCCGGGCGCCAGCGCCGCGCCGTGTGCGCCGCCGTGCAGCGGCACCTGCGGCTGGAGGTCCGCGGCGAGGACGAGGACGACAACGACGACGAGGACGACGGAGAGGCCAGCGAACGCGTGGCCGACAGGGCTGCCGCGTGGACCGTCGAGGGCGTGGCGGCGTTTGTGCGCGCGCACTGGGCTGCCCTCGCGGCCGGGGACGCACCTGCCGAAACGGTGGCGCGCCCCGTGTCGGGACGGCCCGCGTCGGCGGGGCAGGAGCGGCCCGCAATCGGCCAGCCGCCGCCGTGAGCAGCAGACGACAGACGAGACAGACAAGGAAAGTGCGAATTGGCTCAGACTATGGACGGCTCTACTCGGGCCATATGGTCGCGCAGGATCTTGACCACGTCCCTATGCTTCATTTTCTCCGCCAAATGGAGCGGCGTCTCGCCAGACTTGCTCTTTGCGTTGATGTCGGCGCCTTGGGAGATCAGCTCCCACACAACCCGCCAGTGCCCCTTCTCTACAGCGTAGAACAACGGTGTCATGCCGCGGTGATTGCGCGCATTGGCGTCGCTGCACCAGTCGAGGAGCAGCCGTGCCACATTTGTGAACCCAAAGCTGGCGGCATTGAAGAGCGGCGTACAGCCCTCGTTGTCGCGGGCGTCGACGTTGGCGCCTTTGCCAAGGAGCACCAGCGTCATTCTCCCCCAGCCGTTCGCGGCGGCTTTGAAGAGCGGCGTACAGCCCTCGTTGTCGCGGGCGTTGACGTTGGCGCCTTTGTCAAGGAGCAGCCGCGCCGTTTTCTCTCTGCCATTTGCGGCTGCTACGAAGAGCGGTGTGCGGCCAGTTCCGTCCTGCACCTCGATATAGACGCCTGCGCCGAGCAGCATGTGCAGTGTGTCCGAGCTCCGAGCTTTCGTGGCGTAGTGCACCGGTCTTTGGCTGCGCTTGTCCCGCGCTTCTTTCTTGGCGCCCTTATCCAGCAAGAGCCGCGCGACCTTCGAATATCCGGCGCCACATGCCAGCATGAGCGCAGTGGCACCATCCCTGGGTCGTCGAGCGTTGACGTCCGCGCCGTGGTCGAGGAGCAGCCGCACGTTGGCCACGCGTCCCGTCCCGGCCGCTGCCATAAGCGGCGTGCCGTCCCTCCCGCCCCCTCCGTCGTCAGCCTGGGCGCCGTGGTCAAGAAGCAGCTTCAGAATCGCCTCTTTCTCAAATACCGCCGCCCGGCCCAGCGCTGTCTCGCCGTCCTTGTCGCGCGCCGCCACGTTGGCACCGTGGTCCAGCAAGGGCCGTATGGCGGCCTTGTTCCTGAGTCTTACGGCCGTCATCAGGAGCGTGCGGCCCCCCCCGTCGCTCGCGTCGACGGCCGCGCACCGGCCGAGGAGCAGCCGCACGACGGCCTCGTTCCTGTAGCCCATGGCCTCCATCAGGGGCGTGTGGCCCTTCTTGTCGCGCGCGTCGACATCCGCGCCCTTGTCCAGGAGCAGCCGTACGGATGCCTCTTGACCGTAGTGAATAGCCATCCACAAGGACGTACGGCCCTCGGCGTCGCGCGCTTCGACATCCGCGCCCTTATCCAGGAGCAGCCGTATAAAGGCCTCGTTCTCGAGGTTTCTATCCACCATCAAGGCTGTACAGCCCTTCTTACCGCGCGCGTCGATACCCGCGCCCTTGTCCAGCAAGGGCTGTGCGGCGGCCTTGCTCCCGAGTCTTATAGCCATCATCAGGAGCGTGCGGCCCTCGGCGTCGCGCGCGTTGACATCCGCGCCCTTGTCCAGGAGCAGCCGCATAATGGCCTCGTTCTCGAGATCCATGGCCGCCATCAGGGGTGTGCGGCCCATCTTGTCGCGCGCGTCGACATTCGCGCCCTTGTCCAGGAGCAGCCGTACGGATGCCTCTCGACCATAGTAAATAGCCATGGTTAAGGGCGTACGGCCCCCGGCGTCGCGCGCTTCGATATTCGCGCCCTTATCCAAGAGCAGCCGTACAATAAACTCGTTCACGGGGTGAAGAGCCATCCTCAGTAAGATCGTGCAGCCCCCGGCGTCGCGCGCGTTGACATCCGCGCCCTTGTCCAGGAGCAGCCGCATAATGGCCTCGTTCTCGAGATCCATGGCCGCCATCAGGGGTGTGCGGCCCCTCTCGTCGAGTGCGTCGGCATCCGCGCCCCGGTCAAGGAGCAGCCGCATGACGGCATCGTCCTCGTTCTTGGCCGCTTGTTGGAGTGCACGCGCGCCGCGTTGTGACTGCACCCAGACGTCGGCGCCCATGTCGAGGAACTGCTTGACCATCTTCTCCCGTCCGTTCTCCACGGCCAGGATCAGCGGACGGTGGTCCGAGCGAATAAACTCGCTCACGGACGAGCTCTTGCTGAGCAGCCACTGAAGGGCATTGTCTAGGCCGTTTTGGATGGCCCAGAGCAAGATGTTCTCCATGAGTGTTTCATCGCTGGCCGGCCCCCAGACACGCTTGAGAAGCAGGTGAACGACGGACAAGTGTCCCCCCTCCAGCGCCCACATGAGAGGCGTGCGGTCCAGGTTGTCCGTGGCATTGGGGTCCACGTCGGTGCGGTTCAGGAGCAGCCTCACGATGGGCTCGTGCCCGCATTCCGCCGCGTGCGAGAGCACCGTCCGCCGCGTGGTCGGGTGAACCAGGCCGTCCCCGACATCGCGGCGTGCCAGGAGCATGCGGACGATGGTCTCGTGGCCCGCCCGGGCGGCCCGGAACAGCGGCGACAGGCCCTCCGCATCCCATGAAGCGACGCGGACGTCGCTTCGGGTCAGCAGCAGCCACAGCGAAGCCTCGCAGCCCCTCTCCGCCGCGTACGACAGCGGCGTCCGGCCGTGTCTGTCGGCCCGGTCGGCCTGGACATTGGGACGTGCAAGCAGCCTGGTGGCCGTCTTCCCGTCTCCGGATTTTGCTGCTTCCACCAGGGTCGCCAGGGAATCGCCATGGACGCCGTAGGTGTCGCTCTCGTAGTTCCGCCACGTATCCAAATGTTCACGGAGCAGAGAAGCGAGCAGAAAGGTCGAAGACGTCATCTGCAGCTTCACACGGAGACGCGTAGTGTTGGTAACTGTGAACCGGTCGAGGGAAACGGACTGGCACAAGCAGCCCCCGCAACGAAAAAAGGACTCCATGGTGAGAGAGTCGTCGCCGAGGCCGATGCACATGAACGAGTCCTCGTCTCCGTTGTCCGAGCAGGGAAGGATCGCGATGCCCAGGAATCCGTATCCCATGCCGCAAAAGGGCAGCTCCAGGTTGATGCCCTGGTTGTCGATCGTCCACGGCCGGCTGGCAGCGAACGGCAGCGGTTTGACCGTGATGTTGTCCGCCTGCGCAAAGGCCCGCGGGGAGGTCGCCAGCAAGCCGCTCTTATCGGACATTTGCTGCGGATCATTCCAGGCGAAGATGCTGTAGTCGTCGGAGACCCTGAGGATCTCCTCCTGCAGCCGCACAAAGGCCTGCTCCCGCTCGCCGTAGAGCAGCGGCATGTGGATGCCAAAGATGCCCAGCAGGCAGTACGCGATGTCCTCCACGCGCGTCGTCTTCCTCCGCGACGCCCATGCCATGCGCTGCGCCACGCTCATGCTGCTCAAGCGCGCCTGCCGGCACAAAACGCTCTTTGGGATGCCCGTGCGCTGCATGATCGCCTCGCTGTGCATATTCTTGGTCCCGAGGCACGCCCACTGCGTATCGAAAAACGTCACCCGCCCCGGCGCGATCAGCTCCTGCAGCGTCCAGCCGCGTTCGAACCACTCGCTTTTTATAATGTGCTCCGCCAGCCGTTTGCGGTCCCCAGCGACGCAGTCCATCGAGATGCCGCTCTTCACGAAGCTGCACCACGTGTTCTTGTCGAAGAACTTGTCCGCATAGTCGTCGTCCTCCGGGCCGTCGTCCTCCGGGCCGTCGTCCTCCGGGCCGTCGTCCTCCGGGCCGTCGTCCTCCCGGCCGTCGTCCTCCGAGTCGTCGTCCCCCCAGCCATCGTCCTCCGAGCCGTCGCCTGCAGAGCCATTGTCCTTTGACGCGTCGTCTGCCGCTGCGTTGTCGTCTTTTGTCGGGGTCACCAGATCGGGTTCCCACAGCACGTCCGCCAGGTACGCATAGCAGTCCGACGCCTCCTCATACCACCGGTACATGGAGTTGATGGCCTCGGACAGCTCGGCGCTGCTCGTCTTGTCGATGCAGCACGTGTCCATCCACGCGTGCGTGAACTTCTCCTTCTGCGCCAGCTCCAGGAAGCCCCGCAGCTTGGCGTAGCCCTTCTTGGCCTCGTGCCGGCCCTGCTCCACGTCCTGCAGCGTCACCTCCTCCTCGCCCCAGCGGTGCGACAGGATCACATACTCCGGCACGTTCTCGAAAAACTCGCGGATCTCCACCCGCACGGGGCCCGTCTCGTTGACCACCAGCAGGCGCATGGCTCACGATGGGTGCCGTCGCCGGTATGAAGTGTGCTGCTTGATGTGTGTTTGGGTTTGGGTCTGAGTCTGGGCTGAGTCCGAGCCTCAGCCCTGTGAAGGAGGGGGCCGACGGCTGATAAGGCTCTTCCGGCGTGGCATTGCCGTGGCGCAGTCTCCGACCAGGCGAATCATATCGAGGCGGCCTGCCAACATCCAGGCAGCCTTCCGCTGGACAGCGAATCATCGGGCATGGCTTTCTTGACAGCCGGCGAGGCGAACCCGTGGCGTGCCAGCCGAGGTGGAGCATCCTGTGCAATGGTGTGGTGTGTCCTGTGGGTTCTTGAGGCTCACCAGCGCAGATGGTGAGAGAGATTCTCTTCTGATGGCCAGTTGGTCTGTCCATCGCACGTCACTTATATGGTCACGTGACAACCAGACGACGACGACGATGCTTCAAAACAGCCCAAGACAGCCGGCGCATGCATTCACGTCGAGGTGCGGCGGCGCTGTCGCCCAGCCGCCCTTTTCCTGCCTGTGCGTATTCATCCCGACCCCCTCCCACCCCACCCAGTGCCCCTAGTTAGTCCCCCGACCACCACCAGCCGCCCACGGCCTCGTCGGCGGCCATGCTCTCCGGCTCGCGCGGAAGCCTGCGCCTGTCCTCGTACTCGAACTCGTACTCGCCCTCGCCCTCGCCCTCGCCGTCACCCCCGCCCTCGCCCTCGTACCCCCGCCGAGCCTCGCGCGCCCGCCGCTCCTGCTCGCGGGCCTCGCGCGCCCGCCGCCACGCCTCCAGCTTGGGCCGGGCGTCGGGCGGCGGCGTCCAGGGCGCCACGAGCCCCCGCTTCTGCAGCCGCCGCCGGTGCCGCCGCTTCTCCTCAAAGGAAAAGTACGTCGGGTCCACCGTGCGGATGTCCGTGCCCGTGGCCGCGTCCCAGGCGTCCGCCAGCCAGTCGCCCGCCGCGTCGGCCGCCTGCGCCGCCAGCGCCCGCCCCCGGCCCCCCGTCAGCCACTGGTCCGCCTTGACCGGGATCGCCAGCCCAAACGACGGGTCGTCCGGCGACCACCGGCACGCCTGCCCGCTCTGGCACGCCTCCGGCCGGCAGTACGCCGCGCACGCCGCGCCCTCCGCCGCCAGCCACACCGCCAGCACCGCCGCCAGCACCCCCAGCAGCGTCAGCCGCCGCCCCTGCGGCGCCGCCCGGTACAGCCGCGGCACGGGGATGCGCACGTAGGAGACGGTCTCCCCGGGGGGCACCGCTGGGTCCGTGGCCTCTTTCTTCACCCGGTTGGTCATCGTCGAGGTCGTCGTCTCCGGCTGGGCCGTCTTGACCGTCTTGGCCGTCTTGGCCGTCTTGGCCTTCTCGACCGTCACGGCCGTCCTCTTGGTCACCCGCTCCGGCACCGCGGCCTTCTCGTCCGCGCTCTCGGCCTCGCTCTCGGCCTTGACCACGGCTTCGGTGCTCGCCAGACCCCCCCGCGACACGCCGTCCGACACCCGGTCCTCGAGCCGCTCGATGCCCTTCTTGGCCGTCTGCACGTCCAGGATGTACGTCGAGATCGACTGGCTCATCCGCCGCAGCCGCTCCGAGTCGGGGTTGGCGGGTGGGGCGCCTGGCTGATCGTCCAGTTTGCCGCCCGGCTCGTCGCCCGAGTGGGCGTCCGGACCGGCCCCCGGCTGGCCCCCCAGGGACCCGGCCAAGGCCTCCTTGCCCAGGAGCGCGTCAAACTCGTCCAGCGTCGAGTCGTCCACCTGCTGCGCGCGCTGGATCGCCAGCAGGTCGTCGCGCGCGCTCGTCGGCCGCGCCGAGTTGACCAGGGGCGGCGGCGTGCGGGAGCGCGACCCCGGGCGCGACCTGGGGCGGGAGCTGGGGCGGGATCCAGACTGCTGCGACCCGGGCCGGGATCCGCGCGTCGACGAGCGGCTCGCCGGCCGGGGGTCGGTCGTTTTGGCTGGCTCGTCCGCCTTTGCCGGCTCGTCCGCCACCTCGACGCGCTCCGTCCGCACCGTCGCCGGCGTGTCCACATAGGCACCCGTCACGCGCGGCGTCGGCTGCAGCAGGTAGTTGTCGGTCGACGTCTTGGCGGCGCGCGGCGTGACGGCGTCGTCGAAGCCCGCCTTGGCCGGGGCCCCCTCGTTCTCCTTGTCCTCGGCGGCGTCGTTGTTGTCGTCCTCCTCGTCCTCGTCGCCGTACGGCGACGGCGCCCGGATCGACCCGCGCTCGGACTGGTTCTCGGCCGGCGCAAACAGCTTCATCTCGGCCTCGATGCGGTCCACCGGGTCCGACTCCGACTGCGCCATGCTCGACCGCTTCGCCGATGCCGCCGACGACGACTCGGCCGAGTCCGCCCGCCGCAGCTGCGCAAAGCCCACCGTCGGCCGCAGCGTGTCCGCGTCTCGCGTGCGCCCCAGCAGCCTCCCGTCTTTAGCGAGGACGCCGGCCGGCTTGCTGCTGGCCGTGGCGCTGCCGCTGCCGGAGCCGCTGCCGCTGCCGTTGCCGCCGCTGCTCGCCCCGTCCTTGGCGAGGAGACCCGGCGGCGGCCGGCTGCTGCCGCTGGCGTTGCTCTCCCGCCGCTCGGCCGCCGCCACCACCGACGTCGTCACCCGCGCCAGCTTGCGCAGCAGCTCGTGCGACCCCGTCCGCGAGTGCGACGACGTCGACGACTGGCGCGACGAGCTGCCGGGCCCGGGCGCCGGGAGACTGCCGAGACCGGCGCCAGCACCAGCGCCAGCGCCAGCGCCGCCCGCGTCGGTCTGGGCCCGCCGTCCGCGGTCGGTCGACGCCGCCCGGTAGATGGTCACGGGCGTGTTGGGGATGCGCTCGCCGTCGTCGGCTGGGTTGCCGTTGCTGTTGCTGTTGCCGTCGCCCTCGCGGTCGCCGTCGCCGTCGACCTCGCCCTCGGCTGCCTCCTGCGCCTCCCGCGCCTCCCGCGCCTCCCGCGCCTGCTCGGCGCGCAGGTGCTCGTAGCTCGGCTTGCGGGTGGCGTCGGCGGCCGGCGCCCGGAACGCCGCGTTGCGCTGGCGGATCATGTCCAGCTTGGCCGCCGCCGACATGGCGCCCACGGCCCCGAGGGCGCCCAGCACGCCCTTGCCGACGTCCTTCTCGCGCGCCCGGATGTCCTCCAGCGTCTTGTTCGTGCGCTCCGCCGGCAGGCCTGCGAGGCGGCGGGGGTGGGTCGTCTCTTCGTCGTGGGCACCCTCCTTCGCTTGGTCCGCCGCCGCCGCCGCCGCCGCCGCCGCCGCCGCCGCCCGTTCGTCTTCCGCAAAGTGCAGGTCCACCTCGCGCTCGCGCTGCCGGATCTCGTCGATCTTGTTGTTGCGCCGCTCCGTCGGCAGCGCCGGGGCGGGGTCGGCCGGCGCGTCGCGGTGCCCGTCGTCCCCGGCCTTGAGCGGCGGGCTCGCCGACACCGTCAGGTCGGCGGCGGTAAAGTCCTCGTCGGCGTCCCAGGCGAAGCTCTTGCCGAGCGACGCGTCCGCCGGGCCAGCCGGGCCCTGGTCCTCCCCCGCCGCGGCCGCCACGTCCGGCGCAGACACCATGCGCTTGAGGTAGCTACCCCCGGGCTTGTTGCTGGTGCTGGTGCTGCTGCCGCTGCTGTGGCGGCTGCCCAGGGACGCGCGGCCCGCCGGCGGACTCGCCGCCGCGGCCGTCGACAGCGGGGCCTTCTTGCTCTTGTCGCTCAGGCTGCTGTTACTGGCCCGGCGGTGGAGCTCGCGGCCGGCGACGGCGATCTTGGGGCTGACGCGCGCCCGCGGCGAGAACAGGCCGCCGGGCTTCTCGCCCAGGGCCACCATCATGCGCGCGCGGTCCTCGTCGAAGCGGATGCGCCGCAGGTCCGCGTCGTCGCCTGTTGCCCCGGCGGCCGCTCCGTTGCCGGCCGCCGTCTGCGTGCCCTCGCCGCCGCCGCCGCCGCCGCCGGGCGCCGTGCTCCACCGGCGCTGCGGCGAGCGGTCGGCGGCAAACGTGGGCTCGGCCAGCCGCCGCGCGGTGCGCCGGCCGCCAATGTCGAGCGGCGACTGCGCCAGAATCTTCTGCATGCGGCTCTCGCTGGCGCTGGCGGGCGTCGTCGAGGCGACGCCTCCGCGCGGAGCCCCGGCCGGCGTCGTGCTGCCGCCACCGCCGCCGCCGCCGCCCGCGCGGTTGTTGCGCCAGGGCCGCGGCGCCGGGCTGGGGGACCCCTGAGCCGCCGCCGCCGCCGCTGCCGCAGCGGCCGCCTCGTCCTCTTCTTCCACCATCCTATACGCGTCCGAAATGGTGATGGGTCGCCGCGGCGTCGGGCGGGGTCCGTTGTTGTTGTTGTTGTTGTTGTTGTTGTTGTTTGTGTGGTGGTTCTTGGTGCTGCTGGCGGCGGCCTGCGAGGGGGAGGGCCGGGGGATGCGCGTGGCCATGCCGGCGGCGGAGCTGCGGCCGCGCACGGCGTCCGACTGCTGCGAGCTGGTGCTGGAGCGGCGCGAGTCGAAGCCAAAGTGGCCGCCGTGCGGGCCGCCGTGGCCGTCGGTGCCGCTCGACGTGTCCGAGGTGGCGCCGGGCGACGCGGCCGCGGCGCGCCGCTCCATGGTCTCCTTGGCCTCGCGCAGCGTCTGGAAGCTCGTCTTGCGCGTGGGCAGGCGGCTCGTCGCAAGGCCCGGAGTCGCACCGCGAGGTGGTAGCGTGTGCGGCTGCGGCTGCGTGCTCTTGGACGCGTCCATGTCGTCTGTTGTCGAGGGGGGGAAGTTCTTGGCACTCGGTCGTTCGCCCAGGGGGGTCGATCAGATCAGGCACCGGAGCATGGTGATGCCCGGATGTATGGCAGGACAATAGGTAGAACAATCGGCAACGGGGACCAAAAGAGAATGGAAACAAGACAGCAAGACAACACGACAACAAAACAAGAAGATAACAGTCGCGTCGCGAGAAGCGCGCGCGTGGCCCACGATGGAGGAGGAGAAGCGCGCCGTCTCCACGGACCGCCGAACGTCTCGCGTGTGTCCCTGGATCGCTGGGTCGCGGGGTCGCTGGGTGCGGTGTCGTTCGCGTCCTCGCGTGTCGTGGTCCCGGAAGCGAGAAAGGAGAGAGAGGAGGAGAGATCGCGAGCTCGTGCAACGACACGCACGGGCCACGTGATGACCCACACCAGCTCGAGGCGCTAAGCAGCCGAGTCCACCGGCGTGAGCCATGTGACTGGTCATGTGATATGTACTTGACCAACGCTGCGTCGCCCGGGCGTTCATCTCCCCGGCTGACGCGGCACCGATCTGTCCTTTGCACACCATGGCCGCACAACCGACTGTGCTGCGTCCTCTGGGCGGATAGTGAGTGGCGTCGGAGGGGCGAGAATGCCCGGAGAAGGCTGTCGGCTGACCTCTGCAAAAGCGAGCAGTTCTCGGCCGCGCGCCATTTCCTGGGCCTCTACCGGAGCCTGGTGACGGTGTGCCGGGTTGCGCTGCCGCCGTCGGTGCAGGGGGCGGCGGCGGCGAAGGCGCGGCTGCTGCGGGCGCTGGCGGTGGTGGTGGCGGAGCGGCTGCCGGCGCTGCGGGTGGGCATCGCGAGCGAGGGCACGAAGAAGCCGGTGTTTGTGGGCCTGTCGTCGCTGGACCTGGCGGCGCACGTCGAGTGGGTGGACGTCGACGGTGAGTCGGCGGCGGACGCGGAAGAGAGCCTGCGGGCGGACCTGCAGGCGCAGACGGTGCGGGCGTGGCCGGACGTGGCGACGCACGCGCCGTGGCGGCTGCGGGTGCGGCTCGCGGCGGCGGCGGGCTGGGCGGACGTGTGCTTTGCCGTGCACCACGCGCTGGGCGACGGCAAGAGCGGCGTGGCCTTCCACACGCATCTGCTGGAGGTGCTCAACAGCCAGGCGGCTGGCGGCACCCCCGACGCCGTCGACACCGCCCTCACGTTCGACGACCCCCCCGCGCTCGTGCCGCCGCAGGAGGCGCTCGTGGCCTTCTCCTACTCGTGGGCCTACTTTGTGCGCACGCTGTGGGACAACCTGGGCCCGGCGCGGCTGCGCGGGCTCTGGGGCGCGGCCAAGGCGGCGCCGGCGGCGCCGGCCTACACGGGCCCGCTGGTCTCGCTGGACCCGCCGCTGCAGGGCGGCGGGCTGCGGCTGGTGCACGTGGCGCCGGCGCACGCGGCGGCGCTGCTGGCGGGCTGCCGCGCGCACGGCACGACGCTGACGGCGCTGCTGCACGGGCTGCTGCTGGTGCTGTTTGCGCGGCGCGTGCCGGCGGCGGCGGCGGCGACCTTTTCGTGCGTCATGGCCGTGTCCATGCGGCCGTACGTGGGGGCGGCCTCGCTGGCAGCCTTTCGTGCGGACAGCGTGGATCTCGACCGCAGCATGGCCAACCTCGTGACGGCGTTCGACTACACGTTTGCGCCGGACGTGGCAGCCGAGGCGCGGGAAGTACAAGTAGATGCCTCCGCCGACGACGACAAGGTGTGGCGCGCGGCGGCGGCGGTCGGCGGCGACTTCCGGGCGCGCCGGGCCACCTTTGCGCAGGACAACATTGCCGGCCTCGCCGGCTGGATCGGCGACTGGCAGCAGTACTGGCTGGACAAGGCGGGCCGCCCGCGCGAGGCCACGTGGAGCGTGTCCAACGTGGGATCGATGGGGGCGGCGCAGCCGACTCCCGACTCCGCCGCCGCCGACGCCGCCGACACCGCCGACACCTGGACGCCCACGCGCTGCTTCTTCGTGCAGTCCAGCATGGGCAAGGACGCGCTGCTCAGCCTCGGCGTCGGCGGCGTGCGCGGCGGCACGCTCTCGCTGTCCGTGGCCTGGCCCGCCGCCGCCATCGACGACGCCGTGGCCGCCGGCCTCGCGCGCGACCTCGACGCCTGCCTCGCCCGCTACGGCGCCACCGGCCGCTTTGCCGTGCCGAACCGGCTGGGCGGCGAGGCGGACGGGCAGCAGGATACTGGTCAGAGTGGACGTTGAAACCGGTGTCCGCGTACGATTGATGCATCCGGGGTAGAAGCGTTAATATCTCCATTGCTTTGTTTACTTAGATCTGTTAGCCACTAGTTCCAGCTTCCTACGAGCACCCAACATGCCTATAAAGAGTATAAACCACCCTCTCAGCGACAAGAGCCTGCACATTAAACCAGTGCTGTGCGTCTTGACTGGGAATCCCAATCAGAGCGAGGGCGTCGAGGACTCCCTCGTGGTTTACCGTTTGGCGCCTCGTTTGACACCTCGTTTGAAGCAGCGAAGGAGCAACGGAAGCAATATAGGAGGCAATGCTCTGCCTTACGGCGAAAACAGCTGTATATAATGATTTCCTTTCTTCTCGCCCTCACTGCTTTTATAATGTTTTTCACCTCCGTTTCATATTTCATTTCTATCCCAACTCAAGTATCCCTAAGAATCCGAACAACATCCTCATGATCCCGTCGTCATCGGCCCATCGCCCTCCTCTCACCTGCACCAGCGCCCAAGACAGCTCGTCCTCTGACAGGGCCGTTGCTGACCTCGTTGTTCGTAGGGAGGTCCCCGTTTGGTGCCGTGTTTGGTGGTGGGGGTTCGGCGAGCGGCAGGTGAGCGAGGCTTGCCTAGTTAAGTGGCCGTGTGGTGACGTCGCTGTAAGGCGGCCGGTCACGTCGGACTGACGGCGTGGTGCTCTGCTAACAGTGAATCATATTCCCGGTAGACGGCATAGGCGTCGTGGTGAATGGCGCCGCCAGGGTATAAAAGACGTCGCTCCCCCGTGTCCTGGGCCTCGCTCTCTCTCTCCTTCATACCACGCCTCTTCTCCTCCGTTCTGCCCTGTCCATCGACATCGCAGATACCTCGCCTGGTCCTTGTTGTCCGCTCCTGTCTCCTCCTATCCTCTTCCCTATATCGGGCGCCTTCGCCGCCGTGCGACCCCTACAGGCCAAGGATGCCAAGGATGCCAAGGATGCCAATGCCACCCAGACACTGTCTCTGACTATACTTTGATGTCGTGAGTGAGCATTGTCGCTGTTCCATCTCGTCCCCCGACTCACCACGCGACAGTCCATCCACGCGAAAGTGGCGGGATCCCCCAGCACAATCTGCACACACGATGCGGCAGATCTGGCAGACGGACACGAGGAAGGAAAAGATCTGAGGATTGATGGCCTCACACCTGGATATCTTCGGCCGCCAGCTTCGGCCCATTCCTCCCGTCACCACCATCGCCACCGCTGTGTGGTTTCTCGCGCCTTTGATCTCGACGAGTTCATCACGAGTCACGCGACGAAATCAAGGACGACGAGTTCGGTGACGCAGAACAGTGGATTGCATTCGGATACCGGGTAAAAACGGCACAAGAACGGCACGCATCGCTCGTCTCCATCGGAGAGAGCCGGAAGCCACACCTAGTCGCCTATTACGACATGAGACGGCTAGGGACGACTCTCCTGAGTCGCCTTCGCTCCGTGAGCCGCGCGGTGTCTTGGGAACAATTCACCAAGCGGTTGAACCCGGTCCTGGCCGCCCGCAAAGCTCATCGCTGCTTGTGCACGACACGGCCAAACGTCCTCCTTCACGGGCCCTCGTGAAGAAAAGCGGCCACATGCCGGTCTGACCTCTTCACCGCACCACGGCACCCCCTTGGCCATTCCGCGTTGAGGGCACAAAATGTCGGCCCTATCTCGCGTTCTCGGGTGAAAAACGCACAGCCTCGTGGACTATCTGATCGTGTACGGCTGCCCCAGCCCCGACAGGACTTTCACAAGCTCGCGCTGGCATCCGCCTTCCCCGATCTTTAAGACGTGGAGAAGCCGCGTACCCTGTTAGAAGAGACGGTCGTTAGCCTATGCCGCCGACTCGGTGATCCCGCCCGCCTTACGGTCGCCCCGTGGTAGCCGTTATACGCCGCGCACCGCGTTGACGACGAGTAAGGCGTTGGTACGCTCGCAGGTTTATGGTTTCTTTTGATCCCCGACGGCTGGTTAAGCGCCGCCGCACGACGGCCGCCGAGGCCGTTGTCGTGGCCGCCGATGCGGAGGAGGGCAGCGGTGAGGGGGACGAGGAGTAGGTGCTGAGGAGGTCGAACGCGTTGCTCACCGACGACGCCCCCACACCGACCACCAAGACCCGAACGGCGAGCGACGGGCGTTTCCCAAGCGGATGACGCCTGTGACAACCCAAGTCGACAGACTGGGAGGGAAGCGGGTGAAATACAACCTCCTTTCCACACGCCAGGATGTGTGTTTTCTTCTGTGTCTACACTTTGGGGGCTCAGTCGGGGACCCGGAATGGCTCTCTGTTCTTTCTTGATAGCTGGAGACGGTTACAGCAGCTGGCCGTCTTCACGCGGCGCCCCTGTACCCCCTGGGCAAATCAATCAGGACCCAAGCTGACTTTGGTACAGCTCTGGAAACGCAGTGCCTTGCGTCGCGAAGAGCAGAAGGCCTTTGAGCAGCTTGCAGAGGACCAAGCCATCGCCTTCGTCCTCCTCGCGTTCAAGGACGCGAGCAGCGCTCTTCTGTGGGCGCGTGGGAGAAACTCGACCGCGAGCATAAGAAGGATTCCTTGTTGGCAAAATGCCGCCGCCACATATACCGCAGCTGGGACACCACGATGGAAAATTTCAACTATAACGGTAGTGAGACGGACGAGGGAGGCAGTCGAGCTCCGAAAGTCCACATATGAAACCTACGATACAGGACATCCGCGCCCCTGCGGCTGGGCCCATCCTGCCCGGTTTTCCTCCGTCTGCACCAAGAGCGGCGCATGCTCACCCAAGACGTGAACTCGCTGCTGGAGGGGGTGCTGGCCGGCGAGGCTCTGGAGGGGGCTCGCGCGGCTCTGGCCTGGTGAGCTGAGGGAGGCGGCCTAGTGGCCGATGTGTTTATACGCCAAGTTCTTTTACAACGTGATGTTGTCGTTGGCCAAAAACTCTCTCCACGCATATGACTTTCCTCCGAGTTGCTTTCTTACTGGACGGTCCGAAGGGTGTACGCTGCGAAAGGCATTATTCAAGAACTTGGTATCATATTGATGGCACCGCAAAAAATTACTCCTTTAAACAGTTGAGCTCAAACAGTTCCCTTTTACCAAACCACTGCCGCCGTAGAGACATTTGACGTACAGTTCTGGCTGGGAGCTCCCAGCATTATGTTTGCGACCACGGACGACCTGTACAAGGGATCAGCACTAGATGAGGCCGTTGCTAAATAACAGGGAATGGGACCAAGAGCTCAACAGAGTCAACGGACATGGCAGAACATGTTCAAGCATCCAGTATAGGCGCCGGACGTGGGTGATATCACGTGGCCGTCACGATATCACGTGACAGACGGGCCCGCAGACAAAAAAGCTTCAACGACCGGGGTTGCCCCAAGCTTCTGCCGGACCGCCCGCCCGTCCTTTTTCTCCCCCCCCCCCCACCGACACAACGATGGCCTCGCTCGCGACGACGACGGCGGTTCCGTCGTGCCTTGGCTGCGTGGCGCGGCGGACGGGCGGCTGGGCCAGCGCCGCGTGGGCACGGCCGACGCGGCCGACGACGCTCCTGATGCCGACGACGACGACAACGACGACGGCGATGATGCAGCAGACGCGCGGCAAGAAGACGCGGCGGCGCGAGCCGGGCGTGCTGGTGCGCCTGCTGGAGGACGTGCCGCGGTTTGGGCGGCGGGGTGCGTTCCCCGGCCCGACCCCATGTTGTCTTCTTTGTCCTCCTCTGCTGAGCTGACCTGCTGACCACCAGACACCCTCCTCCGCGTCGAGCGCGGCCGCATGCGCAACAGCTGGTACCCCAGCCGGCTGGCCGAGTACGCGACGGCGGCGCGCCTGGCCGAGCTGGGCCTGACGGCGGCCGACGCGGCGGCGCCCGACCCGTTCTTTCTGGGGGGGGCAGCCACCGAGACGGCCGAGGCTGCCGAGACGACGACCGACGACCCCCTCCGCCCGCGCCTCCTCCGCCCCGTCGACGCCGCGCGCGCGGCCGCGCTGCTGGAGGCGCGCGTGCCGCCGACGCTCGTCTTCTACCGGCGCGCCATCGAGGACGACGCCGGCCGCGCCATCTTCGGCTCCGTGTCCGCCGACGACGTGGCCGCCGCCGTGCGCGAGGCGCTGCGGGGGGATGCGGGCGGCGAGGTTGACGTCGCCAGCACGGAGGTTGACGCCGCCGACGCCGACGCAGACGCCGCCGACGCCGAAGCCGTCGCCGTCCGCATCGAGGGCCGCGACGTGCGCTTCCTCCTGGCCGACGCGCCCGACGCGCCCGCCGGCGCCCCCCCGGCCGACGCCGACCGCGTCAAGACGCTCGGCCGCTGGGAGGTGGAGATTGCCGTGCGCGGCAGCCTCGGCGGCAGCGTGGCGCCGGTGCGCAAGACGGTGGACGTGCGGGAGGGGCAGTAGACAGGAGAGCAGTAGGGCGGAAATGGAGCAGGACAGAAGAAAAGATCTATAAGACAAACCCGTGCAGCTATAACGCAACCGGTCGCGCCCGCAAGGCCATGCTCAAGATAAAACAGACATATGAAAAAAGACCAGAAAGGCAAAAAGACAGGCACAAGACTACTTCCGTCCGTCCGTGTAGTCCACAGCCCACAGCGCGTCCCACACGACGCTGCGCTTCGACGGCGTCTCCGACACGGCGCTGGCTTCGCGGGCCAGCGAGCGCTGCTGCTGCGGCTGCTGCTGCTGCTGCTGCTGTTGCTGCTGTGGTTGGTTAGGTCGGTCCCAGCAGCGCGTCGACGACGGCGGGGGTGGTGCGTACCTCGGAGCCGTGGGGGGGGTTGCCGGTCGCCGCCGGGGCTGGGGTCGGGGCCGAGGCGGGCGGTTCCTCCTCCGCCTCCTCCGTCTCCGCCACCGCTGCCACCGCCCGCAGGCTGCTGGTCTCGCTGGCAGCCGCCGCGGCAGCAGCAGCAGCAGCAGCAGCGGTGCCCCGCAGGAGGCCCGCCCCCGAAGCCAGCGGCGCCGCCTTGCGCGAGCTCGTGCTCGACCGGCGGCTCTCGAGGCTGCGCGAGAGCGTCTTGCTGACGCCGTCGATGCCGCTGCTGCCGCCGCCGCCGCCGCCGCTGCTGATGCCAATGGCCTTGGCAGCGACCCCGCTGACCAGGCCCAGGCCGCCGCCGCCGCCGCCGCCGCCACCAGACCCGGACCGCGCGTGCGTGTGGATGTCGGCCACGGCCTCGACGCGGTTCGCCGCCACCGTGCTCTTGCCCAGCCCGGGCGTCGACGGCGCCCCCGGCTTGTCCTCGTGCGCGTCCAGCAGGTACCAGCGCAGGCCGTCCGACAGGTCAAACGGGTTGTCGTTGTCGGGGCCCGACGTCGACGCCGCCCCGGACGTCGGCTCGTCGCTGGCCCCCGGCCGCGGCTGCAGCGTCTTGGACAGGTCCACCACCTTCTCCTGCACGCGCGTGATGCGCGCCACCAGCCACTCGCGGTGCTGCAGCCGGTGCGCCTCCTGCTCGCGCAAGAAGTAGTGCGGGAAGCCAATGTTGAAGGCCGCCCACGCGCCCGTCGTCTGGTTGCGCGTCGGCAAGAACAGCGCCAGGTCGCCCTCCTTGAAGTGCCGGAACGCAATCTTGCCGTGCGCCTCCTTGAGCAGCGCGTGCGCCTTGTCCCGGTAGCTGCGCACGTCCCGCTGCAGCTTGCGCGCCACGTGCTCCACCTCCTTCACCCGCCGGTACACCGTCTCCGCCGCCGCCTCCGCGTCCAGGCCACCCGCCCCGCCCACAAACGCCGCGTACTGCGCCGCCTCCTCGTCCGCGTCCGCGCGCGTCCAGTCCAGCAGCGCGTCCGGTGGCGCCGGCGCGGAGGACGACGTCTCCAGCAAGCCCCCTCCCGGCGACGGCCCCGGCGACGGCCCCGGCGACGACAGCAGCAGGCCCGACGACCGCCGCCGCGCCAGCAGCGCCGACGGACCGCCCGCGCCCTCGCCGCCGCTGCCGCTGCTGGCACCACCGCCTCCGCCGCCGCCACCGCCGCCGCCGCCGCCGCCGCCGCCACCGCCGCCGCCACCACCGCCGCCACCGCCGCTGCTGCTGGCCAGGACCGCCGACCGCTCCGCCCGCTCCGCCCGCGGCACCTTCTGGATGACCGTCTGGCCGTCGGCGCCGCGGCTGACGGCGAACCCCAGCCGCTCCAGCAGCCGGCCCAGCCGGTCGTTGGCCGTGTACAGCCGCTGCGTGAGGTCGCGGCAGCGCCGCGCGCGCTGGTCCAGGTGCTGCGCCAGCGCCGCGCGCGCCGCCTTGGCGTCCGCCAGCTGCTCGCGCGCCAGCCGCAGCGCCTCCTCCGCGCCGCCCGCCTGCGCCTGCTGCGCCGCCGCCGCCGCCGTCAGCGCCGCCACCTGGCCCTCCGCCGCCGCCAGCTGCCGCCGCAGCGCCTCCGAGCCCGTCGCCCCGTCCGCCATCTGCGCCGCCAGCTGCTCCCGCTCCGCCCGCGCCGCCGCCAGCTCGCCCTCCAGCGCCGCCGCCCGCGCCTGCTCCGCCGCCAGCGCCGCCCGCGCCCCCGCCAGCTCGTCCGCCGTCGCCCGCATGCGCGCCAGCGCCGCCGCCAGCTTGCTCGCCACCGCCGGCAGCAGGTCGGCCGTGTCCGGGCTCTCGCTGTCTTCTCTGCTGTCTTCCCCAGCCGCCTCCGCCGCCTCCGCCGCCTCCGCCAGCTGCGCGTACAGGCCGCGCAGCCCCCCCCGGTGCTGGTCCTCGGCGTCGCGCGCCGCCTGCACCTGCTGGGCCAGCGCCTCGTTCTGCTCGTGCTGCAGGCGCGTCTCCTGGCGCAAGAAGTCGACCTGGCCCTGGCTCTTGAGCGCGGCGTCGCGGTGCTCCTGGGCGGCGCGCGCCAAGTCGGCCTCGAGCGCGCGCACGCGCGCGTCGTACGTGGCCTTTTCGTTCTCGCGCGACTCGCCCACGTGCTCCATCTCGTCCTCCGTGTCCTCGAGCCGCGCCTGCAGCCGCCGGATCTCGGCCTCGAGCGACTTGCGCTCCTCGGTGAACTCGCGCTTCAGCGCCTCCAGGTTCTCCAGCAGGTCGCGCTTTGTCGAGTTGGTCTCGTCCATCCGCCCCAGGATCTCCGTCTTCTCCGTCGTCCGCGCCTGCAGGTCCCGCGCAAACGCCGCCGACCGCTCCCGCTCCGCCGCCAGCTCCGCCTCCAGCTGCTGCACGCGCTGCGCCAGGCCGCTTGCGCCCGCGCCCGCGCCCGGCGACCCGTCCAGCGACGTCCGCCGGTCCCGCGACGACGACGACGGACCCCCCGGCGGCAGCTGCGGCGTCCCCGGCTTGCTCGACGGCGCCTCGACGACGGGCGGCGTGCCGGGTACAAAGAGGCCGCCGCCCGCGGTGGCGGCACTGCTGCCGCCGCCAGCGCCGCCGACGCCGCCGACGCCGCCAAGGCTAGACCGCGACGCCTGGGTCTGGCGGTGCAGCAGGTCCTCGAGGCGGCGGACGCGGCTCTCGGCGGTGCGCAGCTTGTTCTCGAGCTTGGCCTTGTCGTCCTGGAGGCTGCGCAGGACGTCGTCGTCGCCGCGGACGAGCAGGCCGCTGCGGCCGAGGGCGGCCTCGTGGACGCTGCCGTTCTTAAAGGCCTTGATGCGCTTGGCCTGCTGCTTGGTGGGCGCGCTCAGCTCGGCCAGCAGCTTGCCCAGGTCGGCCAGCAGGGCGGCGTCGGCGCGCGGGTGGCGCTGCAGGGCGTCGTAGAGGTCCTGCAGGTCGCGGCGCGCGACGGCGGGCCAGGCGGCCTCGTCGCCCAGCAGGTTGACCTCGAGCCCGGCGACCTGGTGCTCGGCGGCGGCGGTGGAGGCCGGGGGCCCGTAGGCCAGGGGCCCGTAGGCCAGGTGGCCCAGGGAGCGGTGCCACTTCTTGCGGCGCTTGACCTCCTCGTCGTGGAAGAGGGCCATCTCGTTGGCCAGGGTGGCGGCGTCCGTCTTGACCTTGTCGAGCCAGGCGCGGCGCTTGACGGCCTCGGCCACAAAGGAGGCGTAGACGTAGGGGATCTGCTGCACGAGGCGCAGGTAGTCAAAGTGGGCCAGGTCCTCCTCGCTGCCGGCGACGGCGGCCATCTGGGCCTTGACGTCGCCGCTGCGGCTGGTCAGCGCGGTGATGGTGCGCATGAAGCCGACGGCCTCGAGGGCCAGCGCGTTGCGCGCCTGCGTGGCGTAGCGCGCCATCTCGTCCATGTCGGCGGCGCGCGTGCGCAGCGTGGGCAGCAGGCGCTCGGTGTGGGTGGCGGCGATCTTGGAGGCCTGCAGCACGTCGCGCGTGGCGTCGTCGGCGTAGCCCAGCGTGGTGCGGTAGTCGGTGTCG
Source organism: Ophiostoma fasciatum (assembly GCA_019925495.1). Taxonomy (NCBI): domain Eukaryota; kingdom Fungi; phylum Ascomycota; class Sordariomycetes; order Ophiostomatales; family Ophiostomataceae; genus Ophiostoma; species Ophiostoma fasciatum. The sequence continues at coordinate 112,527 of JADHKM010000025.1, read as the reverse complement.
ATCTTGTGCGCCACGGCCTGGATGTCCTGCAGCAGCTGCGCGGCCTCGCCGGCGTGCGACAGCGCGGACCGGTCGACGGCGCGCTCAAAGCCCTCGAGCACCTCGTCGCAGCCGCGGAACAGCTGCGGCGCCGTGCGCTCCAGCTCCGCCGCCTTGGCGTGGAACCGGCGCAGCGCCGCCGGCGCCATCTTGCCGGCGCGGCGCGCGGTCTCGACGTCGAGGAGGTCTTGGAGGGTGGCGGAGGCGGCGGCGGCGGCGGCCGAGGAGGAGCCGACGGTCGACTCCTCGGCCTTGTTGGACGGCGGCGGCGGCGGCGGCTGCTTCCGCCCCGTCATAAAGGCGACCATGGCCGGGGAGACGGGGATGCTGCGGGCGAGGTCGAGGTACTGCTCCCAGCGCTCGACGAGGGCGGCGTAGTCGGGCTGGACGTCGGCGATCCACTTGGTGATGTCGGCGAACTTGGGCTCGATGCCCTTGACAATGGCCTCGAGGTTGGCGACGGCGGCGTCGAGGCAGCGCATCATGGCGTCCATCTCGGCGTAGCGGTCCTGGCAGGCGGCGGCGCGGGCGGCGCAGTCGTCGGCGACGGCGGCGGCCCACTGCTGGCGCGCGTGGAAGAGCTCCTGCCAGGCGGCCAGGGACCGCTGGTCGCGCAGCACGTTGGGCGGGCTGGGCGCTGCGTAGCGCTTGGGCAGGGGGATCTCGAGGTCGGCCAGGACGGCGGCGGCGGCGGCGGCGCCGGGGCCGTCGGGCGGCGTGGTGGTGCGCGCATCGTAGACGTAGACTTCGTTCTGGCTGGTCAGCTTCGTTTGCAGGGCGAGGAGGTTGGGGAGAGAAACAGACCTCTGTTTGAAAGGCCGCCAGGCGCAGCGGCCGCCCGTGGGCGGTGAGGGCGATGATGCAGTCGGTGGGGATGGCAGCCTGGCGGCTGACGACGGTGCGGAAATCATCGAGTCTGGCGGGTTAGCGAGGTGTTCTGCGTTCTGTTCTGCATCCAGGGCGAGGGGCGGCGGCCTCGACGCACGAGAGGAACTGGGCAAAGTCGACCCGCAGGCGTTGGCCCGTGTGGGCGATCAACACCTCGTTGGCCATCGCCCGACATGGCCTTGGGGGAGGAGAGCGGAACGCGGGCGGCGACAGGCCGCGTACGGCGGCAGAGGGCCGAACGAGGCGGCGCGCCGGCGGACGGAACCAAAGACAGGCGGCGAGGCCGGTGCACAAGCCGCGGGCGCGCGTCCGAGTGTGCGAAGCTTCCGGCACGAGCGGGCAAAAGAAAGGACGCGCGGCTGCCCCGGTCAGCGCGGTGCGGTGGTGGGTGCGAGGTCGCGTAGGGAACGGGCAGATAGGAGTGGGAGGAGGAAATGAAGCTGGCGATGCTAGCGGCGACGGAGATGGTCAGGCTGCCGGGCTAGCGCGGCCGCCTCGTGACTGGAACGGCAGCCGGCGCGCCACACTCGTGCGCCACACAAACCGCCACACCTGCACACCACCAGCCACAACCGGACGCGTCGCGCATCGCCATCCGAGCCAGCCGCCCGCGACACAACAGAATCGGGATCGCGCGCGGGCAGTCATGGCTGCGGCGGAGCACGACACGCGCATGGACGACGCGCCGGGGCTGACGGGCGAGACGGAGACGGAGACAGAGACGGAGACAGAGACGGCGCTGCCGCCGCTGGCGCTGTCCGACGACGAGGCGCGCGTGCTGGCGCTCTACGACCGGCTGCGGGCGGTGCAGCTGGAGATTGCGCTGCTGCGGGCGCGGCAGGGTGGGTGCACGCGGGGCGAGAGAGAGAGAGGCAACCGAAGCTGACGGCGCAGAGACAACCGCAGACCCCGACGACCCGGCCGACCCCGACACAGACCTGGACACGCGCGCGCTGCTGGAGGCGCGGGCGGCGTACGTGCTGCGCAGCGCGGTGGTGGACAGCGTGCTGGGGGCGACGCCGGTGCTGCGGGCGGTGCACGGGGCGGCGGGGGCGCTGGCGCCGGTGGAGCGCGACCTGCGGGCGGCGGTCGAGCAGCGCGACGCGGCGACGCTGGCGGTGGCGCAGGCGGCGGCGGCGCGGCGGGCGCTGCTGGACGCGCGCGCGGCGGCGGCGGCCGAGCGGCAGCGCCTGGCGCGGCACAACGGGCGGCTGGCGGCGGAGGTGCTGGAGCTGGCGGGGGACGGCGGAGAGGCCGACGTCCCTGCTGCCGCCGCCGCCGACCCCGAGCGCGCGGCCCTCGAGGCCGCCGTGCGGGCCAGCCGGCAGCGCTGGCGGCTGATCAAGGGCGCGGCCAGCGCCATCGTGGCCGGCAGCGGCGTGGACTGGGCGCGCGACGCGGCGCTGCGCGAGCTGGTGCTGGACCCGGAGTGAGCGGCGCGGCGGCAGCAGGGAAGCGCGGCGGCAGCCATACGGCCGGCCAGCCGTAAGCATACGTATTACGGAGCGAAGCCAAGCGGCGCATCGAAGCGACGCATCGACCGGCGCAGCGAAGCCGAGCGGCGCATCAGACTCCCGTTGCGAACACAGCTCGTCCGACGCGCAGCGCGTCGAGCCGCTTTTTGTTGCGGCGGCACGTGACGGTTGATTTGGACAACAGCGGGCAGCATAGCGTAGCGTATTCCGTATTCCATACTCCGCAGCTTATGCTTACAATCAGACAAAGTGGAGTCTGCCCGCAAAAATGCCCAAACCGCGAAAATGCGCAGCCAAAAATGCGTGTGACCGATTTTCCATTTTCCAGCGAATGGGCGCGCAGCGCTTGCGTACGCCCCCTCGGTGGAGCGCGCGCGGTCCGGCGTAAACAAAGTCGCAGCCAAGTACCACATGCGCCTTCCCTGCGCCTTCCCTGGGTACCGGGGCACAGCGGCGCAGTGTTGCGCCCAGAGGCGCGGGAATCCGCACGGTGCTGGACGGTCGGGTAAGTACTCCGTACTTGAATACACGAGTGCCGATAGACTCGTCGGGGGAGTACTCCATAAGCTACGGGGTGCAAGTAGACTGTCCGCCTAAAGCATACTCCGTACTGCGCTGCCAGTATGCTTAATCTGTATACAGAACCTGTTACGTCTTCTTGTTTGCAGTAGAGCCAGAAGAAACCAGAAGAATTCCCTGAAAAGACACGTAGGACAACTTATTCTACGGAGCAAGCATAAGCATCGTCGACTCGTACTCGGACGATCGAAATGCATGGAATACGGAGTGCGGCACGGAGGAGAGGAGAAGAGAGGGAGACAGACCCCTGCTCTCCTGAGACGCTAAGCCAGACAAAGGCGCGAGTACCCCCCCTGCGCGGCGCGGTGGCGAGATACTTCCGCTTTCGGCTACAGGCGCCAAGTACCGCTACACAGGGCGCTGGCGCGCAGATACAACAATCTCGCAGGCCAATCAGGCATGCAGCGCATTCCTGCGTACGGAGTCCCGTACGGAGTACGGAGTATAGTTGCAGGAGTATGCGGACTCTGTGGGAGTGCTCCTACTTGTGATGGCACGGTATGCTCTGCTTCTATGCTGTACTGTAGGCAACAGTCCGCCTCGCACTGTATCGGGCAATCAGCGGGCGGACACACAGTGCGGACACTCTCCGCACGGAGTACTTCTTGCAGGCCCCGCCCGCACGCAGCCAACGCGTTGCCCGCCAGCCGCCTGGGCTGGGCGGCGCCCGCGCGCGCGCCTGCGCTCAATCAGCCAGCCCGCCCATAGTAAAAAGGCCCGCCCTCTCGCCCGCCCGCCTCCTCCTCTCCCCTCTCCCTCTCTCTCTCTGCACTCTCTGCACTCTGCTCTCTGCTCTCGCACACTCTCACGTCTTCACCCAAATCGCCCATACAAAAGCTTCGCCAAAGGCATCGTCCCATACAAAATCGCCTCTCCGCCTACTACCGCCAAAGTGAGTACCTCGCCGCGCGCCTTGTTGTCTCTTTGTCGGAAGTCACTGCCTTGGCTGCCTTTCCCTGCTGCCTTTGCCGGCGCCGTTCTGCCTTTGCCTGCCTCTTTGCCTGCCTCTATTCTGCCTTTGCCTCGCCTTTGCCTTGCCTTTGCCTCGCCTCGCCTTCCTTCGTTCCTCCTTCCCGCCCAGCGTCTCCGCCCAACTCCCCTGGCCGGTCCACCCGCCCGCCACGGCCGCGCAGAAAAATAATCTCGTCGCCGTCGCGCCGCGGCCTTTGCGACCGTCTGCGATGCTTTTTTAATCATCGCGATCGCGTCTGGTCTTGCGTCTTTTCACCCATTCCCCACAACATCCCATCTCATCGCGCATCCATCATCGCATCCATCATCGCTTATCCATCGCTCACCCGTCGCTCATCCATCGCGCATCCTCATCGATGCGACGATTTCGATTGACAAGTGTCGTCGACAATGTCGACAAGCATTGACGAGTCTCATTGACAAGTCAATTGCGTCCACTCAATTCGACCTCAATGGTCATCGTCCACCTCCACCGCTAACCTTCAGATGCCCAAGGCTGCTGCTAAGAAGACCGGCAAGGTCGAGAAGCGCCGGACCAAGAAGGACCCCAACGCGCCCAAGCGCGGCCTCTCGGCCTACATGTTCTTTGCCAACGAGCAGCGCGAGAACGTGCGCGACGAGAACCCGGGCATCTCGTTTGGCCAGGTCGGCAAGCTGCTCGGCGAGCGCTGGAAGGCGCTCAACGACAAGCAGCGCATGCCCTACGAGGCCAAGGCCGCCGCCGACAAGAAGCGGTACGAGGACGAGAAGCAGGCCTACAATGTGAGTCCCCGTCGCCCACGTCCTCATTCTACACGCATGCTGATGACCAGTCGTAATGGCATGATGACGTTGAATGCGGTTGGGATGCGGTCACTGAGGCTGGTTTTTTTTTGTCTTTTTTTTCTCTTTTTCTTATGCTTGCTACGGATATGAGGCTCTTGGGATTTCACGGGTCACGCGTCGGTGGGCGTGACGGGACGGAGGGCCGGCGCGCGCCGGTTCGCCCGCGGCTGTCTTGTCGGCGCCGTCTGGTCGATACCATCCCGGCAGGACGGCCGGGCGATGCTGGGCTTTGTACGACTAGTCGATAGTGAACTGCGGTGTTTCTTGACTGGACGCCCTTGACTGTGAACGGGACACTAAGCCGTCGTGGAGCCACGCCGCCCAATGCCCGCCGGCCACGACGCCGCTGACTTGCACGGCAGCCAGCACCAGCAGCACCAGCAGCACTACGGCCACCTCACACCACACCAGCCAACCAGGCTGCGTCCGGGCCTCCGCGCCTTGGCCCGCCTTCCAGATGCTTCTCCCCGCTCGCCGCGGACGAGGCTGAACTCGGATCAGGCATGGATGCACGCTCACTGCCTCGACTCTGCTCGACTGACATGTCCTGACGAGCGTCTCTCTGCCTCGACTGTGACATGTCCTGACGAGCGTCTCCGTCTCTCCGTCTCTCCTTCTCCTCTCTCTCCTCTCTACCCCCTCTCCTCTCTGCCCCCCCCTCTCTGCCCCCCCTCTCTGCCCATGGCCCCCGACGGCCGCGTCGCCCTGCTCCTCGGCGGCCTCTACAGCGAGGCCATGCTGGCGGGCGTGGTGGCCGGCTGCGTGGACAACCTGCGCGGCTTCCTGGCGGAGCCGCTGCACCCGCCGATGCTGGCGCTGGCGGACGCGGTGCGGCGGTGCGCGGCGCTGCTGCTGCAGGTGCTGGAGCAGGCGCAGGCGCACGTCAACGCGCAGGCGCAGGCGCACGCGCCCGCGCACTCGGCGCGCCTGCCGGTGCTGCTCGACTACCTGGACCTGCTGCTGCCCTGCGTCCAGCGCAGCCTGCTGGACATGCGCCGCCACTACGACGACGCCGCCCGCCCCAAGGAGCTGCGCTGGCGCGCCATGTACCACGCCCTCACCGACGAGGCCGGCGGCCTGCCCCTGCCCCAGCGCTTCCTGCTCTTCCACCAGTTCCTGCTGCTCATGAGCCAGATGCTCGCCCGCAGCCCCGACTTTGACATGAACGCCCTCGAAGTCCTCCAGAACCGCGTCCTCCAGCTGCGCGAGAAGCAGGGCATCCGTGGGTGGCGCCCTTCCTCTCCCTCTCCCACCGAACCCCCCGGCCGGTGATCCGGGACGGGGCCGTGACTTGGCTGACCGCGCAGAGCCGCCCTCCCCCGCCCCCTCCCCCGCCCCTACCCCCGCCGGCCCCCTCGTGGCGCCGGTGGCCGGGCCGCTGTTCCAAGACAAGGCGGGTCTCTCACTCTCTCGACTGTGCCGGTGCCCGGCTAACCTGCCTACCCCCAGACCCTCCACTGGGCCGAGGACATCTTCTCCCGCCCGCTCCCGTCGCGCACCCCCCTGAAGCACCTCAAGCTGTAGGCGTCCGTCGCTCCGACTGCCGCCGCCGCCGTCTCTTGCTCACCCGCTCGCCCTCACCCCAGCTCCGACTGCTACGGCCCGTGGTCCGCCTTCCACCTGCCGCCGCACATGCCCATCCTCTTTCGCCGGTAGGTCCATCGGCCGGTCCAGGAGGGCAGACAAGCCCGTCACGACCGACCAGGCTGACCAGCTGCCCGCTGCCCCCAGCTCCTTTGACCAGGAGCGCCTCACCCTCTTTGCCTTTGTCGACCCCGCCGCCCGCTCCGCCTTCCTCGTCATGCGCGGCCTCGACCTCGGCGCCGCCCAGCCCCTCTTCTCCCTGCGCGGCGTCCACGAGCTGTGTGTCGAGCGCGACGGCAGCTGCCTCGAGCTCAAGCGCTGGAGCGTCTCCGAGGGCGCCGCCAAGATCTGGGGCCTGCTCTACTTTATGACCTGGGAGGGTGGGCCTCTCTCTCTCTCTCTCTTTCTCTCTTTCTGTATCCTGCCTTTCACCTCTGCTGACACCTCTGCTAACCCCAGAACTCGTCCTCTTCCACTGCACCTTCCTGGCGCTCAAGTTCGAGAGCGCGCTGACCAAGCAGGTCCACCCGCGCGAGTACAAGATCCGCGGCGAGAGGCAGCTGTTCCAGGCGTGCGCCCCTGTCCCTCCCCCTCCGGTCCGCGGTCTCTTCTCTGACGGACCCCAGCACCATCCGCGACGACGGCTACAAGCACTCGCTCCTCGTCTTTCGGGACGCCAAGACCCGCGGCCTGCGCCTGCACGCCACCGTCTGGGGCGGCGAGCACTGCCGCCGTCCGGTGTGGACGGCCTTTAGTAGGCCCTCCCCCCCCCCTCGCCTTCCTGGCTTCCCAACCCCCATGTTGACCCCCAGTCACCCAGCAGGCCCAGACGCCCGCGTGGCTGGTGCGCAAGGGCTCCCGCCGCGTGTGGCTGCGCGACGTCGTCCTCTACGTCTTCGCCGGCCACTACCACCCCGAGAACATGCGCCAGAACAAGGCCGGCGCCTTTGAGATCGAGTTCGAGGCCGAGGCCGCCGCCCAGAACTTCCGCGACCTCTTCTGCCCCCCGCCCGCCTCCGCCGCCGGCGCCGACAGCAGCAACCCGCCCGCCTCCACCGCCGCCGGCAGCAGCAACCCGCCCGCCTCCACCGTCCCCTCGTCCGACGGCACCGAGCGCACCGACGATGCGTCCTAGTCCGTCCGTCTTCAGTTTTTCCCTTTATCCCCATAAGACGATGCCCATGATACCCACCGACCGTTCAGACTGTTCACGGTTCAGACTGTACACCATGTTTCGCTATGAAAGACTATGTATGCTTGGCATGTAGGAATGTGTTTCTTCGTGTGCTTCTGTCGACTATGCTCGTGTTTTCTTCCTGTCGACTGCCCCCCTCCCCTACGTCTTCACGTCCGGCTCGTCCCGCCCAATGTGCTCCTTGAGCTGCAGCAGCGACGTGGCAAAGGCAATCTCGGGCGCCAAAAAGTCCTGCGCGTCGCGGCCGTAGCTGGCCGGGTCGCTGCTGTGCTGCTCCAGGTAGAGGCGGATGGTGGCGCCGCTGGAGCCGGTGCCCGACAGGCGCACCACGAGGCGCGTGCCGTTGGTAAAGGTGGCGTACAGGCCCTGGTGCGCCGACACGGAGCCGTCGAGGTCCGTGTAGGAAAAGTCGCCGGCCGCCGCCACCGTGTGGCCGTGCACGGTGCTGCCCACAAAGACGGGGTTCTCGACCAGGTCGCGCAGCACGCCGACGACGCGGTCGGCGCCGGCGGCGTCGACGTTCTCGTAGTCGTAGCGCGTGAAAAAGGTGCGCCCGTACTCGGCCCAGAAGTCGCGCTGGATCTGCGCAATCGTCGGCACCACGCCCGGGTTGGCCAGGCCCAGGCCCGCAATGATGTTGAGCCAGGCCACAATGGCCCAGAGCCCGTCCTTTTCGCGGATGTGGTTGCTGCCCGTGCCGAAGCTCTCCTCGCCGCAGATGGACAGCTGGCCCGCGTCAAAGAGCGCGCAGAAGAACTTCCAGCCCGTCGGCACCTCGTAGCACGCCAGCCCCTGCCGCTTGGCCACGCGGTCCACCGCCCCCGACGTCGGCATGCTGCGCGCCAGCCCCTGCACGCCGCGCTCGCGGAAGTACGGAATCAGCCGCGCGTGGTGCGCGATGATGGCCAGGCTGTCGCCCGGCGACACAAAGGCGCCCGCGCCGTAGATCATGTTGCGGTCGCCGTCGCCGTCCGACGCCGCGCCAAAGGGGATCTGGTCGCGCTCGACGGCCGCCACCAGCGAGTGCGCGTACGTCAGGTTGGGGTCCGGGTGGCCGCCGCCAAAGTCGGGCAGCGGCACGCAGTTCTGCGTGCTGCTGGCGCCCAGCCCCAGCGCCCGCTCAAAGACGGCCTTGCCGTAGGGCCCCGTGACGCCGTGCAGGCCGTCAAAGAGCACGCGGAAGCCCGGGTTCTGCGCAAAGAAGCGGCGGATCAGCGGGAAGTCGAAGATGCCCTCGAGCATGGCCACGTAGTCGGCCGTGCTGTCCACGATCTCCACCTCGAGCGGCCCGTAGTGGCGCGTGCCCAGCGTGGCCAGGTCGACGGCCGCCGGCAGGTCCAGCACGCGGTAGCTGGTCAGCGCCTTGGCGGTGGCGTAGATCTTGTTGGTGACGGCCTCGGGCGCCGGCCCGCCGTTGGCCAGGTTGTACTTGATGCCAAAGTCGGCCGTGGGGCCGCCCGGGTTGTGGCTGGCCGTCAGCAGGATGCCGCCCGTGGCCTGCCGCTTGCGGATCAGGTGGCTGGCCGCCGGCGTCGACAGGATGCCGTTCTGCCCGATGAGCAGCTTGCGCACGCCGTAAGCCGCGCCGATGCGCGCGATCAGCTGGATCACCTCGGGGTTCCAGAAGCGCCCGTCGCCGCCGATGACGAGGAAGGCCCCCTCCGCGCCCTCGGGGATGGACAGCAGGATGCTGGCGATGAACGACTCGCTGTAGTGCGGCTGCTGGAAGACGGTGACCTTTTTGCGGAGGCCGGAGCTGGCGGTCAGGGGTCAGCGGGGTTCAGGGACAGGGAGGCAGGGTATAAAGGAGCACGTACGTTCCCGGCTTCTGGTCCGTAAAGGGCGTGAACTCGACGGTCTTGGCGGCCATGGTGGAGGAGAGAATTGAGGGTGGAAGAGGTGGAGAGGTGAAGAGGTGGAGAGGTGGAAGAGGTGGAAGAGGTGGAAGAGGTGGAAGAGAGTGTCGAGGACGTCGGGGACGTTGCGAGAATTCAAAGATCGAAGAACCGATCTTTATACAGTCCGGGGAAGGGAATGTGGACCGGGCTGAGACACGGGAGAGACAGGCAGAGACTGGCAGAGGCACGCAGACGGCGAAAATGGCGCGGAAGACGAAGACGGTCGTCGCTCGTCGTCGGGAGAAGAGGCGGTGGAATGTGGGTCGCGCTTGGAGGCGGCGACGGAAACAGCGAGGCCGCGCCCCAGGAAGGAGCGGGCGGGCGTCGTGCCACCACCATCGCAATCGCAGCTTCCCAGCTGCGGGGCAGCCCCGCGAGCTGTCTGTCACGTGGATGGATCGAGGTAGTTGTACGGAGTAAATAAATATCCTATTGAAGCATATGCTTATATGGGTTCCCGTGTTCATTGCTATCGTCCGTCTACCCATCCCAGTCATCATCATGAGAGCGCCAGCGCTCCAGCGTGTGGTGATTTCCGTCGGATGGACGTCCTCGCGGACGTCTCGGTCCCGTCGTCGTCAGTGCGCCCCGCTGTAGCGCACGCCCCGGCGGCCGAGCTCCTTGCGGCCGACGGGGTCCTCGGGCAGGACCCAGCCGCGGGCGCGCTTGGCGGCGCGCTTCTCGGCGAGCTGCGGCGGCGGCATCCAGGCGTCGCGGGCGGCGGCCTTGCGGCGGGTGCCCTCGGCGGGCGCGCCGATGTGGGCGCGGTGGGCGCAGAGGAGCGAGGCGGCGGCGGCGGGCAGGTCCTGCGGCGGGGGCTGCGCGGCGGCGGCGGCGGCCATCTCGTCGCTGGCCAGCATGGCGAGCCCCCAGAGGGCGAGGGCGGCGGTCAGCTGGGTGGGGAGGCCGCCGCCGCCGCCGCCGGCGCCGGCGCCGCCCTCGGCCACCTCCGCCGCGGCGGCCAGCTGCACGGTGGCGACCTCGAGCTGGCCAAAGAGCGGCGTGGGCGCGGCGGTGCCGTTGCGGACGACGACGAGCTCGATCTCGGTCAGCAGGAAGCCGTAGCGGCAGCCGTGCGCGCGCATCAGGTGGTGCAGGTGCGCCAGCCCGCGCAGGTACTCGACGCGCTTGACGTTGCCCTCGGCGCGCATGCCCGTGTTGAAGCGGTCGAAGCTCTGCACCAGGCCGACCACGCGCGCCGGCGCCGACGACGGGCTGCCGGCGCCGCCGCAGAAGAAGGACGCCGCCGCGCGGTCCGCCGACGTCGCGCCCACAAAGATGTCGCAGCCCGTCTCCGCCTCCGTCGCCGACGCCAGCTGCACCGGCCGCGGCGACGACAGCGCCAGCGCCGCGTTGACGCGCGGCAGGTAGTGCGCGGCGCAGAGCGCGTGCAGCTCGGCCTCGGTCTCGGGGTGCAGGCGCAAGGAAGAGGAGAAGGACGACGACGACGACGACGACGCCGCCGCCGGCAGCACGGCCACCGGCACCGCGCACGACAGCACGGCGGCGGCGCCCGGCAGGGCGGCCAGGTTGGCGGCGGTGAAGGCGGACCAGGGGCGCACCTGGCGCACGTCCCACCAGTAGTGCTTGGCGCTGGGGTCGCGCAGCGGGAACGACAGCGTGCGCACCAGCGCCGGCGCCGGGTTGGGCGCCGACAGGTAGGCGGCGAGGGACGTGGTCGGGCCCGCGGGCAGGGCGGCCGGCAGCGCGGCCGGCGGCGTGGCGGTGGTGGCCGAGGGCGGCGTGTTGGTGATGACCGGGACGGCGACGGGGATGGCCAGCGGCTCGGGCGTGCCGGACGCGGACTCGGAGCCGACGGACAGCGGCGACGGCTCGCGGGGCGCAGCGGCGGCGCCGTAAAAGGCGTCGTCGTACACGACGGCACCCCCCGGAACCGTCCCCGGCACGGTCCCCGGATACGGCGCAAAGCCGTAGTCGTATTCGAACTTGGCGTCCAGGCCGCTGCCGTCCAGGCACCCCAGGTCCAGGTCCAGGCTGCTGCTGGTGGACGCGCGGCGGCTGTCAAAGTGCGCGGGCTCGCACAGCAGGGCCGGCGGCGGGGGGGCCGAGGCCGCCGGCAGGTAGCCCATCAGGCTGTTGTCCGGGTTGGTGAAGCTGCGGACGTGGCGCGCGGCGAGAGCTGTGGCGGAAGAGGCGGAGACCGGCACCACCAACGAGCGGCGACGGCTGGCGGCAGCAGACAGCGAGCGGCTGCGGTTGCTGGCGGCGGCGGCAGAAGCAGCAGCAGCAGCAGCAGCGGCCGCCACCGGCGACGACGTGCGGACGCGGCGGCGGGGCGTCACGGTGGAAGAGGCCAGCGCGGCGGCACCATCGCCGTCGACGTCCTGGTCCTGGGAGCGGATCTTGGGCAGCAGCAGCGGGCCGTGGGTGCGGATGGGGGAGCGGGCCGGGCTGCGGGCGCGGGCGCAGACGCCGGCCGACAGGGAGGCCGGGGCGGGCGTGGGCGAGGCGGCGGGCGTGTTCAAAAAGACGTCCGAGGAGGAGGGGCCGGAGGAGGAGGCAAAGGAGGAGGCCGAGGCGAAGGAGTAGGCCGAGTAGGCCGAGCACTGGGAGCTGGAGCGGGCGTGGCCGTGGCCGTGGCCGGCCGAGCGGCCGTATGAAGGGGAGGAGGCGGAGGCCGAGCCGTGGAACGGAATGTCCAGCAGCGCCGACGGGTCGTAGAAGGCGGGCTGCGGCGGCGGCGGCGACGGCGTGGCCGGGTCGCCGGGGAAGGTGAAGCCAAAGGGGTCCGCTGCCAGAGAGGACATGGTGAGGGGGGTCGCCAGGACGTGGTATTAGGATTAGAGGCAGGGTTGGTATGGTGAAGGAGAGAGGAGCCAGCTCCGAGGCCGCAGAAGAGGCCGTATAAACAAGAGGGGGGAACAGAGGAGAACGAGAGGAAGACGACAGACGAGAGGAGGAGAGACGAGAGGATAGAGACGAGAAGACGGGAGACGAGAGACGAGGACTGGACGAGAGGCCACTACTTATCCTCGCGGGCGGCTGCAGTCGGCCGCGGCCGCTCGTGGGCCAGCCACGGGAAAAAAGGAAGACGAGAGAAAGGTCGGCGGCCAGGTTGGCGGGCCTGCTTTGGCGCCGCGCTTCTGTCCTCCTCCCCCCCCCCCCTTCTTCGGATCCTGAAACAGCCGTCCGTCTTCCTCTAGACGCACGCCATGACGCACCTCTGGACTGCTGCCCGATCCCGTCGCCGCCGCCTCCGCCCGTCGCCGCCCGCGTCTGTCGCGGTCGTCTGTCTGCCGTCGTGCGTGTCCGTCTGTCGCTTCTCGCTGCCCCCGCTAGCCCATTTTCCGATGCAACGTTCTGCCGACGAGCAGGGGCGGGGGACCCAGTTGACAGGGGGGCCCGTCCAGCAGGGGGGCCCAACCAGGCACGTCCGCCGCTGTCGTACGGGCTCCCCCGTCGCAGCCCCAGGTGTCGCCGCCGGTCCACTCGCTGGCAGCGCTCCGTGGAAAACGGCGGTCGTCCCCCCCTCTTTGGCACTACTGCAGGTCGTTGGGCTCTGAGTCACCGCCTCGCCCGCCGCCCGCCGCCCGCTCGCCCACCCGCCCGACAAACACATGGCACGACGCGGGACGCGGGCAGCAGCGCGCGCCGTGGGGGGCGCGACGACGTGACGACGTGGCGGGCGTCGTGATGGTCGTGTCGTGAGGGTCGCGGTCGTGTTGATCGCGACGGGGTCCATCACGTGACATCGTGATGCCGCGAGGCCGGCCTGGCCTCTATTTTTGGCAAGCGCTCGCCTACACAATACAATGCCGTGCCCCGTACTCCGTGCTCCGTACTCCGTATATTTACACACGGCGTCAGCGGCCGTGGCTGAGCTCGTACGAGCAGGTGTCGCAGGCCCAGGCGTCAGGCCAGGCGGCGCAGGCCTGCTACAGGCTGCTGGCTGCTGCACTGGTAATTGCAGTGTGGAGAGAGAGGAGGCCGGGCCGGGGGCCGCCTCTTTTTTCTGCGGCACGCCGCCCTGGCGGCAAAAACAAAGAAGCGCGCGGCACCGGAGCAGGCTGGCTGGGGCAGGCCAGCCTCAGCGGACAGGCCGGGGTTTCAGCTGGTCAGCTGGCTCAGCTCGGCGCCCACGTACGGAGTACAACTAGTTGTAAGCATATACGACAGGTCAGAGACCCTACACCGACAACCCGTCACCGCCTGCGCCGCGGTGAGCCGTCAGCGCAGCGGCGTCCAGGGCAGCCGTCTACAGCTGTCTGCAGCGGTCTGTCGGCGGTCTGTGAGCGGCCTGCAAGCGGTCGGCGGTCTGGCGGGTGGCGGTCTGGTAAACGGTCCGAGGCCTCGCCTCCAGGCGTGAGGGCCCTCTGGGCGTCTAGCGGTCTATGGCATACCGCTCGTATGAGCATGAGACATGCGACGACGACGCCGACAGACCGACTTTGCAGACCGACGATACACGACGTCTACTGCCGACATCCTCATTTCGCTATTTTGGGCCACAGGGCGCCAGACGGGCTGCCGCCGCTGATTGGCTGCTCGCCAGCGCCCGCAATCTGTCCGACACCGCCAGCCGCGCGCCCAATACGCGCCGGCCAGCGGCAGCCGCGCGCGTCTGATTGGTCTCGTAGGTGCATATGCAAGTACGGAGTAGTACGGAGTAATACACGTGCTGCGCCCCGTGACTCACCGGCGACGCGTCCGGCCGCTCCCACGCGTTCGTCCCGCCGCGTTTTCGCGTCCGTCCCGCGTCACCTCCGCGTCCCCACCGCGCGACTGCCGCGCCACCGCCGCGCCACCGCCGCGCGACCGCCGTGTCGCCGGACGCGTCGCTCCGGCCACGCGTCCGCCCGCCCCACGCACGCGGCACAACGTGACTATCCGATCCGTGTATTTCTGCCTGCTGCTGCTGCCTGCGCTACCGCCTCCTGCTGCCGGCTGCCGCGGCACGGGGTATCTCTAACCAATCGCTGTCGCTGGCCCACGACAACGTCGTTTCATGTTTCTTTCCAGGCCCGCCCACGTCCCATCGCTGCTCGCCACTGTGCACCGTAGTCGGTCGCGTCGGCCGTCGTCGGCTGCTGCCCATCGTCTGGCATCCGATGTCGGCGTCTGATGTCCGCTCCGGCTCCGGCCCGGCCCGGCTCCGGGTCACGTGCCATCTGCCGACCAGCCGTCCATCTTCCGTCAGCCGCCTCCAGCCCCCGCCCTCCGCACCCGCCGCAGCGCCCGCTCCAGCGCCGCCAGCCGGTCCTGCTCCTGCACCAGCATCCCGCGCGCCAGCGTGCGCAGCGCCCGCCGCCCGATGCGCGCGTGCATGTCCTGCCAGCCGGCCAGCTCCGACGCCACCGTCTGCTGCGTGTACCGCAGCTCCCGCCCCAGGTCGTCGCTCGCCTGCCGGCTCTGCCGCGCCCGCGCCTCCCGCTCCTCCTGCAGCCGCTGCCGCGCCTCGTCCAGCAGCCCCAGCGGCCACCGCGGCGACCGGCTCAGCGACTGCTGCTCCCGCTCCGCCTGCTTGCGCGCCGCCTGGATCTGCGCAATCAGCCGCGCCGGCCGCCCCAGCGCCCCCAGCAGCGCGTCCACCGTCGCCTGCACCGCCCCCAGCGCCCCCTGGAACAGCGCCCACGCGCTCGCCTGCGGCACCGCCAGCGCCCGCACAAACAGCACCGCCACCGCCGCCACGTGGCCCGCCGGCAGCCACCCTCCCAGCAGCGCCACCTCCCGCCCCAGCAGCCCCGCCGCCGTGTGCAGGTCCTCCGCCGCCACCCGCACCGCGCTCGTCCACCGCAGCACGCTGCGCGTCGACGCCTGCACCCCGCGCACCAGCTCCCGCGCGTGGTCCACAAACTGCTCCACCTCCCGCACGTCCTCCAGCGGCTCCAGCTCCTCCCGCACCGTCTCCGCCCGCGTCTCCGCCTTGAGCTTGCTGCGCGCCGCCATCATGTCCGGCTGCATGTCCGGCACCAGCACAAACTCCCACAGCATCTCGTGCTGCCCAAACGTCGGGTGCCGCGCCAGCAGCCGCAGGAACCAGTCCGCCCGCACCTGCAGCTCCCGCAGCGCCGCCCGGCTCGGCTTCGACGGGATCTGGAACGGCGACCGCGCGCTGCCCGCGCTCATCAGCCCCGGGATCCACGACGCCGGGTGCTCCAGCGCCAGCAGCCGCCCCAGGTGCTCAAAGTCCGTCTGCGACCGCCGGCACGTCGTCACCGCGTAGCTCACCGCGCTCACCGCCTGGCCCGCCTTGACCACAAACCGCACGCTCGCGTCCTCCACAAAGTATGCCCGCACCACCGCCGTCGTCATCGCCGCCGGGCCGCTGCCGCTGCCGTCCTCGCCCGCTCCTGCCGCCCCAAGCATCGCCAGGTCGTCCATCTTGTTCCGCATGTCGTCGTCCTTGGCCAGCTCCACCGCCGTCAGCCCCCGGAACTCCCGCGCCCACACGTCCGTCCGCGGGTCCCGCACCAGCACCTGCACCATGGCAAACCGCCCGTACTTGCTCGCCACCATCAGCGGCGTGAACTGCTTGTCGTTGACCGCGTTCACGTCCACGTCGCACGTCTGCAGCAGTCGCTGCGCCAGCCCCGCGTCGTTGACCACGTGCAGCAGCGTGTTGCCCCGCCCGTCCACGTGCTCGTCCAGGTGCAGAGGCTCCGCCGCTGCTCCGTCCTCCCGCGCCTGGCACGCCGTCGCCGCCCGCAGCCCCTCCTCCACCATCTCCGCGTACGCCGCGTGGTCGTACGACCGGCACAGCGCAAACAGCGGCGTCTGCCCGTTCTTGTCCCGCTGCCGCCACGGCAGCCGCGCCCCCAGCCGCCCGATCAGGAACGGCGCGTGGAAGAGGTAGTGCGCCACGCTGCGGCCCCACACGTCTTGCCGTGCCAGGTACGCCGCCACCGCCGCCGCCGTCACCGCCCCCCGCGCCTCCGCCGTCCCCACAAACTCCAGCAGCACCTCCACCAGCGCCCGGTTGCCCAGCTGCACCGCCGCGCTCAGCAGCGTCGTGCCCTCGTGGTTCGCGTCCGCCAGCACCACCCGCGCCGGGAAGAAGCTGTGCAGCCCCAGCAGGTACCGCAGCGCCTCTAGCTGCTCGTTCTGCACCGCCATCATCAGCAGCGACTCCCCCCGCGCGTCCTGCGTCTGCGCCAGCCGCTCCACCGACACGTCGCCCTCGATGCTGCTGGGGCCGCCGCCGCCGCCACGCCTCCGGCCGCTGCCCGTCCCGCCACCGCCGCCGCCGCTGCTGTTGCTGCCCAAGCTCGTCGCCCGCGACCGGTATGAGATCTCCGAGCTGCTCGACATGCTGCGCGTGTCCAGCGCCACCTTTTTGGTCCGCTTGATCGGCGCGTACAGCGAAAAGTCCGCCGTCCCTGCGGCGTCTCCGTCGTGTTCGCCGCTGCCGCTGCGGTCGTCTGCCTGGAACGGAAAGACGTGGCCCAGCCCCGAGCCCTTGGAAAACGCCTCCGCTGCCTCCGCGTCCGACAGCACGATCGACGACCGCCGCGACGACAGCAGCGACCCCGTCGACAGCCCGTTGGAGAAGCTAAACGATGAGAACGACGACGGCCACTCGCCCGACCGCCGCGAGCTCCCGTCGTCGGGATCATCGTCTGGTTGGTTCGTGTCCTCCTCCTCCTCCTCTTCGACCGCCTCGGCGTTCGGCTCCAGAATGGCCCGCAGTGCCGCGAGGTCGCCCTGTGCCGTGGCCTCCCACAGCGCCTTGTTGCGCCGGCTGGCCCGCCGCAGCCCGCTCGCGTCCCGCACCAGGTATACCAGCACCGCCTCGAACGTGCTCAGCGCGTAGCCCATCTCGCCGCTGTCCACCTCGTCGATGAAAATAAAGTGCCGCATGTAGATGAACCGCGCCAGCAGGTGCCGCTGCTGCGCCCGGATCACAATGTACAGCAGCAGCGACACCAGCGTGTCCGCGTTGACCGTCAGCAGCGGCTTCTCCGCGGCCGTCGTCGGCGTGCCGGCGCTGGCCGTAGCCGCGGCACCGGCACTGGCAATGGCACTGGCACTGCCGCTGCCGCTGCCGCTGATGTCGGCGCCCCCCTCAGGGACATCGCCGCCCGGCTGGCTTGTCGTCAGCCGGCTGACGGCCTTGACCGTCGACAGCAGCACCGCCAGCATGTCCTGTGGGCTCGTGGCCGTCGCCATGGTGCGGAACTCGTCGACCACGCGGCCCAGCGCCTGCGTCACCGCGTGCTTGCTGTGGCCCTCCAGACCCGCCTCCGTACCGTCCGGCCAGTCGTCCATGTCGAGCCCCAGCTGCGACAGGTCGATGCAGTCCATCTGGCGGAGCTTGGCCTCGAGCTCGAGGTCCTCCTGCCGCTTGAGGGCGCTCAGCCGCGGGAACACAATGTGGTGCACGCTGCCCGCAATGTACCGCTCAATCAGCCGCTCCACCAGCGGGCCCGTCAGGTCCGTCGTCGCCCCCAGCAGCGACAGCTGCTGCTTGTCCACGCCTTGGAACAGGTCGATGGCCGTCGTGATGGCCGACTCCAGCGACGCCCGCATCACGTGTTCGTCGTCCTCGGGGAAGAACATCGACGAGGCGTCGTCCGCGTTGCTGGCTTGGCTGCCGCCCGCCTCGCTGCTCTCTCCGTGACTGCTCTCTCCTTGGCTACCGTCTGCCGGGCTGTCGCTGCTGGGCGGCGGCGGCGGGCTCGCTCCGTTGGCTTTCGCCGTGCTGTCGCTCTCGTGGCTGCTGCCGTTACCGCCCGTCTCCGCATGCCGGGCCGGCTGCTTGCTGGCCCTGCTCATGCGCGCCTTCTTCATGGCGGTCTTGATGGGCCCATCCGGCTCCGGGTCGGGCACTTCGCTGGCAGAGGGCGGCGGGGGGAAACGCTGCTCGAAGGCGGCCGTGAACTCGCGGATGATCTTGTCGAGTCCGGGCTGCATCTGGCGCGCGATCGCGGGGAACTGGTTGAGCAGGTCGTGAAAACTCTGGATGTCCTTTTTGCGGGCGGTGGGGGAGGGGGCGCCGCCGCCGCCGGCCGCGGTGGTGGCGGCGGCGGAGGATGTGGCGGGCGGCAGGCTGAGCCGCGGCTGGCCCGGCAGCGGCAGGACGGCGGGCACGGTCTTGACCTCCTCCCAGGCGCCGAGCAGGGGCCGCGAGATGTAGTAGACGAGCCAAGGCCGGGGCTCGAGGGTGTCGGCGTACCAGATGGCGTCGCCGACGAGGGTGGCGTGGTGGAGGCTCTTGAAGCCCTTGTTGCTGTAGACCAGGTTGTCCTTGATGACGACGCTGCGGCCGTTGAGCGTGCCGTAGGGCTTGGCCTTGCCGCGCATCTCGCGCAGGTTCACCACGCCGTCTCGGCCGCCGGCCGCGTTCGCAGCGGCGGCGGCCACCCGCGGGTTGGGCATGCGGATCACATGGCTGGCCAGGAACTCGTCGAGGTGCGGCAGGTCCGCAAAGGCCGCGCCGCCCGCCTCCGCGTCCCGCCACGTCAGCAGCACCTCGGTCGTCGGCACCAGCAGGATGTGGTTGCTCGGCGGGTTGCACTGCGTCGCCAGCGGGTGGCGGAAGAAGGCCGCCAGAAACGGGTTCAGGGGCTGAGGCATGGTGTCGGGGGCCGGTGCCGTCCGTCGTCGGGCTGCTGTCCGCCGCCGTCAAGGACGGAGTCCGCGTCCGCGTCCGCGTCCGCGTCCTCGTCAAGGACCTCCGGAGCTCGCACCCGCCGCCAACGTCCGCTGTCCACGTCGGTCCGTCTGTCGTCAGCGACCGCGGCCTCCGATCGTCGTCTCCCAGAGTCCGGCTGCCGCTCCGGGCATCCGGCACGTCGTCGCGCGAGGCCCGAGTCCGGTGCCGGGCCGGCCGCGGGACGATGCCGATCGGTTGGTGCAGCGTGCGCAGAGAAAAAAGACAAAGTTCCGTCTCGTCGTTCTGTCGTCCTCGTTCCTCTTTTCGGCTGGCGAGATCGAGGTTCGATGCAAGATCGTAGATTGCGCGCTTCTGGCGATTTCGCGCGCAAGCCCACGCGCCGCCAAGCTGGAGCTTCCGGGATCGATCGAGCTTGTCCGCGTCGAGTACGACCGGCCCAGGGGTTGTGGTGTGTGGTGTTCGGATGTCTGCTTTGTGCAGAGTTCTCGCGTTCTCGCAAAATGCGTCTTTTTCTGGCTTGTCCTCTTTCCACGCTTGCTCTTCAGCTGGAGTGCGCTCGCCCGTTCGCGGCTTCCCCTATCGCGAAGATGGAATTGGCTGCTCCTGCCCCCCAGGCCAGCCCGCAGGCTACTGCAACTCTTGTACACACGGGCAAGGGCCAGGCCCTCGGAGCTGGCCAATCAGCGGCACGCGCGGGGGGCACCGCGCGGTTTTCGGGGCGAGCGCCCCACTTTAGCTTGACAGCTGCCTATGGTCACGTGATTCGAAGGTCGACTTGGGACGCGGGAGTCTCTCGCAAGACGGCGAGGGCGAAGAGGCCATGAAGGTTCCATGTGTTTGATGTCCCAATGTGTGATTGTATGCAGAAACCGAGCAAGAAATACAGCGACCCAATGATGGTATCACGAGCCTGCAACGCCGAGACGGCGGAGACGCCCCAAGCGAGCGCCTCCGCGGAAGACAAAGCAAAAACCAGATCGAGTCGTACAGTAATCTTCACAGCGCCACCATCCCTGTTCCCTCATGGCGCGGGTACCTGCTCTGCGGGCGGAAGAGCATGCCCGGCGGCGTCCCGCGCGACGCCCGCGGCGCGGGCCTTGCCTTTGCGGCGCGGCGAGGGGGCGTCGCCGGCGCCCTCCTCGTCAAACGGCTCGGGGTGGTGGTGGTGGTGGCTGGGGTGGTTGTGCTTGTGATGCTGGCTGCTTTCCCGGCTGTGGTGCCTGCTGGGTGCGTATTCGGTGGACGGCCGCGAGCTCGTGCTGGTGCGCGTGCTGGCCGTGGGCGCCGGGCTGTTGCGGCCGCTGTCGTCGTCGAGGCCGACAAGGTGCATCTGGCGAGCGGAGGACGGGCGCAGCATGCTGGAGTGCTCGCCGCAGCCGTCGTCCGACGAGTAGCGGCTGTGGATGTCTGCGCTGTCGCGGTCGTCGCGGTCGTCGTCGTCGGAGTCGCGGCCGTCGTCCGCCGGCTGGGGGGGCCCGCCGTGGTTGACGGCCTCGAGCTCCGGGTCGACCCACTCGCGCGGCACGACGCAGGGCAGGGCCATGCCGATGGTGGCGGCGCGGTTGAGCCAGGCGGGGCCGGGCCGGCCGGTGAGGCGGCGGCAGAGGTAG
The DNA here is from genome assembly GCA_019925495.1 of Ophiostoma fasciatum. NCBI lineage: Eukaryota > Fungi > Ascomycota > Sordariomycetes > Ophiostomatales > Ophiostomataceae > Ophiostoma > Ophiostoma fasciatum. The sequence continues at coordinate 91,888 of JADHKM010000025.1, read as the reverse complement.
GCGGTGAAGTGGTTGCAGTTCTTGGTGAGCAGGTTGTAGGCGGGGCCGAGGAACTCGTCGGCGGCGCTGCGGACAATGGCGTCGATCTCAGCGGGCGTGGCCAGCGTGAAGCCCTGCAGAATTTCGCAGCGGAACGTGCCGCCGGGCGGCGCCGTGCGCGGCTCCGTCCAGTAGACGCCGGTGACGCCCGCGCGCGCGTGGCCGCCGTAGGCGTACTCGCGGCCGTTGATGACCACGCCCGAGTGCAGCAGCGACGTGCCCATGTGCCACAGGAGCGTAGACCAGCGGCCGGGCTGGCTGTCAGCGGCGGAAAAGGGAAAAGGGGAAAGGGGAGAGGAGAGAGGAGAACGCACCGTCAGCAGATCGTAGACGTGGATAACGACCTCGGTCTTCTGCAGCGACAGCGTCGACCGGTGCGACGACCTCTTCTTGTGTGCCTTGTGTGGCGGCATGGTGATGATGGTGGTTATCGTGGCATGGGAGAGGGAGAGCGAAGCTGTGCAAGAGGCGTTGCAGTGAGGGTTGCAGTGAGGTCGTTTCTCGTCTGCCGTTCTCGGATGCCTGCCGTCGCACCCGTTGGCGGATGACGCAGCAGGCTGCATGCGGTGGCGGAGCCGGTGGAGCCAGGAGAAACCTTGCTCCGCTCCGAACCCCCACCCGGGGAAGCTGTCGCCCCACCATGAACGGCACTGCGGCGGGACGAATTTTTGCTTCATTTCACGAGGGCGACAGACTCCTTTTTCCTTGCTTCTCTCCCTTCTCTCTCTTCTCTCGTCTTTCTCCCCTGTTTTTTTTTTTTTGCCTCGCCCGGCTGGAGTGCCAGCCGCTGCCACCACGTCGCTCGTCGGCCCCTGCGCGCGTGCGTCCCCGTGTTCTCGCCGTCTGCGGACGCCGGGACCGCTTCTCGCTGTTGTTTCGAGTTTTTCGTTGCTCGGCTCGTCGTCGCCGCTGCTCGTCGTCGCCCGCTCGCACAGTCGCAAGACGCGCACAGGCAGGATGCCGCCGAAAAAGGCCGTGGTGGAGGAGAAGATTCTGCTGGGGCGCCCCGGCAACAACCTCAAGAGCGGGATCGTGGGCCTGGCCAACGTGGGCAAGTCGACGCTGTTCCAGGCCATCACCAAGTGCGACCTGGGCAACCCGGCCAACTTCCCCTATGCGACGATCGACCCGGAGGAGGCGCGGGTGATCGTGCCGGACGAGCGGTTCGACTGGCTGTGCGCCAAGTACAACCCCAAGTCGCGGGTGCCGGCGAACCTGACGGTGTACGACATTGCCGGGCTGACGCGCGGGGCGTCGACGGGCGCGGGCCTGGGCAACGCGTTCCTGTCGCACATCCGGGCGGTGGACGCCATCTTCCAGGTGGTGCGGTGCTTTGACGACGCGGAGATCATCCACGTGGAGGGCGACGTCAACCCGACGCGCGACCTGGACATTATCAGCGAGGAGCTGCGGCTCAAGGACATTGAGTTTGTGGAGAAGGCGCTCGAGAACCAGAAGAAGAAGACGCGCCAGGGCGGCCAGAGCCTCGAGCAGAAGAAGGCGCGCGAGGAGGAGGCCACCATTGAGAAGATCCTGGCCTGGCTCAAGGACGGCAAAGACGTGCGCAAGGGCACGTGGACTCCGAAGGAGGTGGGTGATTCTGCTCTGCTGTTTGTTGTCCTGTCTTGCTGTTCTTGTTCTTCTTTCTCTGCTTCCCCCTTTGATGATGACAAAGGGCCTCGCCCGATTCTTAACCCAGCTCTTCGAATGGCTTGCCATTGTGAGAGGAATCGTTGTCTGATTTTGTTGATTTCCGCCAATCTGTTTGTCTGCTGGTTTGCGGCTGGACCGCGCTAACCCCCCAGGTCGAGGTCATCAACCCCCTGTTCCTGCTCACGGCCAAGCCGGTGGTGTACCTGGTCAACCTGTCGGAGCGGGACTACATCCGCAAGAAGAACAAGAACCTGGCGGGCATCGCGGCGTGGATCAAGGAGCACGCCGAGGGCGACCCGGTGATCCCGATCTCGGTGTCGTTTGAGGACCGGCTCACGCGGCTGGGGTCCGAGGCGGCGGCGCTAGAGGAGGCCAAGAAGCTGGGCGTCGAGTCGGCGCTGCCCAAGCTCATCGTGCAGATGCGCAAGGTGCTCAACCTGGGCAGCTTCTTCACCGTGGGCCCCGACGAGGTGCGCCAGTGGACCATCCGCAACGGCACCAAGGCGCCGCAGGCGGCGGGCGTCATCCACACCGACTTTGAAAAGACGTTTATCCAGGCCATCGTCTACAACTACCGGGTGCTGCACGAGCTGGGCGACGAGGCCGAGGTCAAGGCCAAGGGCAAGATGATGACCAAGGGCAAGGACTACGTGGTCGAGGACGGCGACATTCTGCTCATCAAGGCGGGCGCCGCCAAGGGGTAGGTGCAAAGTGCACCAGGGGGGGCAGGCGGACGGGCTTGGGCTATATGGGATCATGGGACTCGGGATGTTTGGCTGGCGATGTCGATATCGTACTCGCCGTATGTGAATCACGTGACAAATGTAGACGCAACAAAAAAGAACATGCACGGCTCTGGCCAGGGCTGTCGTCACCAGGGCTGCGTCGACCAGGGCTGTGTCGACGCAGCGGCAACGTGCATTTGTCGCATCCCTGCAACGTCATCGCAACGTTGTCCAACGCGGTGGCACGTCGGCCGGTGCCTAGGTCACGTGCCACGGAACGCCGGACGTCGCAGCTGTCCGTTTCCCCGATGGCCGAATGTCCCGCAATTTGGCCGCTGCTCGCAGCTCACGCATTTCCACCGTTCCGACGCACGGCGCTCTCTCGTCTCGGCATAGTCTCTGGATGGCGCTGCTCTGCTCTGCGCCCTGCTGCCACCTGACCGCCCGTCGACTGCGACCCCGACCTCGACCTCGACCGCCGCCGTCCTCGAGGGCGGCGGGACCGCGGACCACGGCATGCCGGACAAGACCTTGTCGGTCGCGACGTACGCGGCCGGGGCGTCGCTGGCGACGATTGCGCTCGTGTACGTGTTTGCGCCCACCTTCTTTCTCGACAGCAGCAGCGGCGGCGGCAGCGGCGGGGGAGGCCATGGTGGCAGTGGAGGACACGGGGGAGGAGGAGGCGGCCTGTCGTCGCTGACGGGCCGCAAGACGGGCGTGGTGGGCCTGTCGAACGCGGCCAACGACTGCTTCATCAACTCGGTGCTGCAGGCGCTGGCGGGGCTGGGCGACCTGCGGCTGTACCTGATCCGGGAGACGCACCGGCGGCGCATGGACGGCGCGGTGTACCGGGTGGTGGTGGGGGAGGACAACGAAGAGCAGGGCGGGGCCACAGGGACGACGACGACGACGACACCCAAGCTCCCGGCGTGGAAGGTGGAGGGCCTGCAGGCCGGGCTGGTGACCAAGGGGCTCAAGGACATGCTGGACCAGCTCAACGAGCGGCCGATCTACCGCAAGGTGGTGAGCGCGGCGCCGTTTGTGCGGGTGCTGGAGGTGGCGTTCCGGCAGCGCATCAGCCGGCAGCAGCAGGACGCGCAGGAGTTTCTGCAGGTGGTGGCCGAGCGGCTGTGCGACGAGTACCACGCGGGGCGGCGGGCGCGGCGGGCGTGGCGGGCTGCAGGGGGGGGAGGGGGGGCCGGCAGGGGGGCCGGCAGGGGGGCCGGCAAGGAGGACAACGCCGACAACGACGACGACGACAACGACGACGACGCCGCCGAGGAGGGCTTCCCCATGGAGGGCCAGCTGGAGTCGCAGATCGAGTGCCTGACGTGCGGGTTCCGGCCGCGGCCGTCGCTGCAGACGTTCTGCACGCTGACGCTGACGGTGCCGCAGGCGTCGGCGACGACGCTGGGGGCGTGCTTCGACTCGCTGCTCAAGACGGAGTACATTGACGAGTTCCGGTGCGACCGGTGCCGGCTGGTGCACGCGCGGGAGCTGGCGCAGGGGCAGGGCGACGAGGCGGCGGCGGCGGCGCTGCAGCGGGCGCTGGACACGGACCCGGAGCGGCCGCCGGCGGGCGTGGCGCTGCCGGACGTGCGGCTGGCGCCCAAGCGGCGCATCGCGCGGCACGTGCGGCTGGTGCGCTTCCCCAAGGTGCTGGCGGTGCACCTGTCGCGGTCCATCTACGACGCGGCGCACCAGTCGACCAAGAACTCGGCCAAGGTGGCCTTCCCCGAGCGCCTGCCGCTCGGCAGCCTGCTGCAGCAGCCGCAGCGCCGCTACCGCCTGCTCAGCGTCGTCATGCACAAGGGCAGCCACTACAGCGGCCACTACGAGTCCTTCCGCCGCCAGTCCGTCGCCGCGCCCCCCTACGCCAACCCCCACCCCTTCCAGCCCTCGCCCGCCTACGCCCCCAGCCCGCCCGCCTCGGCCGCGCCGTCGCCCATGTTGGAGGGGGGCGCGGGCAGCCCGGGCAGCCCGGTGCCGTCGGCGTCGTCGTCGGCCGACCTGCCGGCCAGGACCCAAGCCGGCCGCGCCTCGCGGTCGTCCAGCCTGCTCCCGCCGCCGGCGCCGGCCCCGACGTCGGCCCCCCGCGACCGCGACGACGACAACAGCACCACCGCCGAGACGGCCAGCCTGCGCTCCATCACGCGGTCGACGCTGTCGCGCATCGCGTCGTCGTCGCGCAGCGCCAGCCGCGGCAGCCAGACGAGCCCGGCCACCAGCACGTCGACGGACCGGGCGGCGGCCGACAAGGCGAGCACGGCGGCCAGCACGACGGACAAGGCGGCCGGCACGGCGGTCAGCACGACCGACAAGGACAAGGCCGACAAGGCGGCCGCCAAGGCGGCCCGGCGCAAGAAGCCGGAGCGGTGGTGGCGCATCAGCGACGAAAAGGTGCGCGAGGCCAGCACGCGCGAGGTGCTGGGCATGCAGCGGGAGGTGTACCTGCTGTTCTACGAGCTGGAGCGGCCGCGGTGAGCCGGTGAGCCGGTGAGCCGGTGAGCCGGTGAGGCCGCGGGAGGCCGCGGGAGGCAGGCATGTACATAGTCTTGCATGGTGCATTCGACGGCTCGTCTTTGATCGTTCTTCCGTATTGTCCTCCGAGATCCCCCCCTGCGGTCACTGCCCCAGATACTCCTTGGCCAGCGCGGCCGCCTCCTCCTCGGTCGGCGGCGGCGCGGCGCGGGCGGCGGCGGCCTTGGCCGGGTCGAAGCGCCACAGGCCGCCGGTCTTGTCGGCGTCGCCGTTCTCGGCCAGGCCGACGTGGGCGGCCAGGGCGGCCAGGACGGGGTCGGGCGGGGGGGCCTCCGCGCCGCCCTCGCCGTCCTTGCCGTCGACGCTGGCCGCCACGTCGGTAAAGTAGCGGCGCGGCCAGACGATGCCGGCGGCCTTCTCGCGGGCGCGGGCCTCGCGCTGGGCCGTCTCGATCTTGGTCTTCTCGGCGCTCAGGGTGTCGAGGTCGCCCCGGGCGACGGCGGCGGCGACGTGCTGCCAGGCGCGGCGGCTCTCGAGGGGGTGCTGCGCGGCCAGCGGCGCGACGGTCAGCGGCACCACGGGCGCCTGGGCGGCGTCGTACTCGGCGACGACCTCGCCGCTCTTGTGGGCGCCGCGGTGCACGGTGAAGCTCTTGGTCCACTGGCCCGTCGCCGTGTAGAGCACCTCCTTCTCGCGGCCCGTGCGGTACAGCACCGCGGCCACGCTGTTCTTCTTGCCGCTCAGCCAGCCCTTGCCGCTGTAGTCGATGCGCGCCGTGTAGCCCGTCGACGACACAATGTACGACGCCCCGTCCAGCTCGATGAACGGCGCGCCGAACAGCAGGCCCTCGATGTGCAGCGACGGCAGCGTGATGAGGTACGTCTCGGTCGTCGTCGTCGCCCCCCCGTCTGCGGCCCCCGAAGACCCTGCCGCCCCCGGCACCGGCACCGTCAGCACGGCGTGGCCGATCTGCTTGATGTTGATGGTGCGGCTAAACGACGCCTTCTGCGCGTTGTAGCCCTCGAGGTGCACGCCCGTCGCCTCGTGCGTGATGCTGTAGGCCGTCGCCGGCGGGTGGTGGCTGACCTGCTCGCTGATGAGCTCCGTCCGCTGCGGCGGCGCGCCGTCTTGCGCCGCCTCCTCCTCCCACGTCCCTAGAAAGAGCTCGCCCAGAAAGGGGTTCAGCGGCTTCTTCTCGTTGCCGTACTGCTCGCTGCGGCTGGCGTACTGCTGCTTGAGCGTCGACAGGAACCACTTGAGCACCAGCACCGCGCGCTTCTCCGCGTCCGGCTCGAGCGCCGGCGCCGCCAGCAGCGACGGGTGCTCCGCCCAGTACGAGCTGAACTCGGTCAGGCTCTTGGCCGACACGATGAACGGCGGCGCCGTCAGGCTCGACAGGTCGCCGTTGAACGACGCGATGGACTGGGGGTGAGCTCAGAACGGGGAAGGGGGGGGTGAGGGGGGGAGGGAGGATCCAGGGGAACCAACCTTGACAAACGACGCCCAGCTGCTGCCGCCGGCCTGCGCCGCGGTCTGCGAGGAGTCCATGGTGGAGTAGGGAGTAGGAGAGAAGAGAGGAGCAAGCAGCAGCAAGCAGCAGCAAGCAGGCAAGCGGAGAGCAAGAGGCGAGAGAGAGCAAGAGAGCAGAGAGCAAGAGGGAGCAAGGTGAGAAATGAGCACGCGCCAATTTTGGCCCGAATCTTAGCCCGTTGCGGCGGTCTGCACGCTAGTTGTAGACGACAACGCAAACGTGACACGGATGACGAAGTCCAAGACAAGCAAAGGAAGGGAAACAAGACAGAGGACAGATCGAGGACAAGACAAGACGAAGACAGCTGATTCTGGCCAAATTCGGTGATACGACGGCGTCGTCCCCTAGACGACGGCGACAATTCCAGCAGGGCGCGGCGTTCCAAGCCCCAGGAGCTGAGAACCCTGGCCGATCGGTGTGGTGATGGTTGGGAGGCTGGGGAGGAGAAAGCGGCGCCTAACAGGAAATTGCGCGGTGGGGCTGACGTCAGGTCACGTGTCATTCGTGGCTTGTCACGTGATTTTGTTTGAACCGTATTTGGAGACGCAAAACAAGGCCCCGTCAACCGCATATTTAGTTATCAGGTATATGGAGACATGGCCAGACACCGTCTCGGCGTCTCGGCATTTCGCCCGCTAATACTCCGTCAGCAGGCGGTCGCTGCGGACCATGCTGCCGAAGCGCGTCTGGACCTGGTCGAAGCGGAGGAAGCCGCAGGACTCGCTCTCGAGGTGGTTGATGAGCGCGGCCAGCGCGCGGAAGTTTTTGGCGCAGCCGGCCTTGGGGCAGTGGTAGAGGTCCTGCTGGTCTGGGGGGTCAGCCTTGCTTCGATATACTCCGTACATCTGCAGGAACAGGGACGCACGAGCCGGCGACCGCAGGTGCTGGTTGAGGGCGGGCAGCTGGGCAAAGGTGCGGGCGCAGAGGTAGCAGGCGTAGGCGCGGCCGTTCCAGGCGCGCTCGGTGGCCTCGTACTCGTCGGAGCCGTGCCAGTCGAGCAGGTGCTTGCTGATGGCGCCGGCGGGGTCGCACGCGCGCACGTAGCGGTAGACGCGGTCGCGGTTGAGCGACGGCGCCCGCGGACACGCGCCGCCCTCGAGGTGGTGCGTCAGGCCCGTCGCCGTCGCGAAGCCGCGCTCGCAGAACGGGCAGCCCATCGGCCGCCCGCGGTGCGCCGACGAGCGGGCGTGCTGGGGGGGGTCAGAGGGATCTACTTTGTACTCCGTATACCAGATGGCAGCCGCTGCGCTCTCGTGCCCCCGCCACAGAACCCACATTGTCCCGCCCGTTGGCCGTCTGGAACTCGCGGTCGCACTCCCGGCAAAAGTAGCGGCCGTAGGCGTCCTCCTCGTGGTCCTCGCGGGCCTCGGCCGTCGGATACGTCTCGTAGCACACGCGGCACTCAAACGGAAAGTGGTTCTTGGCGTTCATGTGCTGGTGCGCCGCCCGCGCGCTGCCAAACGCCGCGCTGCACCGCGCGCAGTTGTGCGACATGTCGGACGGCGAGCGGGGGTGGAGATGGGAGATGCGGCTGGTGGTGGAAGATGGTGTTGGCTAGTGGTAGGACGATACGGTGTAAGGTGAGGGTAATCGCGCGGCGAGAAGCAAACGCCGGCATATCTCGTATCTCCATGTACCTCCATATCAGGAGGTCTCTGAGACGACCAGGGCCCGGCTAAAGCCACCCGTGTGGCGCCGGCCTAACCTAGTCACGCCGTCACCCCCTAAACACGCGGCAAACAGGTCCTTGTCCCAGATGGTGCGGCCGAGCGTGTCTGGACCTCGTCAAGGGGAGGAAGCCGCAAGTCTGGCTCTCGAGGTGGTTGAAGAGCGGCGCCGGCCTGGGGCAGCAGTAGGGGTCCTCGTCGTCCTCCTTCTCTGCCGTGAGAGGCAGCCGCACGTGCCGGCCTCGAGGTGGTGCATCAGGCCCGTCGGCGTGCTGGAGATGGTCACGGGCCACAGGATGGGAGGTAGGGGATAGGAGGACGGTTGGGCGGCGGCGAGATGAGGCTCTTACACGCAGCAGTGCATATCTCGTCTATTAGCCAATCCAGGTCTCGTCTATGCTTATATCTCAGGGCGTCTATAACTCGGGCTAAAACTCCAGGCTCGTCTGTCTCAGGTCTCGTCAAACTCAGGACTCGTCCATGGACAATCACCATCAGCCAATGTACCGGCTGCGCGCGCGCAGGGTCGGCCCCAGCTTGAAAAAGAGCCACGGCACCGGCAGCAGGGCCACGGCGACAAAGGCCAGCAGGCTGCTGGCCCAGGCGATGCCGAGGCGGCGGTACATCTGCAGCGTGAAGAGCGGGAAGACGCCGGCGAGCACGTAGCGCGCCAGGCTGTTGGCGCTGGCGGCGCTGGCGACGACGTCGTGCGCGTAGGCGTCGCCAATGTACTGGAAGAGGGTGATGAAGATGCAGATGTTGCCCCAGGCAAACGGCACAATGGCCAGCGCCGGGCTGATCCACGGCGCCGCGTGGCCCTGCGCCGACCACCCGAACCAGAACAGGCCCACGGGCAGCCCCACGCTGCCCACCATGGCCGCGTACAGCCGGTGCTCCGGCGGCGGCGGCGCCGGGTGGTGCCGCGGCACCTGGCGCCCGTGGTACAGCGCCTTGTCGCACGCGGCCACCGTCGCCAGCCCCAGGACGCAGCCCACCACAATGGCCAGGAACACCAGCCCGCTCTGCTCGCGCCCGAAGCCGTACGTCACCGCAAAGACGTACGGCACCGCCGCGAAGAAGCTGAACAGCGTCGCGAACTCGCACGCCACGTACAGGCACGACAGCCCCACGATCGGCTCCGTCGCCATCATGTGCAGCGGCCGCACCAGCCCGACCCTGAGGAACGCCTGCGCCCGCTGGCCCCACGGCTGCGCCGCCGGCAGCTCCGACTCGGGCAGCGTCACCCCCAGCTGCCGCGCCCGCCGCTTCTTCAGCACCGGGTGGTACGTCTCGCGCCCGCCCACCACCGTCAGCAGCAGCGAAAAGGCAAAGAAGAAGACGAGCGTCCACTCCGTCCAGCGCCAGCCTTTACGCGTCGCAAACGCGCCGAGGACGGGGCTGTGTTCAGTCAGTCAAGCGACAGGCAAGAATCCCAGAAAAGACAGACTCACCCCATCCCCGGCCCCAGAAACGGCATCATGATAAACACGCCCACCGGCAGCCCCCGCTCCACCGGCCGGAACGTCTCCGCCAGCACGCCCGACGCGATGGCCAGGCTCGGCGACACGGCAAAGCCCGACAGGAAGCGCAGCACGCACAGCCCCGCCAGCGACGACGCCGGCACCAGCGCCGCGCCCACCGAGAACAGCAGCCCAAACGGCGTCCCCAGCAGCAGCACCGGGTACCGCCCCACCGCCTCCGACAGCGGGCCGCCGATGAACACCGGCCCGATCCCCAGCGCCAGCACGTAGCACGTCAGCGGCAGCAGCGCCAGCGTGCTGCTCGCCCCAAAGTCCGCCATCAGCGCCGCGTGCGCCGGGCTCAGGACCGACGTCCCCACCGACGTCGAAAACGCCACCGTCGAGAACACGGCCACCTGCGCCCACTTGCGCCCCTTGCTCCAGTTGTACGGGTTCGCCGCGTCCGTCTCCCAGTTCCACACCACCGGCCGCCCGTCGCGGTCCATGAGCACCATCTCTGTCGCTGTCGCTGTCGCTGTCGCCGCCGTGGCCGCCGTCCCGGCGCCGGTGTCTGTCAACGGGTCCTCCTTTTCGTCCGTCGCCGCAGCCGGGCTGCCGCTGACCGTAATGCTGTCGCTGCTGTGGCCGTGGAACGACTCGGCGTCGGGCGCCTCGGCTGCCATCTCGACGGCGCCGGCCTCCAAGTCTGGGAGCATATCGGTGGTGGATGGCCAAGACTGTTGGTGAGGTCTGTGCAGGCGGTTCGGGTGTTCTCGTGTTTGTTATCTTGGTGTTTGTCGCTCTGTTGTTTTCGTTTCTGAATTCAGTCGAGCGCTGCCAGCCGACTATATAGACAGCACAGAACCAGCCGAAGGAAAAGGAAATCAAGAGAAGCAGAGCTTGAAATCGTCCAAAATGGCAATACCACTGAATAATCCAAACGAATAAGCAAACCGCTGTCCAGGAGCCGAGGGAGGGCAGCCAGCGATATTCTAATCCCATCGCGGTGCTGGGCCGCCGAGTCGGGCGGACGTGATTAGAAAACGCAGTCCGGCCGATATAGGCCAGCCGAGGCAGCCCCTCGACTCGACAAATCAGCCATCGGCCAGCGCCAAAAACCAGGGGCCGCGCCATCAGTAAGAGGAAAAACGACCAAAGGAGCCCGATCGACCGGCTTGCCTCCATTCAATATGGACGCAAATGGCTGCAAAATGAAGACGCTTGCCTCGTCAACAGACAGCGGCTCCACGCCGCGGCCGCGCCCTGGCTGGCCAGAAAACCAATAGCAGCCAATACGTGTGAGCTGTGCACACCAAAAGAGACATGTTCTTCGCGCCCATGCCTGCGTACAGGCCTGCGCCCTTGCCTGCGCTGGCTTCGCCTGGCCTCCTGGCCCCGCGCCCCAGCGAGCTTGCCTGCTTTGGGACATGCCGTTGGCAGGGCCTCGCTCGTCCTCGGTCGAGAGCACGCCCAAACGGGAGCGCGCGCTGAGACAAGCACGGCGCCGGCGGGTCGTGTGGCTGGCTGACTGGCCTCACGCGCCCTCCTGGCTGGTAGGGCTGAGCTCTCGCGCGGTGTGGGTTCCGCTTGTCGATGCCGCTTTGTGCCTCCTTCGGGCTAGCCTCGCGCCGGTTGGGGGCCCGCTGCCCCCTTCAGGCGGCTCAAGATGTTGCCCAACCTGGCCTGGCCAACCGGCTGTGCCGACCCTTATCTTTTCTTGACTTCTTTCTGCATTAAGCATAGAAGCGTCAGCACGATTCCTTCAGCCGATCCTTTGTGCCGCCAGCCAGCCAGCCAGCCGTCGTGCCGGGCGTTGTCGTCTTGCAACTTATTTCCGCGCATCGGCTCCATCCCGCAGGAGCAGAGTCAGCCTGGGACCCTTCCTTCGCTTGCTTTTCTTCGGTGGCCACTCACGGCTCCGCCGCGTCGTCTGGGTCGCCGCCGCCGCCGGTGAGGCGCTGTTCCACCTCGCGCGCCCACCAGGGCGCCCAGTCGACGACGGTCTTGCCGCGCCGCGCCGCCTCCGCACAGAATACGAGCGCGTGGCTGCGCAGCATCTCCTCGAGCGTGCAGCCGATGACGGTGCGCTGGGCGCGCGCGGCGGACCAGCCGTCGTTCTTGACGCGCCCGACGGCCAGCAGAAACTGCCGCGTCAGGCCCACGTCGCCGCCGCCGTGCCCGTGGCTCTCCAGCGGCGGCCGGTGCACCGTGGTCGAGCCGTCGCGGAAGTCCTGCACCGTGATCGTGGCCTGGTCCGCGTAGATCTCGCCGTGCACGCCGTACAGGTGCGTGTACCGCTCGCAGATCTTGCTCGTGTGCGCCACCATGTGGAACGTGGCCGTCTTGGCGCCGCGGTGGCGCAGCCCGTCCGCCACAGGGTCGTGTGCTTTGCCGTTGGGGCGGGCCGCCGGCAGCGGGTCCTCGTCCCACGTCACCACCACCACCTGCTCGTCGCACACGTCGTTGTCGCTCTCAAACACGCAGCGCCCAAACCAGTTGCGTGCCGCCACCGCGCTGTCGGGCGTGTCGGGCCCGTAGTCTTCGGCCAGCGCCTTGAGCAGACGCGCCTTGGCGCCATCGCCATCGCCATCGCCATCGCTGTCGCCGTCGCCGTCGCCGTTGCCCGGCCGCGCCGCAGCACACTCTTCAATGTCCGGCACGACGATGGACACGGGCCAGCGCAGGTTTCCGGTGCCGAGCCCGCGCAGGCGGTCGCCCACGTAGATGCGCGGCGCCGAGTACTTGCAGTCGGGCTCGGCCGCGCACGACAGGCAGTTGGTGGCGGCGCCGGCGGCCGCGGGCTTGCGGCTGCGCCGGAACAGCTGCAGGCCGCCGGACGAGGAGACGGTCGACGGGAGATGCGGCGGGAAATCCGCCTCGCCCTCGCCCACGCCCCCGCCCTCGCCCTCGTCGTCCCCGTACCGCGGCGGCGAGCACAGCAGCCACAGCAGCACGTCGATGTCGTGGCAGCTCTTGGTCAGCAGGCTGGGCGCCGAGGTGCGCTCGCGGCGCCAGTTGCCGCGCACGTAGCTGTGGGTAAAGTGCCACCAGCCGACGGGCTCCGTGTGCACGACGCTCAGGACGTCGCCGACGACGCGGTCCTCGAGCACCAGCCGCCGCAGCAGCCGGTTGTGCGGGCTGTAGCGCAGCACGTGGCCGATGGCGAAGCAGTGCGTCTGCGGCGCTCCCGCCGCCCCGCCGCCGCCGCCGATGCCGCTGCGCCGCAGCGCCGCGTACATGGCCACGCAGTCGTCGAGCGTCGTCGCCAGCGGCTTCTCGCACATGATGTGCAGGCCGCCCAGGGCCACCAGCGCCTCCACCGCCGCGCGGTGCTTCTCGTCTTGCACGCACACAAAGACGGCGTCCACGCCGGGGGGGACGGGGGCCTCGCCCGTCTCGTCCGTCTGGTCCGTCTCGTCCGTTTGGCGCTGCCGCCGCGCCCGCTCGTACGCCACAAACTCGGGCCAGTCGGCAAACGCCTCGCCGGCCGCCGGCGCTGCGCGGCCCTGCGCGCCCCAGATGTGCTTGCGGCCGAGGTCGGCCCGCTTGTACGCGTCCGGCTCCACCACGGCGGCCACGACGCCCAGGCCCGACGCCGCCGTCGCCTCCGCGTACGTGCGGCCCCGCGACCCGGCGCCGACGATGAGCACGCGCGGCAGCGACGCCGCAGACGCCAAAAATGCAGGCGGCGGCGGTGGCGGCGGCGGCTGCACGGTCTCGGCCCCGGCGGCGCCGTCCCATTCGCCGCGGTGGACGGGCCGGGAGGACGTCATTGTTGGGTGGTGGTGGTCTTTGTGCTGGATGCTGGAACAGGGTGAGAAAAGAAGTCAAAGCAAAGGTGCTCACGATAACATCAAAGTAAAGATCACGAAGATGCCGCGACAGAGGACACGTGCTGTCTGCAACCAGGCAGGAGCATTCTTGCTCCCCGTCGCAGTTGCCCGATGCGAGCAGTCCGACAGCGCCGTCTGCTGGACCAATGGCGGGCGCGGGATTGCACGTTTCGGGCCCCATTTTTATTTTCCCATTAAAAGTTGCAGCCAAATAAAAGACGATAAAAACCAACAGCGCATCACCACAACGTTACGCCCGCGCACAACCACAGGCCCAGGACGGCCTCCACGGCCAATCACGCCCTCAGACACGCTTGCGACACCATGGCGGCCCTCCCGTCGCAGCCCCTCGTCTGGATCGACTGCGAGGTAACGTAGCCTCTCGTCCTGCTGTCCTCCGGCTGTCCTCCGGCTCGACTGACCAGCAGATGACCGGCCTCGACCCCGACGAGGACGAGATCCTCGAGATCTACTGCCTCGTGACCGACGGCCAGCTGCAGTTTGCGCGGCGGCCGGCCGCCTCCCCGGCCGACCCTGGCGCCTCCTCCGAGGACCCCGGCTGGGGCGCCGTGGTGCACGTGGACGCGGCGCGGCTGGACCGCATGGGCCCCTGGTGCACGGCGCAGCACGGGCGCAGCGGGCTGACGGCGGCAGTGCGGGCGTCGACGGTGACGCCGGAGCAGGCGGCCGACGGGCTGCTGGCGTACGTGCGGCAGTTTGTGCCGCAGCCGGGCGTCGCGCTGCTCGCCGGCAACAGCGTGCACGCGGACCGCGCCTTTCTGCGGCGCCCGCCCTACGACCGCGTGCTGGCCCACCTGCACTACCGCATCCTCGACGTCAGCTCCATCAAAGAGGCCGTGCGGCGGTGGGCGCCGCCGGCGGGGTCGGCGGGGTCCGGCTCCGTCTCCTCCGCGGTCCGGAAGCCCCCCCGCAAAGAAGGCGCCCACCGCGCCCGCGAGGACATCCTCGAGAGCATCGCCGAGGCGCGGTACTACAGAGACGTCTTCTTCCGCGGGCGGTCCGGCGAGGCATGGTGAAGTCACGCATCACACAGGCTGGCAGGCGGGCAGGCAGGCAGGCAGGCAGACAGGCAGGTCCTGTAGGGTATATTGGAGCGAGAGAGCATCCATGACCAGGCCGTCCCGCAACACACGCGTCGCCCTCGTCATGACGACGCCTGCACGGCCCCGTCCGGCCGGCTGTCGGCGGCGGCGCCGCTGTGCGCCTTCACAAAGCCCGGCCGCCACTTGTCCAGGTACTTGGTCGCCATCGGGCGGGCGTCCTCGACTGTTTGTTAGCAAGCGGTAAAGAAGAGGCCACCGGGAAGCAAGAGGGTCACGGGAGTCACCTACACTCGAGCCAGATCGCCTCCATGGTGTCGAGGGTGCGCGCGCGCGCCGGCGGCCGCATCATCAGCTGGTACAGCAGGCTGGTCAGCGCCACCGGCACCATGGACGGGTCGCGGCACAGGCTCTTGACGCGGTCCAGCAGCGGCTGGCTCAGCGCCGGCACCTCGCTGAGGAAGCGCGTCAGCACCTTGTTGTCCTGCGAGTGCAGGTACGGCAGGATCCCGTCCAGCACCCGCACCACCCACACGTCGTAGTGGCCGCCGTCCCCCTCCCCCTCCCCGTCCGCCGCCCGCCCGCCGCCCGCCTCGCGTGCCAGCCGGTCGTTGTACCACTCCTCGCACAGCCACGCCACCGCCACGTCGATCCGCTTGCGGAAGTCCTCCATCACGTAGCGGAACAGCGACTCGCGGATCTTGTCGCTCAGCAGGCCCCGCGCCGGCTGCGGCTGCTTCCCCTTGTGTTCGCCGTCGTCCTTTTGGTCCGCATCCGCATCCGCATCCACGTCTGCATCCCCTGGGCCCTCCAACCCGCTCACGGACCGTGTTGCCAGCCGCGTGAGGATCGTGATCCACGCGTCCTTGTCGTATGTCGTGGCCGCCACCCGGTTGAGGCCTGCCTTCCCTGTTGTCCGCTTGGCTACCGCCGTTGTCTGTGTCGGCGTCGGCGCAGGTGCAGGTGCGGCCTCCGCGCCCGCCTGCATCATGGAGAACACGCGCGCCACCGTCGCCTGGCCCACCTTGACGGCCTGCTCCGGCGTCAGCCGCGGCGCCGTCGGCAGCTTGAACGCGCCCAGCGCCAGCGACGCTGCCGCGTCCATGCGCGCCGCGCCCGCCGCCGTCATCATCATCGCGTTGTCCGCCGCCTCGTGGTCCAGCTTGTTCAGGATCTGCTCCGCGTCCTCGGCCGCCGAAAAGTCCGGCTCGTAGTCGTCGTCGTCGTCGTCCACCGCCACGTCCAGCGGCGCCGTGTCCGGGTTCAGCAGCGCCAGCGGCGTGCTCGTCGCCGCCGCCGCCTCCAGCGCCGCCAGCCGGTCGCGGATGCCCTGCACGGCCCGCCCCAGCAGCTGCGCGTCCACGCGTGCCAGCGCCGTCACGCTGATCTTGGCCGCCAGCTCCAGCGGCACGTGGCCCGCGTTGAACGTGCGCAGCTGCGCGTTCGTCGTCAGCGCAAAAATGTCCGCCAGGCTCGTCGGCCCCGGCGCTAGCGGCGGGATCGCCTGCAGAAGGTGTCCTTGCGCTTGGAGCTGCTGCTGCTGCTGCTGCTGCTGCTGCTGCGCAAAAGGAACACCAGCCCCGCCGGCGGCGAGCCGCTGCCGCTTCGCGTCCCCGTAGGCGGCCGCCTGCAGGTCGGCCAGGCCGCGCTTGCGCCCGGCGTCGTCGAGCAGCTCGGCGCGCGACCGCACCAGCCGCTCAATGTACTGCTGTATCCGCGGGTTGAAGGCGTTGTTGGGGTCTCTGAAGTCATCCTGTCAGTACAATGGCCCCCTAAAGACGAGCAGCCGTGGCAAGCAGCAGGACAGGACGCACCGCTTGGTCAGGTGCAGCAGGAGCATGCGCGTGGTCTTCTCCATCGACTTGACGACGACGCGCGTCCGTGGCGTCAGCGGGCCGCTGCTGGCCAGCTTGAGCGGGTTGAAGTTGAGCACGGCGTTGATGGTGCGGTTGACCGTCGTCGGCCGCGTGCGCACGAGCACGGACAGTGTGTTGAGCGTGGCATCGACGATCAGGGCGTCGCTGGCGGTTCGTCAGCAAAAGGGGGTGGGCGCTGGCGTCGGCAGCCCAGAAACAGGCAGAACTCACCTGCTGTTGTCTTGCAAAACGCCCAGCATGCGGTCCAGCAGGCCGGAGGCTTCGGCCTCGAGATGCCGCGGGTCGAGCAGCGGGTGGTTGGGCGGCACGAGCGAGAGGGACACGTCGAGACCGTCGCGGGGCTGTCAGTCAGCAAGGGCCCCCATGGCCGAGGACAGAAGGGGAAAAGACAGCAGAACGCACGCTGTGGTCCGGGTTGGCCGCGTGTGTCTGGGCGAGCACGACGCGCTGCGCAAACTTGATGCAGCAGATCTGCACCGATGGCGACGGCGCCTCCCACAGGCGCAGGATGCGCGACTTGATGGCACCGATGCGCTCCCAGGTGTCGGCGTCGTACGAGTTGTGAATGCTGCGCGGTCAGCAAACCGTTGCATGTCCAAGGACTGGGGGGCAGACGCACATCCACCGCATGACCAGCGGGTAGATGCTGGCGGCGGCCTGGAGGACGCTGCGCAGCACAAACACGTCCTCGTGCGGGTTCTCCAGCATGCCCTTGAGACTCTCGAGCACCAGCAGGCTGAGGCTCTCCTTCTCGCGCAGCGGCATGGCCGGCGCGGCAAAGGCCTCGGCCAAGAAGTCGGCGCCCCAGCGCCGCAGCGGCGGCAGCGACGACGGGTTGAGGATGGGCAGGATGCCCTGCACGATCATCGGGTAGTGGCCGACGTTGGCGAGCACGAGCTTGCGCGCGTCGTCGAGCTGCCGGATCTGCTCGTGGACCGAGGGGGTTGTCGTGGTCGAGGAAGAGGAGGAGGTGGCTGTAGACGCTGTGGCGGCAGCCGAAGCCGCCGCCGGCGTCGCGGCGGTCGCGGCAGACGCCATGGGATCACGCTACGGTGGGCGGCAGGCTCAAAGGCACCCAGGAACGACGGCCAGCGGTGGTGGTCGACTGAGGGCCGGCCGGCGGAGCACCAGCGCGCGGCGGCAGCGGCAGCGGCAGCAGACGCGCAGCAGCCGGGGAAGAAAAAAAAGACGTCGCGTCCGTGTCGTTTCTGTCGTCCGTCTCGCAGCAGCTACTGTGTCGCTGCTGTCGCCGTCGTCGTCGTCGTCGTCGGTTGCTGCGTGAAGGCGTGGAACGAAAAGTGAAGCCAAGCCGCGTCGTCACGGCATGTCGCAGATTCTCGTCGCGCGCAGCTCGCCTCGCAGGAAAAAGAGAGCGGCAGAGAGGGCGGCTCTGTTCTGGCCGGGCTCGCCTGACAACAGGGGGGTTCTGGCAACGGTGGTCGCCCGCGTGAGCTAGCCAAAAAAGAGGTCGTCTGGTTTCGTGATGATGCCCAAAGAAGTGGCAGCGCAGACAGACACGACAAAGGAAGGCTCGGTTTTGCTGGCCGAGGGCGTCTTTTCGCGGTTTGGAAGGAGCGAGCGTCCAGCACGTCGCCGAATCAGGCTAGCGCACTTCCAGCCTGCACATCTAGATCACGTGCCGTAACGCTCGATCACGTGCTGTGACGATGATACACGTGATGCTGAGCTTTTCAGTCCGCCGCATCGCACCACACGAGGCCACGACCGACCTCGCCCTCGACACGACCCCTCGACCAGCACGCCCCCCGCAGCCATGTCTGGGTACGTCTGGATGACCCTGCCGCTGTCGCCAGAGCCTGTCTAACCGCCAGCGTCGACCACTCCTCCTACTACGACCGGCGGCTGCGCCAGTCGCCGGCGCTCATCCGCGCGCGGCGGCCGTACCTCGTCAAGAACTCGGTGCTGGGGCTGAGCATCGCGGCCTTTGCGTTGGGCGTGTGTGAGTCCCGGAATCTGCACAGGGCATGGACAGACGCTGACCCCCAGACGCCTACACGATCCACGCCATCGGCCAGGACGACTTTGACGACGTGCAGGTGCCGAGCGAGCCGGCGCCGTCGGTCCAGCAGCGCCTGCAGCAGCACCAGCAGCAGTCGGCCCAGTTACAAGCACAGGTGCAGGCGCTGGGGAAGAAGTAGATACGGGGCGGCTGGTGGACGGACGGTGGGAACAAAAATTGGTATTTCAAACCGGCCGGCCTCTCCCAGTCGATCGCGCCGATCAAGAGACAGAACAAGAACGCCGAAATCAGAAATCAGAAAGCACATGAACACCAGAGCAGCCGACGTCATGCCATGAATGCGAGCCATGAGAGAACCAAGCCGACACCCTGTCCCCCGACACCTTGTCCCCCGACGCCCCGCCGACGCCCTGCCCTCCATCTAGTACGAGACGGCCGTCTCGCGCTTGGACGGCATGGGCGTCCCGGCCGGCGGCGCCTCGCCCGGCGCCCGCGCATGGTGGTCGTAGCTCGGCGGGTAGCTGCCGCCGGGGCCGGCTGCAGCAGCCGCTGCGGCCGCGGCCGCGTGGTGGGGCAGCGACGGCTTGCGGGGCAGGGCCGCGGCGACGGCCGGCGCGTCCGACGCCGGGGGCGGCGGCGGCCGCGGGGCCGCGTGCTGGTGGTGGTGGTGGTGGTGCGCGGGGTGGTGCGGGTTCGCCCAGGGCGTGTCGGCGAGGAACTGCTGGCCGGCGGCGCCGAGGCTCTGGAACGACACGGCGGCGGTGCCGTTCTCGCCGGCGGCGGCGGCGTGGGCGGGCGACGCGTGGGCGGCGGTGGTCTGCCGTGCGCGCTGGGGGGGGGGGCTGTCAGCGGGGACGAGCGGAAAAGGCCAAGGGTCGGCGGTCGGGTCGTACCGAAATCGCCTCCAGGTCTTCGTCCACCTGGGCGGCGGAGGCGCCGCAGATCTGCGGCGCGGCCGGGAAGCCCTCGTACTTGGCGATGCCGGCGAGCAGGGAGACCTCCTTGTTGTAGGCGATGGCGTCGCGGGTGCGCTGGGCCTTGGAGGCCGGGAAGCGCAGGCCGTAGTCCGGGATGGTGTTGGCGTGGCGGCGGCGCTGCTGCTGGATCTGGTACCACTGGCGGCCCAGCTCCTCGAGCACCAGCTCGCGCGACTCGCGCACGCTCTGAAAGTACTGGCCGTGGATGTGGCTGCGCCGCGCCACCGCCCACCGCTGCAGCGTCTGCATGTTGAGCCGGTACTCGAGGTCGATCACCCGCAACTTCTCATCGCGCCGCGCGTCCACGCACTGCATCATCGCCAGGTAGTCGGGGTGCGTCGGCACGTCGCCCGTCAGCATCGCCTCCTCCTCGTTGAGCTGGTCCAGCCGTTCTTGGTAGAGTCTGGGGACGTTAGCCGAGCCAAAGACACAGCAGTCGGGTCCACCTACTTGTCCCGGAACGACGCAAACTGCTTCTCGATCGTGTGCAGCGTCTCCAGCGCCGCCTTCTTGCGCTCCACTGTCGGGTCAGCACACGCACACCAGCACGGCCGCCCGCCGGGGGAGAGGGCCGAACACCTACACTCTTCCTCGTTGCGGTGCGCCGCCTCCGCCTCTTCGTCCACGTCGCCGTCCACCGGCTCGTCCTCGCCGCCGCCGCCGCCCGCCGCGTCCTCCTCCTCCACCGTCGCCCCCTCGCCGTCCTCCAGCACCTCCTCCACTGCCGCCTTGCTGCTGTCGCCCGTCTCGCCGTCCGCCTCGCCCTCGTCGTCCTCCCCGTCGGGCTCTCCGTTCTTCTTGTGGTCGCCGCCGCCGCTGCCGCCGCTGCCGCCGCTGCTCGCCCCGCCCTTGCGCTTCTTGGTGCTGCTGCTGCGCTTCGACCGCCGCGTGCGCACCGTGTCGCTGTTGGTGCCCTCCGCCGAGTGGTCGGCCGCCGCGTCGCGTTTGTCGTCGGCCGCCTCGCCCGCTGTCTCCGCCGCTGCCGTCGCGTCCTCGGCATCTCCGTCGTCGCCGTCGCCGCCGGCCTTCTTGTCTGCCTCCGCCACCGCCGCCTTGGCCGACTCGCGTGCCGCGCCGCCGCTGCCAGACCCCAGCCGCTTGCGCAGCGGCTGGTCCGACTCGGACGGGTCGGTTGTCGGCGACCGCTTCCGCTTGCGCGTGTCCGCCGCCGCTGCCGACGCCGCCGTTGCCGTGGTCGACCGCTGGCTGCGCAGCAGCGGTGTGGACGCCGGCGCCGGCGTGTCGCGGTCGCGGTCCTCGGCCTCGCTAGCGGTCGCCTTTTTGTTGTTGTTGTTGTTGTTGTTGCTGCTGCTGCTGCTGCTGCTGCTTGTTGGACCCGTCTTGCTGTCCTTTTTCGGCTGTCCCTTGGCTTGCTGCTCCTTGATCGCCAGCGACCGCCGCCGGCTGCTGCGCGTCATCTCCCGGTCGTCTGCCGCCGCCTCCTCCTCGCCATCAGCCTCGTCCCCCTCGTCATCGTCGTCGTCGCCGCCACCACCATTTGCCTCGTCCTCCTCCTCCTCCTCCTCCTCCTCCTCCTCGGCGTCCGAGTCCGCGTGCAATTGCTGCTTAAGCTTGCTCGGGCTGGCCTGGAACGCGCGGTCGCGCGCGAGCCGCCGCGTCGGACTGGCGGCGGCCACCGACTCTGGGCTGCTGCTCTCGCCGTCGGCACCGCCGCTGCCGTCCGCCGCCGCGGCCGCCGCCGCCACGTCACGAATGTTCTTCACCTTGGTGGGCGTCGCGTACAGCCGCTCCGTCTCGGCCTCGGAGTCGTTGACGTCCGCGTCGACCTCGGACAGCGCCGACTCCTCGTTGTCAGACGACCGCGCGGCCCGCGAACCGTCTTCTTCGTCGTCCTCATCGTCGTCGCCCAGATTGACGTTGCTCAGCGACGACGACGGGTGCGCCGGTCCGTCCAGGTCCATGTCGTCCGCGTCGCCGTCCTTGTCTTCGACCTCCGTCAGCGGGCTGGACGCGTTGCTCGGGCTCGGGTCGTCGGCGCGTGGCGCCGCCGCTGGCGGCGGCGCCGCCGCCGCCGCACTGGTCGTGGACGCGGCCGCGGCGTCAGCGGCCATCGTACGCGTCGGGCGAGGCACAAGAGGAGGCGCAATCGAGCGGGCTGAGGGCGGAGTGCGTGTCGGAACGCCGGACGGGTCGGAGGGGGGGGGGTTGGAAAGAGAGCAGCGAGAAGAGGAAAATTCCCTGCCACCAAAACGAGCGGCCGAGCGACTGCCCTCGCACAAAACGCTGCAACAAAGATGCAACGACAAAGACAAGACCAAAATCAGAGCGCGCACGGGTTCCGGGGTCGTGGGCAGCCGGGGGCGCGGAGGGAGGGCAAGTCGGCAGTGGGAAGAGAGGGAGAAGAGGGAGGGAAGCGTAAGCGACGCCGGACGGCGCGAAAGCGGGTGGCTTTTGCGTGCGGGTAGGGAAAGGGCCCTGGCGCCCAGCGCGAACGGGCGAGCTGCCAGCCCCGGCTCCCTTTTTTTGCGTCGGCTTGCTTGGGGCGTTGGCGCTAGTAAGGTGACTGTAAGGCGGTGTATCCCGGCAGAAAGACACTGCCGCGGTAGAGCTTTGGCACATCACGTGTAGATAACAGCGTTATCGCATCTTCTTGTTCCATTTTTTTTTTTTTTGCTGAGCCTCGCTGACCGCAGGAGACGACGCAACAGCACATTGCAGCAACCCGCTTCACGATGGCGCCTCGGTAGGTTCTCTGGAGGACGTGGCCTGTGCTCGATTGGTATTGCATGCTCACGCAGTGTTGTGCAGAAAATCCGTCCTGACCGTCCCGGCGAAGAAGGTCGACCCCTCGCTCGACGCTCTCTTCTCCAAAAGTGTATGTTGTGACGGCGGGTTGCTGTTGAGGGGGCAAGTGCTGACGAAAGCAGGTTGGCCCGGTCGAAGCGCGCGCAAAGCCGACATATGTCCCTCTTGTCGAGGCCAAGCCGAGGCCAGCCCCGAGCGCAAAGGCCGTCCGTCCGTTAGGGGAGGACGAGGGCGAGGAGGAGGAGGAGGAGGAGGACAGCGACGAAGAGGATGACGACGAAGAAGACAGCGACGAAGACAGCGACGAAGACAGTGACGAGGACAGCGACGAGGAGGAGTCCACGTCCGATGCAGAGGACACGCCCGTCCAGGCGGCGGCGGCGGCGGCGGGCCTGAACGAGGCGCCCAAGCGGAAGCGGAAGAACCGCGCCGACGAGGACGACCTGGAGGGCCGGTACTTTGACAAGCTGGCGCGCGAGACCGAGGCGCCGGCCGAGAAGCGGACGAAGCGTGGGGACGAGGAAGACGGTGCAAAGGCGGCCAAGGAAGACGGCGACAGCGTCAGCGACAGCGACAGCGACGGAGAGCGGCCCGTGCACGAGTCGCTGGGGGTGGAGGGCGGCGCGGCGGGCGTGGACGCGGAGCAGGCGCGCGAGAAGGCGGCGCGCACGGTGTACCTGTCCAACGTGAGCATCCGGGCGGTGACGGACAAGGCGGCCAAGAAGACGCTGCTGGCGCACCTGGCGAGCGCGGAGCCGGCGGCGGCCGAGGACAAGGGCAAGGGGAAGGGCGAGGGCGAGGATGGTGGCAAGGACGGTGGCAAGGATGAGGGCGCCGCCGCCGCCGCTGCCCGCCCTTCTCCCAAGAGCGTGGTGGAGAGCCTGCGCTTCCGGTCGGTGCCGTTTGCGACGGCGGCGCTGCCGAAGCGCGCGGCGTACATCACCAAGGCGGTGCTGGGCGCGACGGCGCAGGCGACCAACGCCTACGTGGTGTACGCGACGGCGGCGGCGGCGCGGCGCGCCGTGCGCGCGCTCAACGGCACCGTCGTGCTGGACCGCCACCTGCGCGCCGACAGCGTCGCCCACCCGGCGCCCGTCGACCACCGCCGCTGCGTGTTTGTGGGCAACCTCGGCTTCGTCGACGACGAGACGCTGGTGAGCAAGCCCAAGAGCGGCGGCGGCGACGACGGCGAGCCGGCCGAGGCAACGACCCGCAAGCGCAAGACCCCCATGGACGTCGAGGAGGGCCTCTGGCGCACCTTTGGCGCCCACGCCGGCAAGGTCGAGAACGTGCGCGTCGTGCGCGACGCCGCCACCCGCGTCGGCAAGGGCTTTGCCTACGTCCAGTTCTACGTACGTTCCTTTTGATCGTCCTTCTTGCTCTTCACCGCTAACTCCAACGTCAGGACGCCAACGCCGTCGAGGCCGCGCTGCTGCTCGCCGGCAAGAAATTCCCCCCCCTGCTGCCGCGCGCGCTGCGCGTCAGCCGCTGCAAGGCGCCCCAGCGCACCGCCCGCGCCCTCGAGCGCGTCCAGCGCAAGGCCAGCGGCCCGCCCGCGCCCGGCTTCCAGCGCCGGCGCGACGCCAAGGACCGCGCCCTGGCGGCCGCCGGTGCCGCTGCCGCTGCCGCGGCCGCTGCCGCCGGCACCACCGGCTACACCCCCAAGCTCACGGCCGAGCAGCGCACCTTT
This sequence comes from Ophiostoma fasciatum, assembly GCA_019925495.1. Lineage (NCBI taxonomy): Eukaryota > Fungi > Ascomycota > Sordariomycetes > Ophiostomatales > Ophiostomataceae > Ophiostoma > Ophiostoma fasciatum. Next base: position 68,147 of record JADHKM010000025.1, on the reverse strand, counting down.
GAGGGCCGCGCGGCCAAGCTGCTGGGCCGCTCGGCCGTGGCCAAGACCAAGGCCAAGGCGAAGACGGCCGCCGCGCCCGCAAAGACGGCGTCCCCCGCCGCCGCCGCCGCTGCCGCTACCGCCGCTGCCAGCGCACCCGTCGTGTTCGAGGGCATGCGGGCGCGTGCCAACGGCAACAGCATCTTCAAGAAGAAAAAGGGCAGCAAGGGCGGCAAGGGCGGCAAGGGCGGCAAGGGCAGCAAGGCTGGTGCGGGCGGCAAGGGCTACAAGGGCAAGCCGTCGAACAAAAAGTAGGGGGCAGCGGCAGCCAGGTGCATTGGACAGCAAGCAGCATTCAACCAAACTACGAGTAGGATCACCGTGGGACCATGTTTGAGAAAGTAGTGAAATAAAGAATAAAAAAAGGGCGGCGCCAGAAATCTCGGATATCGTGGGGGATGTTTTTTCGGTTTTGTCTTTTGGGTCTGGGTCTGGGTCTCCTCCCTTCTCGGATCAACACACTCATCTGGCTGCCATATGTACCCTGGAAATACGAACACAAAAAGGGCCGGGAAGGGGGGGAGAAGGGGAAGAAGGGAGGGGGGGAAGGGGGGAGGAAGGAGGGGCGTGGTTCGTGGGGGGGTGGAGGGACGATGGAGAGGGGATTCAATGAGACAGCAAGAGAACAGAAACAGGCTCCGGGCCGCCGGCCGACTGCTCTAGTACTCGGCCTCGCCCTCCTCCGCCTCAAAGGAATCGGCGGCGACCTCCTCGTAGTCCTTCTCGAGGGCGGCCAGGTCCTCGCGGGCCTCGCTGAACTCGCCCTCCTCCATGCCCTCGCCGACGTACCAGTGGACAAAGGCACGCTTGCTGTACATGAGGTCGAACTTGTGGTCCAGGCGCGACCAGGCCTCGGCAATGGCCGTCGTGTTGGACAGCATGGAGACGGAGCGGTCGACGCTGGCGAGGCCGCCGGCGTTGGGCGACGTGGTGGGCACGGCGACAGGCTTCTGGTAGTTGATGCCGATCTTGAAGCCGGTGGGGCACCACTCGACGAGGTTGAACGAGGCCTTGGCCTTGAGCGCGGCCACGGCGGCGTTGCAGTCGCGGGGGACGACGTCGCCGCGGTACAGCAGGGCCACGGCCATGTACTTGCCGTTGCGGGGGTCGCAGACGACCATCTGGTTGTTGGGCTCGAAGCCTGGAGGTCAGGGACGGCCCAAAACGAAAACAAGGCGAGAACAAGGCGGGGAGAACCTACACTGGAACGTCAGGTCGTGCACCTTGAAGCTCTCGTGGGCGCTCTTGGAGGCTGAGACGACCGGGGCGTAGCTGATGAGCGGGTAGTGGATGCGCGGGTAGGGGACCAGGTTGGTCTGGAACTCGTTGAGGTCGACGTTGAGGGCGCCGTCGAAGCGCAGGGACGAGGTGATGGAGCTGACGACCTGGGCAATCAGGCGGTTGAGGTGCTCGTAGTCCGGACGCGGGATGTCGAGGTTGCGGCGGCAGATGTCGTAGACGGCCTCGTTGTCGACGAGGAACGTGCAGTCCGAGTTCTCAATGGTGCTGTGCGTGGACAGCACGGCGTTGTACGGCTCGACCACGGCCGTGGACACGCGCGGCGCCGGGTAGATGGCAAACTCGAGCTTGCACTTCTTGCCGTACTCGGTCGACAGGCGCTCCAGCAGCAGCGCGCCGAAGCCGGAGCCGGTGCCGCCGCCGAAGGAGTGGAAGATGAGGAAGCCCTGGAGGGAGTTGCAGTTGTCTGCCATTAGCATGGGAAAAGACTGCGACGACGGCGGAAAAGAGACGCACCCGCCACCCGCCGGATGCGGTCAATCACGTTGTCGACCATCTCCTTGCCGATGGTGTAGTGGCCGCGGGCGTAGTTGTTGGCGGCGTCCTCCTTGCCGCTGATGAGCAGCTCCGGGTGGAAGAGCTGGCGGTAGCTGCCGTTGCGGATCTCGTCGATGGGCGACGGGTCGAGGTCGACAAAGATGGACCGCGGCACATACTTGCCGTTGCTGGTCTCGGTGAAGAAGGTCTCGTACGAGCCGCCCTCGCCCACATCCTTGATGTTGGGGTCGGGGCGGCCGTCGGCGCCGAGGCCGTGCTCCAGGAGGTAGCTGGCGGTGAGCAGAGGACGAGGCGACGACGGGCGGCGGCCCGGCAGGGGACCGCGGGGACACTTACAGCTCCCAGGCACTGTTGCCGAGCTGGGTGCCCGCCTGGCCGAGGTGAAGATGGAGAACCTGCCGGTCAGCATCGGAGGCAGACGCCAGGAGGCGGCAGAGGCCGAGCCAAGACACGGGAGGGGGTTCAGCTTACCTCGCCCTTCATGATGGCTCACGATGGCTCACGATGAAAAATGTGGGATATTAAGACGAGAGAGATATCAAAAGATACCCCGTAGAACAATTGAAGATCGTGATAGTCCTGAAAGCTGTCGCGAGCTTGTGCGGGCGCCAGGGAAAGGAGGGGGGGTGGAGGAATACGGCGGGAAGAAAAAAAGAAATAATAATAGCGAGACAGGACGGCCGGAAGAGACAGGGGCGGGGAGGGGGGGGGGCTGAGCAAACGCAGCGAGACAGCTGGTGAGGAGGAGAGAAGACGTTGAAACTTGGGAAAAAGAAAAATGGTGAGGGCCGATGCAGATTTGTGCGGTGAAGGTGTCGGAGGGGCGGCGGAGGCCCTCGTTCGCGAGGGGGAAGGCGGGATCCAGCACACCTGCGCGCAGGGGAAAGAAGGGGGGGGGGCTGCACGCATCAGGGGACGGGGAATGTATCCAGTACGGTAAGCAAGCGGGAAAAGACGGCGGCGGTATACGTACCCTGTACCGCAGCCCCGCGCTCACCGCTGGATTGTTGTTGGATGGGCTGGCCCGTGCGCGCCAGCGCTCAGGGGCTCCACCTGCCGTGATTGGCCGGCGGGAAGCGTTGAGGGCGGCGCCGCACGCAGAGGTACCGGCGGGCGTGGAATAGGCGGAGGGTACATTGGATGGCGCTAGAGCATAAATCGTGAAATGAGGAACGACGCGCACAGTGTGGATGTTTGGCATAAGCATATGCTACGGCGTGCAACCGTGGGCGGACGGCAGCACGGCCGCCGTTGCATGCCAGACGGCATGCGTGCGCCACGAGGCTGCACCGGCCAGATGGCCACGAGGCCGGGCCAGCGGCATGACGAGCGCACACGGCGTGTCGTTACGAATGGTCGTATACTTTATTGGTGTTGGATATCTTACGCCGTATGTTATGCTGACACAGCGCTGTCCCACAGTACACAGACTGTGCGATCAACGCGTTAAGTGGACCGCACGGACGCTACGAATCCCGGCCTCTGGCCACCGGCCTGGTTGCCAGTGCATCGAAAACAAACAACCCCAAACACAAAACCGCACAAAGAGCCACGCAAGTCCGGCTCGTCGATCGCCAGGCAATCCCGGCACGCTGCACGACGGCATTCGAACGCTCGGCAGCCCAACGGGTGCATCGAATTGAGAAACAAAGGACCAGCCGGGCGACGAAAGCAGTGGGAGAAGAAAGAGAGCGGAACGAACCCGAGACCAGGCGTCCGGTGAGCGCCTCGACGCCGCCATGCGCAACCGGTTCCGGAAATCACAGCGCCAGCAGTCGGTCAGCTCGGTCCAGTCTGCCAGCAGGCCGCGGACAGGCGACGGAGGTGAGCCCCTCCACTTCCGGCTCGGAACGGAGCCTGGCACTGACCAGCAGATGACGACTCCTCCCCACGGACGTCCGTGTCCTCGGTGCGGGCGCCGGGCGGCGGCGGCGGCGAGGCCAAGCCACTGCCGTCCGTGCCGGGCATGGCCAGCGCCGGCCTCTCGCGCACGCTGTCGATCCGCGCCGTGACCAGCGCCGACGACAAGCCGTCCGAAGACGAGGCGTCGTCCGTCGGCTCGCCGTCCATCACGCGCAGCTCCGCCTCGCACACGGCGAGCTCGGCCTTTTCCAGCTCTGTCCACAGCAACGGCAGCAGCGCGTCGCCGTCGTCGTCGCCGCTGCAGAACGGCCTGCACAGCAGCGGACCGAACGGCCATGCAGGCGGGGCCGTGCTGAACGGCCGCGGCCGGCTGCCGTCTTCGCTCAGCGGCGGCGGCGGCCTGCCCACCAGCGTGAGCGCCAGCTCGTTTGGCTCGCCCAGCAGCGGGCGGACCGCCTTTTACACGCTGTCTTCCGTGCACGAGGGGAACAACAGCACCAACGGCAACGGCAACGGCAACGGTAACAGCAACAGCAACAGCAACGGCAACCTGCCAGCGGACGAGGCCCCCGCGTGGGACGCGACCGTCGGCAAGGCGGGCCTGGGCAAGACGGGCCGGGTGATCAACCGGCTGGTGTCGGACAACGAGGCGCTGAAGCGCGACCTGCAGATCGAGCGGCTCAAGGCGGACGAGGCGCGGCAGGCGGCGCGGCTGCTGGAGGACAAGATGGAGCGGGCGACGTCCGAGTACGAGGGCCGGCTGCTGGAGGCGAGCGTGACCAAGACGTTGCTGGCGCGCAAGGAGCGGCAGGTGGAGAGCCTGCAGGCGGCGCTGGCGCTGGAGAAGCAGCGGGCGGCGGAGGCGCAGGAGCGCGAGCGCACGTGGCGCGAGGAGCTGGCGCGGGTGCGGCGCGAGGCGCAGCAGCAGGTGGAGGCGGCGGAGGCGCACGCGGCGCTCATGGACGGGCGCTACGGCGCCATCAGCAGCCACTGGCGCGACGAGGGCGCGGCCGTGCAGCGGGCGGCGGACCGCATGGGCGCCGAGATCCACGCGCTGGCGGCCGCGCGGCGCGCCGACGACGACAAGATCGGGCGCCTGCGCGACCTGTGCGACCAGCAGGACGGCAACATCCGGGGCCTCGTGCAGCAGAACGAGGCCCTGGCCCGCGCCTTTGCCGCCTACAAGGCCGAGCAGGAGCGCCAGCTGCAGCACATCAAGACCAGCGCCGCCGCCCGCGAGGCCGAGCAGGAGCGCACCCTCGCCGAGGCCCACCGCGTGCTCGACAAGCTCAAGTGGGCGCTGCACGTCAAGGAGACGATTCCGTGGGCGGGCTAGTCGTGGCCAGGCCCTTGTTCTTCTGTTCTTTCTTCGTTCCTCTGTTCTTTCTTCTTTCTTCCTCTTTCTGCGTTACGACTGGATGGGCATGGCATCGGCACGACGGACACGATCGGATTGGGCGACACTGTATCCGCCGACTTGTACTTTTGGTTGGCTTGTCTTTCGTTTTGGGGGTCTGCTGTTCTTTTTCGGTTCCGTCTTTGTCTTCTCACGGGTACGCACACACGATAGACACGGCTGCGCTTTGGGCGGCAGACAGCTCGCTTGACTGGATTCTTCTTGCATAGGCCTTTATTTTGGGCAACCGTTGGCTTTCCTCCGTTTCTGGATGGGAACCAAGGGCCAGATCATGATCCTCTTCACCACGACCGTATCCGTCTTCGTGCCGATCTGGGTGTCGACAGCTGGGAGGCATCCTTGAGACGCGATGAGCCGAACCGCCATCGTAGGATCCAAGGATGTGCAAAGACGACTGAGCGAGCGATGAGGACGAAAAGACGAGAAGAGTCTTGTTCGATTTCGAGGACACCCTCCCGATATTCTGTAAGACGAGGCCTCTGTTGGCACATCTCGGCTCGCAGTCGAGAGCACGGCATCTTCTCTGTCGCCGCGAGCTTGTCATGGGCTGTCGCCTTGGCCGTCGTCGAGTGTGTTCTGCGTCTGAATAGAGAGACGAGCTGGACAAAGCGCGGCGACACGCCACGTGCAGACCTGCGCTCTTTCCTCTTCCAGCGGACCACGGCCGTCACTGCTTCGCGCCCTCGGCTCTCGCTGAAAATAGCCTCACGTTTGGCTTACCCGTCTTTCAACTCGAATCGTCTGTCCTCTCTGGTGCGCTGCACGTCCTTCACCTCGCCGTCACGGACAGGCGGCCTCCTTTGGCCTCCCCATCAAACGCCCTGTTGCCTGTTTGCTGCAACTGACCGACAACACTGTCGACCAACACTGTCGACCGACAACACCGTCGACGTCTTCCCTCCACTCCCATCTCCCAACATGGACGCCGACTTCTACCTGGCCAGCATCTGGCGCTACCGGGACGCGGGCGTCGCGCGCGTGCTCGAGGCCCTGCGCCAGGCGCACCCGGGCGGCCGCTACGCCTACGAGCCGGCGTCGAGCTGCTTCCGCGTGCGCTGCGCCGCCGGCGACGCGCAGACCGTGCAGGCGGCGTTCAAGACGGTCCACGAGGCGCTGGAGGCGGACGTGGTGGTGCCAGGCGGGGCCGGCGACGGCGACGGCGACGGCAGCCCGTTCCTGGAGGTGCCGCCGCCCGGGGCGCTGCCGGCCGACAGCCCGCCGGCGACGCCGCGCAAGACCAAGGCCACGTCTGCAGAGACGCCGGCAGCACCTGCAGCCACACCGGCAGCCACACCGACAGCGGCAGCGGCACCCGCTCTGGTGGTGGTGGACCAGGTGTGCCCGCTGGCGTTTGACGGGTACGCGGCGCGCAAGGTGTGGACGCGGCTGCAGCAGGAGTCGCCCGAGAGCATCGGCGTGGCGGCGTTTCTGGGCGCGGGCGAGCGCGCGGCCATCGCAGCGGCGACGGGCGCGCACCTGGCCGTGGACGCCAGCGGCCGCCTCGTGTACCTGGGCGGCACCAAGGCGGGCGTGCAAGCAGCCAGCCAGATGCTGGACCACCTGTTCCGGCGGTTTGTGCGTTCCCTTCTCCAGAGCTCTTTTGTCCTTGTGTCCCACCCTCTAACGTCAGGCCTATGTCATGCCTCCGCCCAAGCACCTGCTGCACGGCGAGGCGGAGGGCACCACGACCACGCCCACGCCCATGCGCGTGGACGCGCGGTTCGCGGCGCACGTCAACGACGGCATGCTGTCGTCGACCATTGTCGACCCGGGCCAGTACCCGGGCCCGCAGCTGGCGGCCGTCTTCCGCGCGCTCTTCGCCAAGGCCGTCGTGCTGCGCAGCTGCCGCTACGACGCCTTCCGCCGCGCCGAGGTCTCCGTCTTCGGGCCCAAGGCGCCGCCCGCCTTCCACGACCAGGCCCGCGCCTGGCCCCTCTGGTTCAAGCGCGCCACCTACGCGCCCAAGCGCGCCGGCGAGGGCTTCCTGGAGGGACCGGCGGTGGTGACTGGCGAGCAGGCCGCCGGCGAGCAGGCAGCCGGCCAGCCGCAGCAGCACCCGATCGACCTGCTCGCCCTCGACATTCCCCTCGACGAGAAGAGGGCCGTGTCGGCCGTGTCGGTCCTGCCGTGCTTCCCCAGCATGCCCACGAACCTGCTGTGCGATGCCGCCCACGGATCGAACGGTCCCACGGGCCAGACCAGCAAGACCAACGGCGCCGGTGCCCGCGAAGGACCGCTCATTGACCTTCTGGGCCCCAACAGCACAGGCGGCGACGGCGACGCCCACAACGACGCGCCGCTCATTGACACGGGCATCACGGAGCTGGACAGCCGCCCGGCGGAGGAGGAGTATCTGCTCATCTCGCTGGACGAGCCTTCTCCGCCTCCCGGACCCCCGCCGCCGCCGCCGCCGCCGCCCCGACCCTCGCACACGCCCGCCACACGCAGCAACGGCTCGCCCAGCCGGACGAGCCGGGCCCTGGTGCTGCGGCGCGGCAGCACGGCGGAGAGCCTGTGCCGCAACATTGGGCGGCTGATGGCGGACCTGCCGTACAGCCGGGGCCGGATCCGGCTGCAGGTGGAGCTGGGGCGCATCTACCTCATGGACGCCAGCCCCGAGGGCCTGGCCTACAACGCGCCGGGCGAGCCGGCGGCGGGCTGGCTGCCGTCGGAGATCCTCGCGCGCCTGGACACCATGTGCGTGGCGCCGAGCAGCGTCATCTTCACCAAGGCGCTGACGCTGTTTGCCAATGACGTGGAGAGTGCGATGGGGATCGGGCCGGAGGGCTTGGTTGGAGGAGTCGATGGCGGCGGCGGCGGCGGCGGCAGCGGCGGCGGCAGCGGCGGCAATCCCCCCGCGTGGCGGCTGCACGAGACGCGCGTGGTCTACGAGTTCAAGTGCCAGCGGCGCGCGGTGCGAGCGGCGGCGACGGCGGCGGCGGCGACGACGGCAGCGGACCGCACCGCCACCAAGAAGAGCGGTTCCGCCCCGGCAGAGAGCCCGTTTGTGGTGGAGATTGACGGCACGCGGGCGGGGGCGTTCACGTACGCGCTGCGGCGGGTGGCGGACACGCGGCCGCCCATCTGGGTGCACTGCGTGCGGCGGCACTGGGACGCGCGCGTGGTGGTGTCGTACAGCGCGACGGACGAGCTCGAGGCCGCGTACGGCGCCTTTGCGCGCGCGCTGCTGGCCGGCCTGGCGGTGCCCGCGGGCGCGCCCATGACGCGGCCGTCGTTTGCGGTGACGTACGGGGAGGGCCCAGCTGGCGGCGGCGGCGGCGGCGTGCGCACCACCGTCGACTCGGCGCGCGTGCGCCACATTGGCCGCTTCGTGAGCGCCGACGGCGCCAGCTACCTGGACGTCGTGTGGAACCGGCACATGCGGCTGGAGCGGGCGCCGGCCGCCGACAAGCCGGGGCCGGAGCCGAAGCCGGACTCGGGGCGCGTCACCCTCCGCGCGACGGCCTTCCCGGACAACCCGGGGCGCGGCGAGTTCGGGGCGTGGTACGAGGCCAGCGTGGCGTCGGTGCAGGCGGAGGCGGCGTTCCGCGAGAACGAGACGCTGGCGCCGGGGCAGCAGGCGACGTGGGCGGCGGGTGGTGCCGGCGGGGGTGCCGGGCCCGGAGCCGACCTGGACGCCATGTACGAGGCGGCGTTTGGCCCCGCGCTGCAGCTGGTGCAGAACATGGACGGCGTGGGCGTGCTGATCGACAACGGGCAGGGCGACGGGCGGCAGTGGACGCCGCCGACGGGGGGGCAGGGGCCGGCGGCGGCGGCGGAGAAGTTTTGGTAGGCAGGCGGCTGCGGGAGGGTTGCTGGTTGGGTGACTGGCAAGAGGAAGTCGAGACATCAGAGAATATAAAGGATACTCTCACGGACTCTTTTATCTCTATTTTATTTGAATTTGTGAATTTCCCATTCTCATCTCCTTTACAGGTTCTCCGTTTCATTATCCTTACCCATGACAACGTTTGATTTAACAACGTTTGATTTACACAAGTCCGTCCTTTAACTGCAATTTTCCTACCACAACTCCCAACTCTCACAACTCTCAACTCGCAACTCTCAACTCTCAACTCCCACATCTCCCACAACCCTCAACTCCTACCCCAGCCACTTCCCCGCATGATCAGCCGATCGGCAAAGAACCACAGCCGAAAGAACGGCCGACGCCTCCGCGACCCGGCTGCCCTTCACCCGGCGGACTTTTGCCAGCACTTTAGCCTGTTCGCGGCCGCCAGCCTGCGACCGCACTGCAACTCTGCAGGGAACCGCCGCCATCGCCTCCGCCATCGCCTCCGCCATCGCCTCCGCGTCCACCTCCGCGCAGCCGTCGCACGCCGATCCCAACGGCATTGGGCCTCCCCGCCCCGCAGGTCGTTACCCCAGGTTTCTGGAAGGACCTCCATTTGTGGGAAATCTCGCGGCGGCCGCTGGTCGGCCGGGTAATCGACGATGGACGGGCAACAGCGCGAGGACGAGCGACAGCGCGACGGGCGACAACGCGGGGACGAGCGACAGCGCGACGGGCAGCAGCGCGAGGCTGGCCCGGCTTTCCAGTATAAGAAGGGAGTACTACCCTTCTCCAAGCTCTCCGGCCGCCCCAGACCGGTCCACGTCCGCGTCCGCGTCCTGCCCCCCCTCATCCTCATCCTCCTCCTCGTCCTTCTCCTCCCCCACTCGCCCATGCATCTCTCGCTTCTCCTCGGGGCGCTCGCCCTCCCAGCGCTCGGCCTCCCGGCGGCGGCCACCGCCGCCGCGGCCGTCCAGACAGAGGCCCGCGGCCCGCCGCCGCCGCCGGCGTCGCCCGGCCCCGACGCCGACGGCAAGTACTGGGTGTACGGCACGGGCATCGTGGCATCCTTCATCCCGTACGGGGCGTCGGTGTCGAACCTGTTTGTGGACGACCAGTACGGGATCCCGCGCGACCTCGTGGGCGGCTTCGACAACGCGTCGTACTACGGCGAGGACCGGCAGCACCCGCACTTTGGCGGCGTGCCGGGCCGCTACGCCAACCGCATCCGCAACAGCTCGTTTGTGCTGGACGGCACGACGTACCACGTGCTGCCCAACGAGAACCCGGCGCCGGGCCACCCGCAGGGCGTGGACACGCTGCACGGCGGGCCGCAGGGCTGGGACTGGCGCAACTTCTCCGTGGTGGCGCACACGAACAGCAGCATCACCTTCTCGCTGACGGACGCGGACGGCGACCAGGGCTTCCCGGGCCAGGTGGTGGCCTACGTGACGTACGCGCTGGGCGACCACGCGTGGGACCTGCGCATGGCGGCCGTGGCCACGACGGCGGCGACGCCGCTGATGCTCAGCAGCCACGTCTACTGGAACCTCGACGGCTTCGCCAACAACGAGACCAACCGCGCCCTCAACCACACGCTGCACCTGCCGCGCGGCGGCCAGCGCATCGCCACCGACAGCCTGCTGATCCCCACGGGCGACGTGCTGGCCAACGCGCCCGGCTCCGTGCACGACTTCTGGTCCGCGCCCAAGGCTCTCGGCGCCAACCTGTCCAGCCCGGCCCTGGCCGGCAGCTGCGGCGCCAACTGCACCGGCTACGACACGTGCTACCTCGTCGACCGCCCGGACGCCCTCGCCGCCGCCGGCCCGCTCGCCTGGCAGGCCCCCGACGCCTACGTCGCCCGCCTGCGCTCGCCCTGGTCCGGCATCCAGCTCGACATCTTCACCGACCAGGCCGCCGTCCAGGTCTACTCGTGCAACGGCCAGAACGGCTCGCTGGCCCTCAAGAACACCCAGGGCCTCTTTGGCGCCGCCGACGGCAGCAGCCCGCCCGCCTTCCCCCGCACCATCCCCCAGTACGGCTGCGTCGTGCTCGAGGTCGAGGACTGGATCGACGGCATCAACCACCCGGAATGGGGGCGCCAGAGCCGCCAGATCTCTGCGCCCGACGGGCCGGCCTACCAGCTGCAGGCCACCTACCGCTTCAGCATCAACGGGACGGAGTAGCTGTGTGTTGCTTAGATGCATTGGCTAGTGCCCGTTTAAGCAATCCGGATTGGTGCATATTGTAGATATCCCTAAGCATACTCTATCTGCATATGTTCTAAACAAGGCTCCACCACCACCATGGACACCGTCACCATCCGGCGGACGACGCCGCCCGCCGCGGCGCCCGCCAACCCGCTGCCCACCCTGCTGCAGACCCCGGCCGGCCTCGCGCTCCTCGAGCTGCAGGGCACCATCAACGTGCCGCCGCCCGCGGTCGACGCCGACGGCGTGCCGCTGGTGCCGTCGGCGTCGGCCGCCGCGTCGTCGGTGGTCCCCATCGGCCGCCTCGACTTTCCCGACTACGACCCGGCCGCGCCGCCCGGCCAGAACACCGCCTGGATGCGCCGCGTCCACCTGTACGTCGGCGCCCACCAGCGCCTCACCGGCGAGGTCAAGGCGCTGCCGCGGCCGCTGGCCGTCGTGCGGAGGGCGGGCCGAGGAAAGCGCGCCGACGAGGGCGGCAACCTCGAGGACGGCGCCGACGCCGCCGACGCCGCCGGCGGCAACCTCGAGGTCGTCGAGGTCATCCGCTACAAGCTGCTGTTTTCGCAGCGGCCCGAGCCGATGACGGAGTCGGGATGATCAGCTGCAGCGGTCTGGAGCGGATCGAGCTGATTGAGCTGACCGTCGAGCCGAGCTAGTCATTCATTCATTCACTGATCTCACGTCTGACGTCCTGCTCACTTCGTCGCCGTCACGCCCACCTCCCCCCCCCGCGTGCGCCCCAGGCCGTCCTTGGCGTAAAAGTCCATGGGATAGGCGCCGCCGACGGTGCCGTCCGGGGCGCGCGCCCACGCGTCGGCCGGGCGCGCCGGCCCCAGCGCGTCGAGCGCCAGCAGCGCCTCGTAGGGCGTCAGCAGCGGCCGCGGAAAGGCGTAGCCCCAGTCGATGCTGAGGCGCGGGCAGGCCACCTGCACCCAGACGTCGACGTCGGCGCTCATGCGCGCCAGCTTGTGCGGCAGCACCTCGGACAGCAGCAGCGTCACGCTCGCCAGCCCGCGCTGCCGCAGCCGCGCCTCGATGGCCGCCAGCGTGTGCGGGTTGCCCTGCCGCCCCAGCGTGCCCAGGATGAGGCCCCACGTGCGCGCGCCGCGCGCCGCCCGCACCGCCGCGCGCCGCAGGTCGTGCATCTCGGCGTGCCCGTACGTCTCGCGCGTCAGCTTGCGCGCGTACGGGTCGTAGCGGTACGCCGGCACCGTGGGGTTGTGGATCATGATGCTCTCCAGGTGGAAGCGCCCGTCGCCGAGGTAGAGGATGACGCTGCTGCCGGGGTCCAGGCTGTCCAGCGCCCCCAGGTCCGGCGACGTGCAGCCCAGGATCTCGCCGCGCGACAGCGGCGCAATCTGCGGCACCACCACGCGGAAGCCCGCGCGCTCCAGCGCCGGCTTGACGCCGTGGATCGTCGCGTTGAACTGGATGGTGCCCACGAGCACGAGCGTGGGCTGCGCCCCGGGCGCCAGGTCCGCCGGGTGCAGCAGGTTGCGCTCCAGCGTCGCCAGCAGGTGCGCCGTGTCGATGCGGATGTCGACAAACACGTACAGCGTCTTGATCTGCGTCACGTCCACGGGGATCAGGCAGCTGTGCGCGTAGTGCACCAGCAGGTCGCAGCCCAGCGCCCGCGCCGTGTAGTCGTCGATGCAGCACGCCCCGTACGTCACGTCGCCCAGGATCAGCGTGTCCTCCACGCTCGGGCAGAACTGCTGCACAATGTCCGCCAGCGTCGTCGCAAACAGCAGCAGGCCCTCGGGCATCTGCAGCGCCACCCGCCGCGCCCCCAGCGTCCGGATCCGGTGGATCGTCTTGGGCACCTCGAACGCGTAGTTGCTCGGCAGCAGCGCCACCGCCGCCTGCAGCGCCGGGTCCTCCGCCAGCGCCGCCGGCACCTGGTTCAGCAGCCGCGCCGGCCGCCTCGTCGACGCCCGCGCCACTTGTCTGTCAGCACGTTCGCGGTCCTTCCTGGTCCTCGTTCTCGTCGTGGCCGGCGGCACCTACCAACCCCGTCCTCCACGCTCATGCCCGCCGTCTTGGCCGCCTCCGCCGCCGCCGCCCGCCGCCCCACAAACCGCTTCTTGGGCTGCTTCAGCGCCGGCTTGTCTGCCGGCTCGGCCGGCTCGGGTGCCGCCTCCGCCGCAGGCGACTTGGGTGCTGTCGCTGTCGCTGTCGCCGCCGCCGCCGCCGCCTCGGGCTGCCGCTGCGTAAAGTCGGTCTCGTCGCGCGTCGCCGCGGCCTGCGCGTGCGCCTCCTCCTCCCTCTGCTGCTCCTCAATCTCGGCCGCCAGGCCAATATCCGTCTGCGCGCGGTCCTCCTCCATGGCGATGTGAGTGACTGAATATGCACCCGACGTCGTTCGCTGGGGGAAGTTTTCCTTGGCAGCTGCCGCCACCTGCCAGGGCCGATAGCGATAACGACCGGCCAGACCAGACCAGACCGACCCCACTACGGTGCCCTAGGACGAGCGTCCACGTGACCGACTGCGCTGGGCTCCGGGCCCCACTGCAAGCCCTATCCTTACATAAGCCCACCGGCCGGGCGAAGCCCGCGCAAAGGGCGCGCGCGCCCCAAAGTTTTGAGCCTTCCGAACTAGGGGCAGGGGGAAAAAAATGGCAAAAAAAAAATTACAAGTCCATCCATCCACTCCGGTCCCCTCCCATTCTACGACAATCTTCCCATTGCGAGAGGTCGACCAAATTCCCCCCCCCCTCCCAAACGACAACAGAGAATCGCCCGCCGACGACGTTTTTCTGTTTCCTCTCGCGATCCCATCGTTCTTTTCTCTCCGCCGCTGAAGGGACCATCCCAGGAACGCATTGCCCAGCATGAAGGTGCGTTTTGGGAGAGACGAGGAGAGCTGGCGACAGACAGCAAAGCGGCCGAGCACGAGACAGCAGGAGACAGCACAGCACAGCAGCAGAAAAGCGGACTACTCGACGCGCGCGACACGGTCTTTGTGAAAGCAATGCTTGGATACTCGATGTGCGGCGTGTCGCCGTGGGAGAGCGGACGATGGCGTGCCGTCGTGTGCCATCCGACGAGGCCGCGACGAGACCGACATACAACTGGGAGGAGCCGTCCTCGCATCGAGCCGCTCTCTCTTCTGCTGCGCTGCTGCTACGACCTGCCTGGCTGCTGCTGTCTGGCTGTCTGCTGTCTGGCTGTCTGGACTGTACCGAAGATGGACGGCGTGCTGACATGTCCGCAGTTGAACATTAGCAACCCGGCGACCGGCGCGCAGAAGCTGATCGAGGTCGAGGATGAGCGCAAGCTGAGCGTATGTGCCCTGCTCGATGGTGGAACGAGAGTGGATGGACGCATGCTGACTTACTTTTTTAGATCTTCATGGAGCGCCGGGTTCGTCTTGCCGGAAGCGGAGGAGAGAAATGCGCGAGACTCTTGCTAACCTGTTAGATGGGCGCCGAGGTGCCGGCGGACATCCTGGGCGACGAGTGGAAGGGCTACATTGTGCGCATCACGGGCGGCAACGACAAGCAGGGCTTCCCGATGAAGCAGGGCGTGCTGCAGCCGTCGCGTGTGCGTCTGCTGCTGTCGGACGGCCACTCGTGCTACCGGCCGCGCCGGTCGGGCGAGCGCAAGCGCAAGTCGGTGCGCGGCTGCATCGTCAGCGCGGAGCTGTCGGTGCTGGCGCTGGCCATCATCAAGCAGGGCGAGAGCGACATCCCGGGCCTGACCGACGTCGTGCACCCCAAGCGCCTGGGCCCCAAGCGCGCGCGCAAGATCCAGAAGTTCTTTGGCCTGTCCAAGGAGGACGACGTCCGGAAATACGTCATCCGGCGGGAGATCCAGCCCAAGGGCGAGGGCAAGAAGCCCTACACCAAGGCGCCCAAGATCCAGCGCCTCATCACGCCCCAGCGCCTGCAGCACAAGCGCCACCTGATTGCCCTGAAGCGCCGCCAGACCGAGAAGGTCAAGGAGGAGGCTGTACGTTGTCCCCCTGTCGGCTTTTTCTTCTTCTTTTTTTTTCTTTGCCTTGCTAACCCCCCAGGCCGAGTACGCCCAGATCCTGGCCAAGCGCGTGCACGAGGCCAAGGCACAGAAGGCCGACCTGCGCAAGCGGCGCGCGAGCTCCCACAAGGCTTAGAGGATGGACCGGACGTGGGAGGAAGCCGGAGGCCGGACGCCGGCCGACCCGGGCGCTCGGCGGCGGCCCACCGGACGGCCGGGCGCGACGACGGGCGCCGGGACGGAGGCCGACTAGAGGAGAAACCGGAAAAAAAGTGTCTTACCATCCTAGGGCGTTTTTTTATTCCTTGCTATTACACAAACCCTGCTTTGCTGCGCATGGACTCTGGAGGGAGGGCCCGGTGATGGTGTCTTTTTTTTCTTAGAAAACCAGAATCGAAAAAAAGGAAATTTACAAGCAAGGCATGGCAGCCAGGCATCTGTCTGGTGTAGCCATCATCAACCGGGCCCCAGGGCATCGGACAAGCACGTGTCCAGCACTCGAGCTCGACCTCGAACCTCAAGCTCGGCCTCTCGAGGCTCAAAATGCCTCGCGAGGCTGGTGAGGCCCCTGCGCCACAACCGTCGCCGCTGCCGGCCGGCAGCACGTAGCCGTTGGCGACCTCTTCTTTTCATGCATACGGACTCCCCTTCTCTTCCGGTCGTCCGCTGTCGCTTCGTTTCTTTGTCTCGTCTCGAGCCCATCGTGCCCTCGAGCCCGGCCCGCCTGTCTCATTGCCAACCAGCTTTCCCTTCGTCTTGCCCTCCGTCTTGCCCTCCATCTTCGCCCTCGTCCGTCTCTTAGTCTCCTGTTTTGCTGCTGTCCCGTCTCTGTTGGTCCACGGTGTGCTCGCCATGTACTCGCCGTCTCGTACAGTGCATGACGCCAGCGGGGATGCTTATTCGATTCGGTCGCCACGTAAAGAGAGCTGCGCGCAGCCTGGGCTAAACGCCGCCTGCTCTCGCGCCATCCAACGTCGCCGCCTCACCGCCTGCCGCGCCCGGCGGTAGCCTGACTCATTCTGCCCGCCGCCGCCGCCCAGCTCGCCCGGCAGGTGCTTCCAGTGGGCGGGCTGAGGCGCGCCTAGTTCCTATAGGCATGCCTTTTTGCTGCCCAGGCGGCCCCCCAAGCCTGAAATTTCAAACCCGCCGCGCTCCACTCGACGACCTTCCCGCTCCTCTCAACGTCAACGCTTGCTCTCCTTTGCTCTTGCCTTCCCAGGATCCGTCGTCGCCCGCCGCTCCTGCCTGGCATCCCAACTCTCGACATCGCCCTTCCTTTTTTTCCCCTTCTTTCCCTTCCCTCACCTCAGCGTTCCTTTCTTCGTCTCTTCGGCTTCACCCTCATCATCGACTGCTTCATCGACGACAGCCTGCCGTCTTGCAGGCACGCCACCGCATCCCGACGCCGCCCACATCCCCCACGGCCCAACGCCGCCGTCGACGCCTGCGAGGCTACCGTTTTTTTTCTCCCTCCTCCTCCTCCTCCTTCTTCCCCCCCCTTCTTTTTGTCTTGGGTGAGGCGATTTCCTGCACAAGTCGTCTCTCCAAGCAAGAAGCTTTTTTTTCTTTGTTCCGCCTTGATCTGCCTTCCCTTCGCTTTGCCGCCGCGACCTGTCCCTCGACCCCATTCGTTGCCGTCCCCGACCACGCTTTCCCGAGGCCGCTGCTTCGTGGATGCTCGCCGGGTGCGGGCCAAGTGACCGCCGCCCACGCGTTGCGGCAAGCCGTGGAGGGCGCGCGATCCAAGCCGCACGACTCGCCACGACGTGAGGCGTCGATCGTCCTCTTGTCTTTCTTTTTCGTCCATCGACTTTCCGATCGGCTGTCTGCTCGCCGCGTCGCGCCGTGACGATGGTCAAGATCACCAAGGCCCTCCAGGCCAAGCACCGGGAGTCGATGGTGCGTCTTCACCCCCCCCGTTTTCTCTTTTTCATTTTTTTCTTGTCCCTGGCCCCCCTGCTAACCCTCCTCCAGTCACCCTGGCTGGCCGACTATGTGCAGAAAGTGACCAACGCGCCGCTGCCGCTGCTGCGCCAGGCGCTCGCGGCGTTCCCCGCCCGATGGCCCTTCCCGCGCGGCGACATGTACCACTGGATCCCGCTGCTGAACCGGTTTGACAACATCCTCGAATGCTTCGTTGAGACATACGGCCTCCGGGATGCGCCCCAGACCCGCGACTTTGGCCGCGAGATCCTGCTGCGCACCTCCAGCGCCGCCGCCGCCGTCGACTTCCGCGACACCCACCGCTGGACCCCCGCCGAGCTCGACGTCCTGCGCCTCGGCCCCGACGGCGACTGCCAGCTCGTCCTCGAGGTCCTCGCCTTCACACGCACCCTGCTGCAGCACTGCGGCAACCGCAGCATCTACGCCAGCAGCGCCCACCTCAGCAGCCTGCTCAACTCCTCCCACCTGCCCATCCTCAAGGCCACCCTGCACGTCGGCCACGAGCTCGCCCTCCGCTATCACGCCTCATACAAGCGCTCCAGCACCACCTCGCGCGCCTTCCACTCCGCCCTGCTCCAGAACCACTACGACATCGACCTGGACAAGGTCCACCAGCTGGCCCTGCCCTTTGTCAAGACGCCGCTCGCCGGCTTCTCCGCGGCGTCCGCGCCCGCGCCCGGCGGTTCTTCCTCGGCGACTCCAGGTGGAGGCGGAGGCGGAGGCTTGGCAGCAGTGGCCGGGACACCCGGCACGACGGCGGCGGCGTCGGCGTCGGTGTCGGCGACGGCGACCCCCGCCAAGGGCAAGGACAAGGCGGCCGCCGGCGGCAGCACCCCCAAGGCCACCGTGGCCTCCATGTACACAAACGACTTTGTTGCCATTGCCACGGGCGGCGCCGGCGGCCAGTCGTCTGACGACGTCGCGCTCGACGCCGACGACGCCGCGTGGAGCACCTGGGGCGATATCAAGATCACATACTACCCCCAACTGCCACCACGCGATGAGGACAGCGCCGAGCCAGACGCACAGCAGCAGCAGCAGCAGCAGCAGCAGCAGAGCGCGCCGGACCGCGGCGGCAGTGGCTTCTCCGCGATGCCCTCCACGCCAACGCCGCTGCGCCGCACGTCGACCATGGCCAGTGGGCACGGGTCCGCCGCACAGGACCTGACCTCCTCGCCTCTGGCCGCCGTGTCCTCCCCGGCGCAGCCGCGGACGCCTGGCAACCACCATCTGGGCACGGCCGCGGGCGAGGACAGCCCGGCTCTCGCGTCTGCCGCTGCCGCTTCTGGCCAGCGCACCTTTGAGATCCGGCACCAAGACATTCCCGCCTTCAGCGTCTACGATCTCATGAAGCGCTGTCCCGCCGACATGCCCTCTGCGTCGCGCTACGAGCTGCTCAATCGCATCCGCATTGCCAAGGCCCTGCTCGGCTCCGTCGCCTCCCGCCAGCTCGCTCTCGCCGTGCGCCTGCTGGCCATCACCAACCTGGCCTTCATCCACCCCGAGATGAACTTTGTCGAGCAGGTCCTGAAGCAGGACGCGGAGGAGCCCCGCCGCTTCCAGCTCGTCTACCAGCTGGCCGAGCTCATCCGCCCGGGCGCTGGCGCCGCTTCGGTGCCCATCTGGCTGCAGACCATTGCCCTGCAGCTGCTCGAGAGCCTGGCCGGCTTTTCCTCAAAGGCCAACGACGTCATGTCCGCCGTCAACGCCAGCGTCAACCACGGCGTCCTGCTCTATGTGCTGCGGAAGGCCGTTGCCGACCTGAACGAGGACACCACCGAGTCCCAGGACGACATCATCCTCCACGACGACTGGCGCAAGCAGCTCTTCTCGCTCACCCTCCATCTCACCGCCGGCAACCGCATGCCCGACATCATGGCCGCCGGCCTCATGGACATCCTGGTCGACGCCCTGCGCGCGCGCTCGCCCGCCGCCGAGCGCAACTATCTCGTCGTCCTCAACTTCCTCGACACCGTCGTTCTCAACTTCCCGACCTCCTTCCAGCCCTTTGCTGCCGCCCACGGCCTCGATGCGGTCTCGCAGCTGCTCGTCGACACCGTCAAGGCCGCCGAGCGCGACGTTGAGCGCAGCCTCATCACCCCCAAGGACATGCGCTGCAGCGTGATCGACTACGACGTCCCCTTCTATCTGCAGCAGACGCTCAAGTGGTTGCTCAAGTTCGTCTATCACATGATGTCCAACTCCTTCCAGTTCGGCCCGGGTAACGACCGCCTTCTGCGCAACCTCGTCGACAACTCCCAGCTCCTGCACAGCCTGCGCACCATCCTCCAGCACACCCACATGTACGGCTCTGTTGTCTGGACCAACGCCGCCACCGCCCTCGGCAACTTCCTCAACCACGACCCCACCAGCTTTGCCGCCCTCTCCGAGGCCGGCGTTGTTCAGAGCTTCCTCGAGACCATCACCGCCCGGCCTCTGCCCTCGCTCGAGCCAAAGGCGGCGCACGCCGAGGAGAGCGGCAGCCGCGCCGGCGGTGCTGGCGAAAGCGGCAATGGTGGCGAAAGCGGCAGCCGAAGTGGACCGGAGGGGCAGGGGCAGGAGCCGCCATCCGCTGGCAGCAGCCGCGTGCAATCCGGCAGCAGCCAGGACGCCAACGGAGCGCATGGCCACGATGAGGACGTCGATGTCGACGATCACGCCGGCGATCACGACCACGACAGCAACCACGGCAGCGACAACGACAACGACGACGACAACGACGACGACGACGACGACGCCTCCGACGACCGCGACTCGCACGCCTCCGACGACGACGACGACGACGGCGACGACGCCGCCGCCGCCGGCGAATACGACACCCGCACCGCCCCTCTGTCCCAAGAAGAGCTCGAACGTCCCCGGCCCTGGACGCTTGCTGGCGGCATCCTGCCCTCGCACGAGGCCATCAGCGCGATCCCGTCCATCATCAACTCCATCTGCCTCAACTACACGGGCCGCCGCATGGTTATGGCCTCGGGCGTCTTCACGGCCTATTTTGAGATCTTTGAGAGCCCCGTCCACGTGCGCTGCATGGAGACCGAACCGAACCTGCCTGCTACCGTCGGCACCATCTTTGACGAGCTCGCCCGCCACCACCCCAATCTGGTTCCGCTCATCGCCACTGCCGTCCTCGACATGGTGAGCCGCGTCGCGTACCTGGCCGAGTCCAAGTCGCGCACTGCCGGATGGGGCATCAAGATTCTGCCGCCGTCCGCCGACATGGCCGCCGAGCCGCAGGTCGCAGCCCGCGTGACCGGTGACGCGACCGATGCTGGCGAGGATGTGGACATGGCCGATGCCAGTGGAGGCGCAGACGCGGGCGCAAATGATGCGCCTTCTGCTACCGTTACCACGACCCCGGAGCCGCACCAAGACGCGCTGCCCTACTGCACGTCGGTCGCCGTGTTTCTGAACATGCATCTCAACAACGCCGCCATGCTGTCCTCCTTTATCAAGAAGGGCGGTATTGAGCCGTTGCTGGACCTGTTCGAGTCGCCCGGTCTGCCGTTCATCAACCAGCCGTCGGGCGCGTTCCCCTCGGCCTTCCTCCAGATCTTCCTCCAGATCTTGGAGCACTCGCCCGTCATCGGCGTTCTCTCTTTGCTGTCCCGCACGCTTGCCGCGCTCGATGAACTGACGCCCCTTTATGAACGCTCCGTCGACAACGGCGGCACCGATGCTGGCACCGAGGGCAAAGGCAAGGGAAAGGGCAAGGCCATCGCCGATCCCGCCGAAGCATACAAGTCGGTCTTTGAGCCTTTTGTTCGCCCACCGCCCCCCGACGCGACCTCCAGCGTCACAAGCGAGGACGTGGCCACAGGGACGGCGCGCTTCAAAGCCCTCTACCGCGCACGGTATCTGCTCCAGCTCACGCAGGTATGCTTCCCGATGCACCGGCAGAGCACAAATTCCATGCATGCGGTCGTTGCCTTCGACTACTACAAGGAACTGGTCAAGCGCTTCGGCCCGCTGCTGTCGTTCTCGCTCAGCGAAGAGCTGGCCCTCAATGCCCTGGTCCCCAGTCACTGGTGGACGCGGTCGACCCCTTCCGCCGCGGATGCACTGGACAGCAGCAGCGGCCATGCCAGCGGGCCAGCCGCGTCGCTTGCGCCGCCGCCGGCGCATGTGCCCCCGATTCCCGAAGCGACTTACGACGACGACGATCCGGCCGTGACCGATGTCCTGTCCAGCTTTGCCTTTGCTCCTCCAAGCGATGCGGTGTTGGACGAAGGCGCTGGTGCTGCTGGCGGCTCTGGGAGCCCCACGAGCGGTGGCCGCTCCGATGCGCCGCCGTCGACGACGTCAACGTTGACTGTGACAGCGCCTCGACCCGCCGTCGAGAAGCCAACGCCGGCCGAGCAGGCGTCGCCTTACTACAAGAACTTCCAACTACTGCGGTCCGTCTTCCGCTCGTTCACAATCTTTATCTGCGAGGATATGCAGGTCGTTGGCAAAGCTCTGCTGCCGCGTCGGGAGCGCGGCCCGTACGTGCGATACCAGCACCTGCAGGTCGCCGAGGTGCTTGCCAGCACCCTCCTGGAACAGCTGCGGGCCCTGGACGGTTCGGCCGTCGCCATCCAGCGACGCCGCAAAGTGGTGTTGGAGGCGCTGCAGGACCTGCTCATCGACGACACTCGGCACGGCGAACGGCGTATCGGCGTGGCGGCGGTGCGCGTGGTGGTTCCTGTCCTCCTGGCGTTCAAACAGCTGGGCGGCTTCGACACGCTCAATGCCATGCTGCGCGAGTCATGCGATGTGATCCGCAATGCCGCACAGGACCGCAACAGCGTGTCGCAGCTGTACTTTGCGGCGGTCAGCATGAAGAGCATCCTGGATCTCTACGCCACCATTGCGGACGCGCGCACCGTGCAGGACTCCGTCTCGGACGTCGGCGTTTTCTCGACCTCGGCAGACCGCCAGTTCCAGACGCAGCAGCAGCAGCAGCAGCACGCCAACCAGCTCGTGATTGAAATCTGGATGACGATTTTGCCCGTCGTCTCCGAGCTGTGGCAGTCGCCCGTTCTGGAAAAGGTGTCGACGGCCGTGCTCGCGCGCCTGGTCGAGATCATGAAGGCCATTGCCGGCGCCGACCTGGAGTACGGCTACTTCTCCCGCGCCACGAGGCCCAAGGTCTCGCCGACGGCATGGCCGACAGCCGTCTTCGGAGGGCCCCGCGTACCCTTCCCTTGGAGCGACTACGAAAACCGCATCTCGCGCATCAAGGCCCGCGGGTTTCCCGAGGACCTCGTCCGCGAAGCCATCTACCGTTCCAACGGCGACGTCGAGCAGAGCCAGCAGTACTGCGAGGCCCTCAAAAACGGCACGCTCCGGTCCCGCAAACCCATCCCGACAGAGGACCTACCGGCGCCTCCGGGCACTGAAAAGGACAAAGAACGGGATGCTGCTGCTGAGCCCAAACCGGCGGCAACCACTGCCTCGTCGCGCACTGGCACGCACGGGACGTCCACGCCGATCTTGGCTTCCCGTGTGAGCGCCACCGGCGAAAGCTCCAGCGGCGGTGCGGACGCCGGTGCCGGCGGCAGCGGTGATGAGCCTGCCGGCGAAGGCAGCAGCGAGCCGGCCGCCGCCACCTCTGCGCCTCGGCTGCCATTCTCGCTGGACACGGCGCTCGACAGGGCCAACGAGCTGGAGCGGTTCCTGGTCGACCATGCGCTCGGCGATCTGGACGAGCAGGTCTCCAATTTCTTGCGAGACGACCCTCATCCGCCTCCGCTGACGGGGCAAGAAGGCGGCAGCGACAAGAGCAGCGCCAGCAAGGATGCCGCGTCATCGAACGTCGTCACGAAGGAGGACGTCGAAGAGGAGCGGGCCAAGCTGCGCAAAGACCTCATTGACCGCTGCCTGGCCGTCATCCAGATGCACCCAGACGCTGTACAGGACATCTCGGAGCTCATCTCGGCGAGTGTGCTGAAGCAGTCCGGCGAGGCCGGCAGCAGCGCGCAGCAGGAAGTGGGCGAGACTCTCACGGAGGCGCTTATGTCGTTTGCCATCGATGAAGAGAACAAGAAGACCCACGCGCAGAGCATTGCGGCTTATGCGTACCTGCTGTGCCTGCTGATCCAGGGCCATAACTCGTTCTTCAACTGCACCGTCGAGACCCTGCAGAACAACATCGACGAGCTGCTGTCGTTCTTGCAGGTGCCGGTTGGCGGTACGCCCGAAGACCTGCCGCCGTGGATGCCACACTTTTTCCTGCTCTTCGAAATCCTCCTGATGAAGGAGGAGCAGGAGCCGACGGTCAAGTGGACGGTGCCGACGCTCGACACCGAGACCATTGAGGATCTGGTCATCGAGCCCAAGACAGCCATCCTCAGTGAGCGCCACCGGAGCACGCTGCTCGAGCTGGTCCTGGACGTCTTGCCGCGCATCGGCAAGGACGAGATCCTGGCCGTGGCGGCGAGCCGCATCCTCGTGATTCTCACGCGTCGGCGCGATGTGGCCAAGATTGCCGGCGAGAAGAAGAATCTGCAGCGGCTGTTCCTCATGACCAAGCAGCTGGCAGGTCTCGGTGCCAGCGGGTTCCGGGACACGCGCCTGTCGACGGACATTATCACGATCCTGCGCCACATTGTCGAGGACGACGACGTGCTGCGCCAGATCATGCGTTATGAGATCTGCATGTTCCTCGGCCCGGCTGGCAACCGCAGCCAGCGACCGCCCGAGCTGCGCGCCTTTTTGGAGCACGAAGCTTACATCGCCCTCCGCAACCCCAAGCTTTTTGTGTCGGTGCTGGGCGAGCTGGTCAAGATCACGCGCTGGCCGTCCGGGTCCGGGCCCTCCGCGGGCTTCCCGTCTGATGGCCTGCAACGCCACTCGTTCACTGTCATGCTGAAGGAGGGCGTGATGGGTAGCACTCCCGGCGGTGCTGGCGCCAGCAATGGCGATGCGCCACAGTCCTCGGATGCGGCGACGGGTTCTGTTCAGGCCACGCAGGAGCTGGACATGAACGATGTGCGCCCGTCAACCGAAGCGAAAACCCCTCGTGGCAGCAGCCGGACCAAACCGGCCACCGCCGACAAGGACAAGGACATGCACGATGCGCCTGCCACTGCCACCAAGCCGGAAGCAACGGCCGAGATCAAGCGTCCTATCGTCGAAAACCCCGACGGCGTGATTACGTTCCTACTGGAGCAGCTCATGACGTACCAGAAGGTTGACGACGCCGAGCCACAGTCGACGAAGGAAGCGGCCGCCAAGCCGCCGCTCGGCACGGACATCCCAGCCTCTTCGGCCTTGTCTGCGGCAGCCACGCCTACGCCCGGCCCGGGCCAGAACGCAGCTTCGCTGGAAGGTCCCTCGCCGGCGGTGGCGACGTTGTCTGCTGCTCCCGACAACGGCGCGGGGTCGCAGCCGGCGTCGCCGCGGAGCAAGGAAAAGGACAAGGACAAGGAGAAGACGCCGACGTTCAAGGCGGCCGACCATCCGATCTTTGTGTTCCGGGGGTTCCTCATGTTCTGTCTGTCAGAGCTGCTGCAGAGCTACACGCGGTGCAAGATGGAGTTCATCAACTTCAAGCGCGGCGCCCCGCTGCAAACGCACACACCGGTGAAGCCGCGCTCGAGCGTGCTCAACTACCTGTTGCACGACGTGATCGGCGACAACAGCAGCAATCCGTCAGCACTAGGCCAGACCATTGCAAGCAAAAAGAAGCAGGCCATGGCGGACCAGGCAAAGCGTCTGCTGATTGCGTTGATCGAGAAAACGCCCGAGCGTTTGATTCAGCGGCGCGGCCGCAGCAACTACGAGTTCGACAACGAAGTCGACCTGCAGTTTGTGCGGCGCTTTGTCCTTGACACCGTCCTCAAGGCGTACAAGGAGGCGGCGCACTCGGCAGAGGCCATCGACTTGCGCTATGGCCGCATGGCGGCTCTGGGCGAACTGATGGCGGCGATGGTGGGCGGCGACAAGGACCGGTCGCTGCTCCACCAAGGGCATTTCTCAGACTCCAACTTTGCGCACTCGCAGATGCAGATGCGGCGTCTCATGTTCGAGAAGGGCTTCTTGGCCGCGCTGACCCACTCCATTGCGGACGTCGACCTGAACTTCCCGGGCACCAAGCGGACGCTGAAGCACGTGCTGCGCGTCCTCAACGTGCTGACAGCCACGGCCATTGAGCTGAGCCGCGCCAACATTCTGACGTCGACGGCGTCGCCGGATGCGGCCATCGAGTACGACATTCTGTCGTCGTCCTCCATGTCTGACATGGAGGACGAGCGCGAGGAGACGCCGGACCTGTACCGGAACTCGTCTCTCGGCATGCTGGAGGGCGGCGATTCGGACGACGAGGAAGAGTACTCAAACGAGTCGGACGTCGAAGACGACATGTACGAGGACGAGCTGGGCTACGGCGACGAGATGTCGGACGACGGCGAAGAGAACCTGAGCGACGACGACGACGAGGAGATGGGTCCCATCGAGGGTCTCCACGGCGAGCCGGGTGTTGTCGAGCTCGTCATGGAAGAGGGTGACGAGGACGAAGACGGCGACGAAGACGATGACGGGGAAGACGACGAGGACGAGGATGACGACGAGGACGACGACGGTGTTGGCTCCGAAGACATGGAGGACCTCGAGGACCACATCGAGGGCGCCATCGAGCAGATGAACGAGGACGAGGTCATGGATGACGACGGTGCCTCTGAGTGGGAGAGCGAGTCAAGCGGGGACGACGAAGAGGGAGACGGCGGTGACGAGGACGACTACGACGACGACGAGGACGACGACGGGTACGACGTCGAAGAGGCCGACGTGGACCAGGTGCAAATCCACGTTCACGGTGGTAGCGGCGGCGGCGGTGGCGGCGGCGGCGGCGGCGGCGGCGACGGCGACAATGGTCACCGCATGAGCCAGTTTGAGGAGATTGTGCGCAACCTCAACGCCGAGTACGGGGATGACGCAGGCGAGCTCGACAACTACGGCGACCCGTACATTGAAGATGACGTCGAAGAAGAGGGTGAGTCTGCACGACGGCATTGCTCCTGCTCGCCTGATACTGACATTTTGCAGACGACGACGAGGCCGATGATGGCATGGATGAGGACGAGTACATCTACGACCAAGACTACCCTAGTATGTTTTGTCCCCTTGCGGATTTGCACTCCTCCATGAACTAACACAACCTTCCAGACGACGACGCGATGGCGCAGGATGCGCCAGGCGGTTTGACGTGGGATACGCTTGTCGCCGAGCCGCATCGCCACCTTCATGCACACCATCACCACGACCACTTGCGGGTTTCGCATAGCCGGCGTCTTGGTGGTATGTCTCTTTGTTATCCTAGTTAACATGTCGTCCACCAGCTGCTAACGCAACGCCTTGCAGACTTTGGCAGCCTCTTCCGCCCCAACCGCTCGGGCCGCTCGTCCAACGTGGACGACGAGGCAAACCCGCTGCTGCGTCGCGCCAACAGCGGCCAGCGCGACGGCCCACGCTCGGCGCCGTCAACCATGTTCCGGCTGGGACTGCCCCATGGTCTCTTTAGCAACGCAGACAACCCGATGGCTTTCCTCCACGAGCTGATGAACTCACTGCCTGCGCTGGGCGGCCGCTCGGGCCACCCGCTTCAGTTCCAGATCACGCAGCAGGGACCGCGCGGGGAGATTCGCGAGGTTAGCATGCCGGTCCACCCGGACTTCCGCCTCAACGGCGACATGCGCATTGCCGAGACGCGTCGCGAGAGCCCCAGCCAGGAGCCGGTCCAAGCCATTGCCTTTTACACCAATACCACGGCCGACCGCTGGTTGCAGGAGGCGCGCATGGTGTTTGGGCCCAACTATGCGGAGCTGATCCGCCCAACCCTCTACGCGCGCGTCCTCCGCATGCTCGCGCCGGCCGCCATGGAGGAGGCACGCAAGGAGAAGGCCCGCAAGAAGGAGCTGGAACGCCAGGAAGAAGAGCGCCGCGAGCGCGAGGAGAAGGAGCGCAAGGAGGCTGAGGAACGCGCCCGGAAGGAGAAGGAGGAGGAAGAGGCACGGGCGGCGGCGGCGGCAGCCGAAGCAGAGGCTGCTGCTGCTGCTGCCGCCGCTGCTGCCGCCGAAGCAGCTGCCGCTCAGGGGGAGAACGACAGCGGCGCGTCGCGGGGCGACCGGGACACGTCCGAGCCCATGGAAGGGGTTGAAACCAACGCCGGCTCAGGCGGTGCACACGACAATGACAATGGCAGCGGCAGCAGCGGGGCAGCAGCTGCGGGTGCCGAGCAGCAACAGCAGCAACCACCACCGCAGCCGCAGGCGCGCATCATGGCAACGATCCGCGGCGCCGAGATGGACATTACGGACCTCGGTATCGACCCAGAGTACCTGGCGGCACTGCCCGAAGAGTTCCGCGAGGAAGTCATTGCGGGCGCGCTGACGGCGCGGCGGTCGGAAGCGCGGCAGCAGGCGGAGACGACAGGCGAGCAGATGGACGAGAGCTTCAACGCATTCCTGGATGCGCTGCCGGACGACCTGCGCATGGACATTGTGCAGCAGGAGCAGCAGAATCAGCGGCGCCGGCAACGCGAGGAAGAGCGCCGGCGGGCCGGCGCGCAGGCGGCTGACAACGCGCCGCCCGAGGAGATGGACACGGCCAGCATCCTCCTGACGTTCCCGTCAGCGCTGCGCGACCAGATCCTCCGGGAGCAAGGCGAAGAGCTCTTCGACCGCCTGCCACCGGACATGGCGGCGCACGCGCGCACTCTGGTCGAGCAGAGCCAGCCGCCGGCCCAGCGGGCCCCCACGCGCTTCCGCACCAACGCGACGATCGTCCGCACCAGCGCGACGGCCGCACGCCCCCCGGCGGGCAGCCGACCGGACAGCGAGGGCGACAGCGCGGTGGCCAAGGTGGAGCGGCGGCCGGTGATCCAGATGATGGACCGGGCGGGCGTGGCGACGCTCCTGCGGCTGATGTTTGTGGCGCAGCTGGGCACCGCGCGGTCGTGCCTGTTCAATCTGTTCATCGACCTGTGCCAGAACCGCCAGAGCCGGCTCGAGATCATCAGCACGGTGCTGCAGATTCTGCAGGACGGCAGCTCGGACATGGACGCCGTGGAGCGCTGCTTCAACCAGCTGTCGGCCAAGGCGCGGCAGCCGCCCAAGGACAAGGAGGCCGCCAAGGACGCCAAAGACAAAGACGGCAAGGGAGCGGCAGCTGCTGGGGCCGGCCCCTCGACCTCGTCGGCGGTCACGGCGACGCCCGGCAGCCTGAAGCGGACAGCTACGAGCGCTTCGCTGGCGGCCAGCGCCACGGGCGGCTTCGGCAACCACCACACGACAGCTCACCTGGGCAGCTCGCCGCTGCTGGTCGTGCAGCAGTGCCTCGACCTGCTGGTGGACCTGTGCAGCCGCAACCAGCACATTGCGTCTCTGTTCCTGTCGGAGCATGACCTGCTGGGCGCGTCGCTGCGCAAGCCGTTTGGCAGCCGCAAGGCCAAGGGCGTGCAGTCGCGGGCGTCGCGGTTCGGCATCAACATGCTGCTGCCGCTGCTGGAGAAGGACGTTGTCATGGAGAGCTCGTCGGTCATGCAACTGCTGGCGGAGCTGCTTTACCGCGTGACGCAGCCGCTGCAGTTTTTGGAGCGGCGGCGGCGCGAGCTGGCGGAAGAACAGAAGCGCAAGCAAGCGGAGGCCGAGGCCAAAGACAAGGAGAAGCCCGAGGGTGGCGAGGCATCTGATCCTACTGCGGGCGCAGCCGAAGCGGCGGAGGCTGCCGGAACCAGCGAGACCGCCGGAGCCACGGGAGCCACGGGAGCCGCTGGAACCAGCCAGGCAGCCGGCGAGGCGGCGGAGCCAGGGCCGTCTTCGGCCGCACAGGCTGGCACGGACAATGCCAACGCCAGCGACAACACGGCGGCGGCGGCGGCGGCGGCGGCGGCGGCAGCCAAGGTGCGCGACCTCGAGCCGCCGTACATCCCAGAGCAGAACCTGTCACTGGTGGTGAAGATCTTTGTGGCGCGGGAGTGCAGCTCCAGGACGTTCCAGAACACCATCTCGACGATCAAGAACCTGTCGTGCATCAGCGGGACGAAGCAGCGGTTTGGCCAGGAGCTGGCGCGGCAGGCTAAGGCGCTGAGCGTGAACATTCTGAGCGATCTCAACGAGCTGCTGCCGTACATTGAGGCGGCGGAGACGGGCACGGAGATCCAGGGGATCGCGCTGGCCAAGTTCTCGCCGGGGGCGGCGGAGCAGAACAAGCTGCTGCGGGTGCTGACGGCGCTGGACCACCTGTTTGGTGTGCAAGCCAAGAAGACGGCGGGGGCTGCGGACAAGGAGGAGGAAGAGGGCGACGGCGAGGACTACATGGGCGACCTGTACCACAACGCGACATTCAACCGCATGTGGGAGCAGCTGAGCGCGTGCCTGAGCGCGATCCGGCAGCGGGACGGGATGCTGAACGTGGCGACGATCCTGCTGCCGCTGATCGAGTCGCTGATGGTGGTGTGCAAGAACGCCGGGCTGGAGAGCGCGGACCCGGCGGTGGCGGCGGCAGCAGCGACGGCGGCGGCGGCAGCAGCGACGGCGACGTCGAGCCAGACGGGCAAGGACAAGGACAAGGACAAGGACAAGGACAAGGACAGCAAGGACAAGGAGGCCGAGCAGCGGCTGCTGCTGTCGAGCCCGCCGCCGGAGACGCGGCCGGTGTGGGACCTGTTCTTCCGGTTCACGGAGGAGCACCGGCGGATCCTCAACGAGCTGGTGCGCAACAACCCGAAGCTGATGTCGGGGACGTTCTCGCTGCTGGTTAAGAACCCCAAGGTGCTCGAGTTCGACAACAAGCGCAACTACTTCAACCGCAGCGTGCACGCCAAGACGGGAGCCGGGGCGCAGCAGGCGCGGCCGTCGTTCCCGCCGCTGCAGCTGTCGGTGCGGCGGGACCAGGTGTTCCACGACTCGTTCCGGTCGCTGTACTTTAAGAGCGGGGACGAGATGAAGTACGGCAAGCTCAACATCCGGTTCCACGGGGAGGAGGGCGTGGACGCGGGCGGCGTGACGCGGGAGTGGTTCCAGGTGCTGTCGCGGCAGATGTTCGACCCCAACTACGTGCTGTTCACGCCGGTGTCGTCGGACCGGACGACGTTCCACCCGAACAAGCTGAGCGGGATCAACGACGAGCACCTGATGTTCTTCAAGTTCATCGGGCGGATCATTGGCAAGGCGCTGTACGAGGGCCGGCTGCTGGAGTGCTACTTTAGCCGGGCGGTGTACAAGCGGATCCTGGGCAAGCCGGTGTCAGTCAAGGACATGGAGTCGTTCGACCCGGAGTACTACAAGTCGCTGGTGTGGATGCTGGAGAACGACATCACGGACGTGATTGCGGAGACGTTCTCGGTGGTGGACGACGAGTTTGGCGTGACCAAGGTGGTGGACCTGGTGGAGGGCGGGCGCGACGTGCCGGTGACGGAGGAGAACAAGCACGACTACGTGCGGCTGGTGGTGGAGCACAAGCTGCTGGCGTCGGTCAAGGACCAGATGGAGGAGTTTCTCAAGGGTGAGTCCTGGCGGCTGCCGACGGCGATGCCGGATGCCGGTGTACCTGACGCTCGTGCTAACTGACCGACCCCCAGGCTTCCACGACATCATCCCGGCGGAGCTGATCTCCATCTTCACGGAGCAGGAGCTGGAGCTGCTCATCTCGGGGCTGCCCGACATTGACGTGGACGACTGGCGCGGCAACACCGAGTACCACAACTACAGCAGCTCGGCGCCGCAGATCCAGTGGTTCTGGCGGGCGGTGCGGTCGTTTGACAAGGAGGAGCGGGCCAAGCTGCTGCAGTTTGTCACGGGCACGTCCAAGGTGCCGCTCAACGGCTTCAAGGAGCTCGAGGGCATGAACGGCGTCAACCGCTTCAACATCCACCGCGACTACGGCAACAAGGACCGCCTGCCGAGCTCGCACACGTGCTTCAACCGTGAGTGGCTGCGCGCCCCGATTCTTGTTCTCTGCACCTGCTGACCGGCCTTTCAGAGCTCGACCTCCCCGAATACGAGAGCTACGACGTGCTGCGGTCCCAGCTGCTCAAGGCCATCACGGCCGGCAACGAATACTTTGGGTTTGCCTGACGACCGGTCGTCGGTCTGGGCACATGCGCATGCACGATGCGTGTCTTTGATTTCTGCTTTTTGCTTTCCCTTGTTTGCAACAACCCCGACGGGTTGCGCTGGTCCGGAGTGCAGGCCGGAACAGCGGCCCGTCGGCCGGGCTTTGTATTTGATAGCGAGGTAGACCAAAAACACTAGGGTATATCCGAACGAAAACCACCGCCCGCCCTGCAGCCACGTGCTACTACTTTGTATTACTCCGTACCCGACCACAAGCCAGCCTACCGCCGCGGCGTGGCGTTGACCATCTGGCGCTGCTTGTTGAGCCAGCTCTTGGGCACGTCCTGGCGGCGCTGCAGGACGACGTGGTTGCTCTGCAGGCGGCTGGTGAGGTCGTACCAGGCGCTGGCGATGAGGGCGTTTTCGCGCTGCAGGTTGCGGATGGTCTCGGCCGCGGCGGCCGCCGCCGCGCCGCGGCCGGCCTCCTGGACCTGCCGCTGGAGCGCCTGCCGCTCCAGCTCGACGGCGTCGTACTGCTTCTTGAGCTGCTTCATGGCCGTGCGCAGCTTCTCGTTGCGCTCGTTGGCCTTGGCGAGGTCGGCCTCGGCCGACGAGGGCCCAGACCCAGGCTCCTCCCTGGCCTGCTCCTTGGCCTGCTCCTTGCGCAGCTCCTCCCGCAGCGCCTCCTTGCTGAGCAGCGCCTCGATGAGCTGGCGCTGCTGCTGGGCGCGGTCGGCCTGCAGGGCGGCGCAGTCGGCGCGCAGGTCGGCCAGCTCGCGCGTCAGCGACGCCGACACCAGCCCGTCCGTCTCCTTGAGCGTCTGCAGCGCGTCCGCCGCGCCCTGGCCCACGGCCGCCAGGTCCGCGCGCAGCCGCAGCACCTCGCGCTGCCGGTCCGCCGCCTCGGCCTCGAGCGCGCGCACCCGCGCCGCCTGCGCCTGGCTGCGCGCTTCGGCGTCGGCCAGGGTGGAGGAGGCCCCGGCGGCCGCGCTGTCACCGGCAAGGAGGCCAGCACCACCACCACCACCACCCGCGGCCACAACCCGCGCAAACAGGTCGGCGTACTTGGCGTGCGCGCGCTCCTCGGCGGCGCGCGCCGCCGCCAGGTCCGCGCGCAGCCGGTCGGCCTCGGCGCCGCCGCTGACGCTGCTGCGCAGCAGGCTGTTCTCGGCCTGCAGGCGCGCCATCTCCACGCCGTACGCAGCGGCCGGGTCGGCCGCATCGGCCGTCGAGTGGCGCAGCTCCTCCTCGAGGCTGGAGGCGCCGGCGGCGGCGGCCGCGTCGTCGGCGGAGGCGGCCTGGCCCGGGGTGGCCGGGCTGGCGGGCGGCCGCACCAGGGCGGCGCTGCCGGCGCCGAGCAGCAGCTGGTGCTCGAGCTCGGCGATGCGGGCCTCGGCGACCTGGGTGGTGTCCTTGAGGCTCTCGAGCTGGAGGTGGGCGGCGTAGAGGTCGCTCTCGAGGGCGGAGCGCTGGAGGCGGTTGTCCTCGATCTGCTGCTCGAGGGCGGAGACCATCTCGCGGAAGCGCTCGATGGTGGTCTGCTGCTGGGCGCAGCGGCGCTGCAGGGCGTCGAGCTCGCGCAGGGACTCCTTGGCCTGGCCGAGCTCGTAGAGGGCGTTGTGCAGGTCGGCCTCGAGGCCGCGCTGGGCCTCGAGCTTCTGCTTGTAGCGGTCGGCGGTGTTGGCCTTTTTGCTGAGGTCGTCGTTGGCGTGGCGCAGCTCCTGGACCTGGTCCTGCAGCGGCTCGACGAGGGCGGCGCGGCGGGCCAGCTGCGCGTTCTCCTGGGCCAGGCGCTGCTTGGCCAGGCGGTCGTCCTCGGCCTGGGCCTCCTGGCTGCCGATGAGGTCGTCCTGCTCGCGCAGCTTGTCCTGCAGGTCGCGGATGCGCTGCGACTCGCTGGCGCCGTGCTTCTGCCGCTCCAGGTCGAGCTCCTTCTCCTTGCGCTCCAGCTCCTCGCGCAGCACCTCGTAGCTGATCTGCAGGTGCTCCAGCCGCGTGTTGGAGTCGGCCAGCCGCTTGCTCAGCCGGTCGTAGTCGGCCGCCAGCGTCGCCAGCTGCGCCTCGGCCACGAGCCCCGGGTCCGTCGCCGCGGCGGCGGCGTCGGCGGCGTCCGCGTCGTCGCCGCCCGCGCCCGCTCCCGCGCCCACCCCGCCCGCCGCCTCCAGCCGCTGCCGCTCCTCGTCCTTGCGCTGCAGGATGGTCATGATCTCGGCCTGCTCGGCCGTGGTCAGGTGCTGCCGCATGACGGGGATGTACTTGGTGTTGTGCGCGCCCAGCATGGCCGCCGACGCGAACACGGCCACCAGCTGCGCAAGGCTCTCGGGCTGCTGCAGGTGGTCCGCGATGGCGCGCACGTCCACGGTGCGCGGCAAAAAGTCGATGGCGCCGCTGCCGTCCTTGTGGATGATGTACTTGGTCAGCGCCTTGCACACGGCCTGGATCGCGCGCTTGTGCGTCAGCCACGTCGACGCCGAGGAGGCTGGTCCTCCGCCTCCTCCTCCTCCTTCGCCGGCCCCCATCGCCAGAACCTCCGACGGGTCGTACTCCGGGTCCAGGTCGTGCAGCATCTGCGCAAGCACGTGGCCGTCCGCCAGCTCCTCCAGCCGGTCCACGCGCCGGTCCAGCGCAAACGTGTTGACCCACGCCAGCAGCGCCGCCTGCCCGGCCCGGCTGATGGGCGCGGGTGTCAGCGGCATGGTGGGCACCGGCGGGAGAGGCAGACGAGAGGTCGTTTGGTCGTTGTCGGCCGCAGTCGTCGAGCAGACGGGATTGGGTTGGCGTATGTATAGAGTAGTCTCAAGAGACAGGTCCTCGGTCCTCGTCGTCCGCCGTCAGCTGACCGGCTCCATCGGCACGAGAGCAGAGCAAGAAAAACAGTCGCGGGAAAGAAATGCGGAGAAAAGAATACGGGGTCGAGGAGGAAACACAGAAGACGAAGACGACGAAGACGACGAAAAGACGTCGAAACGCACAGGCTTGGCCCCTGGACCGGTTGCAACGGTCGCGCCTGCAGCGGGAAGACGCGGCCGCATGGCACGGACCCACTCCGCGTTTCAGGCCGCGCTCAGGCCTTGTCACGTGATGTGTAGGCAGCGAGTTCGAGTCCTTGCTGTGACGGGGAAGACGAGGCGGCGTGGCAGCGGAATGGGAAGATGTCTGGTTGGCACATGTGTGCTCAGAGACTGTAGATAGAGGTAGGCGTCTGTGAACATCGAACGGTGTGCAGACGTGGTTGATATGACCGAGTTCCGATCCAGCCCTGAAGCATTCCGTAGTTGTATTTAAGTACACACATATCTACGTAAATGTGAATATATATGCGAAGGCAGCAATAACGGCAGCGTCTTCCCGCATTCGTATGCCGAAAGGCGCAGGTCCATGCGGACACGGCTTGCCGCGCCGAAACGCCTGTGCCACGCTCAGCACGGCCCGTCGTCAGCCCGCCAGCAGCGACATGCGACGACAGGCGTCTGGGCGTCTTCGGATGAAAGCCGCTGCTGTGAACATTGGCTGTTTACAATATTCTCATAGGCCGTGGTGGCCATGGGAGTCCGTCCGTCTGCGCCGACAGCTGTTCCAGTCAAGACCACGGGAGCAACCAGCGCAAGCGGCGGCAGACAAGAACAAGGAAGAAAACAGGTCGATTCGGTAAGAAGAGGACGGTCCAGAAAGGCATCGCCAACCAACGCCAGCAGAGGGATCCAAAACAGAGAAAGAGAACAGAAGTAGGCAGACCAGAGCAAGCAGTCACCGCGCACGCCATCACGCCATTACTGCACGGCAACCACCTTGTCCTCCTCGACCAGCGCCTGGTACTTGCTGCCCATGGTCTTGACCGTCTCGAGCACCTTTTCGCCCGCCGTCGCCGCAAAGCCCCTGTGCTGGTCAGTACTCCGTATGCTTGCTGCCTTTCGGCGCGGGGCGAGAAGCAAAAAAACCCACTTGATCAGGTTGTACTCGTGCGTGATCACGCCGCCCGCCTTGACAATCGCCTCCTTGGCCTCCGTCACCACCCAGTCCGGCGTGCCGCTCTCGTAGGTCACCACCACCTGCTTCTTCTGGTCCACGGCTGCGACGCCGCCCGCCAGCGCCAGCGCGGCCACGAACAGAGCGGTGGGCTTCATGTTGGTGTTTGTGGGTCGTGTCGTGGGGAGGAGTAGTCGTCGCTTGAGGTGGAGGATGGTCGTAGAGATGGCCGTGGTGTGGAAGAGAGATGGTCGTGGTGTGAAAGAGAGTTGGTCGTGGTGGCGATGCTGCCTCATGACGCATGCGGCGCTTCCACCCTCTTCCATGTCACGTGGCAGGCAAGCAGTACCATCACAGTCTTTTCACTGTGTATGTACGGACCCCACTCCATCACGTGTACGACCGTAGCCGCGGTGGGGCCTGAGCCTCGCCTCCGTCATCGCGACTTTTTTTTCTGCGGCAGCCGAGCCGAGCCTTGTGCAGTTGTGCAGTTGGACTTGGACCGCCCCGTTGCTTTTTTTTTTCCGCCTCTGTACCCGGTTTCCTGCCCTCCCCGTCTTCACCATGGGCGACACGGCGAACGAGATCAAGCTGCTCTCGGGCAACAGCCACCCGATGCTCACGCGGCTGGTGGCCGACCGGTGAGGACGACGACGAGGTGGAGGTGGGAGGTGGACGACGTGCTGACTCTGCAGCCTCGGGATTGAGCCGGCCAAGACGCTCAGTGGGTGCCCTGCCTGTGATCCTTGTGTGGCTCGTGCTGACGTCCAGGCCTCAACTACTCGAACCAGGAGACGGTTTGTGGACTCCCTCGCTGTCTCGCGGTCTCGATCTCTTCTGACCCGCTGCCAGAGCGTCACCATTGGCGAGTCCGTCCGGGACGAGGATGGTAGGATCGGCCCGTCCTTGCACGTGGTCCTCGTCCGCGCTGACTCCCAGTCTTCATCCTGCAGTCGACGGCGCCGGGCGACATCAACGACGGCCTGATGGAGCTGCTCATCATGATCCACGCGGTAGGTCATTTTCCGGCCAACGTCCGTCTCCCACCGGCCCTTCTGACCGCCAGTGCCGCACGGCCTCGGCCCGGCGCATCACCGCCGTGGTGCCCAACTTCCCCTACGCGCGCCAGGACAAGAAGGACAAGAGCCGCGCGCCCATCTCGGCCAAGCTGATCGCCAACATGCTCGAGACGGCCGGCTGCAACCACGTCATCACCATGGACCTGCACGCCTCGCAGATCCAGGGCTTTTTCAGCGTGCCGTGCGTCTCGTCTGCTCCTCGTCTGCTCTCTGGACCCTTCTGACAACTCACCCCCAGCGTCGACAACCTCTACGCCGAGCCGAGCGTGCTGCGCTTCATCCGCGAGAACCCCGACCTGCGCCGCAGCGAGACGGTCATTGTCAGCCCCGACGCCGGCGGCGCCAAGCGCGCCACGTCCATCGCCGACGGCCTCGAGGTCGGCTTCGCCCTCATCCACAAGGAGCGCCCGCGGCCCAACGTCGTCGGCCGCATGGTCCTCGTCGGCGACGTCCAGGGCAAGGTGGCCATCCTGGTCGACGATGTGAGTGTTTCTTGTCTCCTTTGTCTCCTGTCTTGTGTCTTTTGACTTGGCTGACCGTCAGATTGCCGATACCTGTGCGTGCGCCCCTGATCCGTGCTGACCCCGATGCCATGCTAACCCAGCGCAGGCGGCACGCTCGCCAAGGTACGTAGGACGTAGGCCCCTGCTCGTCGACAGACAGCCGCGCTGACCAGACAGGCCGCGCAGACGCTCAAGGAGCACGGCGCGCGCGAAGTCATTGCCATTGTGGTATGTTCCGCCCCCCGCCTATGCCTATCGAACGTCTTCCTCCTCCCGTTGACCTGTGCTAACCGGCAGACCCACGGCATTCTGAGCGTACGTGGCCGCGGAGCGTGTGACCCCCTCCCTCCCCCCTTCGCGGGCCGAGCTGACCAGCAGGGCAACGCCGTCGAGACCGTCAACAAGAGCTACCTGTCGCAGCTCGTCGTCACCAACACCGTGCCGCTCGGCAACAAGCAGGAGCTCTGCCCCAAGATCAAGGTCATCGACGTCAGCAGCACCATTGCCGAGTCCATCCGCCGCACCCACAACGGCGAGAGCGTCAGCTACCTGTTCCGGAACGTGCCGGTATAGGAGCATGCGTGTCCGCTCATAGACTGTATGAATAGAGCAGAGCAGAGCCGAGCCGAGCTTGGTCGGCCGCTTGTCCCATGTCCTCATGTCGCAGCGCGCGCCGGTTCGCCGCCCGCGCCGCCGCCGTTCTCGCCCCAGATGTCCATGCTCTCGTGCTCCACCGCCCGCATCGCCCGCGCCACGTCCTCCAGCTTGGCCTTGACGTCCAGCAGCCCCTGGTTGACCCGCCGGAAGTACCGGTCGTTGGCCTCGCGCCGCTTGCGCGCCAGCAAAATGTCCACCTGCGTCTCCTCCTCCAGCCGCTGCGGCCGCGCCCCAAACCGCTCGGGCTCCCTGTCCCGCGCCGACCGCGTGGCTGAAGCGTCCACGCCGCCGCCGCCGCCGCCGCCGCCGCCAGAGACGCTCGTGCCCGCCGTCGTTGCTGCCACTCCGCCTCCGCCTCCGCCGTCTTCTGGCTCCCCCTCCTGCCCCCCCCCGTCCGCACCGACCTCGCTGCGCGCCCACGCCTGCGCCAGCGCAATCTGCGCCTGCCGCAGGGCCGCCAGCTTCGCGCCGTGGTCTGCGCCGAACACGCGCGTGCCCTCCGACGCCGACAGCTCCACCTCCTCCAGCGTCGCCTGCATCTCCGCCCACAGCGCGTCCGTCCGGTCCGTCGCCCGCGTCGACGAGCCCGTCGTCGCCGCCGCCGCCGCCGCCGCCGCCGCCGCCTGCGGCAGCGTCAGCGGCAGCGAAAACGCCGTCGTCGGTCCGCCGCCCGCGCCTGGAGCCGTGCCCGTAGCCGCGGCGGAGGCTGCTGTTGCCGCCATCGCCCCCGCTCCCGCCCCCGCTGTCGTCGTCGTCGCCGTCGCCGTGCCGGCAGCCGTGGCTGTCGTCATGGTGGTGCCGGCTGTGGTGGTCGGGGCCGGTCGCTTCGCAGAGGACGCCGCCGCCGCCGATCCGTCCGCGGCCTCCGGCAGCCTTGACGCCGTGCGCTGCAGCGTCGGCAGCGACGGCATGCCGGTCGCGGCTCCTGGGCCCGCCGTCCCCGTAGACGCTCCAGGCCCTGAGCTGCCCGCCGCCGCCGCCGCCGCCGCACTCGTGCCCACGTTGCCGTCGTTGTTGTCGCCGCCGCCGCCGCCGGCCAGCGACGCACTGGACGCGGCCGGGGAGCCGTGCACAAAGAGAGCCGGCGGGGGGCCCCGCGGCTGCTTTCGTTTTCCCTTGGCCCACTGAGACATGGCTACATTGTGTCCGGGTGTGGTGTGGTATGGTGTGGTGTGGTGTGGCTGCGGTGTTGTCGTAGCCGTTGCGCTGCGGGATGACGCGTGGTGAGGCGGTTAACTGCATGATGGGTATGTGCATATTCAGCGCCGTATCTTATCTTCTACACGTGACGTGACCCCACGTGACAGATGCACCTGACTAATAGGGCGAGAGCCCTAGTTGTACATCCCGGAGGGGCTGGTGCGCCTGCAGCGCCAACCATTTTTTCGAGACCAAGAAAAAAAAGTTTCCCGGCCGCCTTCTGGACTCGTGCTTGTTCCGCTCCTCCCCATCTCCTCCGCCCAACCACACAACCACCTTTTTTCCAGCGATCACCACAGACGAATCGGTAGGTGCAGTTCTTTTGATGTTGGCGAGCAGTACGAGAGCGCCGAACGGATGGACGGGGACGAGATGAGACGAGACGGTGAAAGACGGCCGAATCGACGACGACGACGACGACAAGAGACACGACGACAAGAGACACGACGACAAAAAGACACGACCACCTCGTTCGGCGCTCTCTAGATGCTTGTCAGGGCGTGTGGCCAGATCTGTGCTAACGACGCTCGCAGCAATCATGGGTAAGGGCAAGCCCCGTGGTCTCAACGCCGCGCGCAAGCTGCGCAACAACCGCCGCGAGCAGCGCTGGTCGGATCTGCAGTACAAGAAGCGCGCGCTGGGCACGGCCTTCAAGTCGTCGCCGTTTGGTGGCTCGTCGCACGCCAAGGGCATTGTGCTGGAGAAGGTCGGCGTCGAGGCCAAGCAGCCCAACTCGGCCATCCGCAAGTGTGTCCGTGTGCAGCTCATCAAGAACGGCAAGAAGGTGACGGCTTTCGGTACGTGTTG
The DNA here is from genome assembly GCA_019925495.1 of Ophiostoma fasciatum. Classification (NCBI taxonomy): domain Eukaryota; kingdom Fungi; phylum Ascomycota; class Sordariomycetes; order Ophiostomatales; family Ophiostomataceae; genus Ophiostoma; species Ophiostoma fasciatum. The sequence continues at coordinate 28,858 of JADHKM010000025.1, read as the reverse complement.
TCCATGCGTGTCGCACGCGAGAGTCCTCCCGCTGACCCCCAGTCCCCAACGACGGCTGCCTCAACTTTGTGGACGAGAACGACGAGGTCCTGCTGGCCGGGTTCGGTCGCAAGGGCAAGGCCAAGGGTGATATCCCCGGTGTGCGCTTCAAGGTCGTCAAGGTGTCGGGTGTCGGCCTGCTGGCCCTGTGGAAGGAGAAGAAGGAGAAGCCGAGATCGTAGACGCGGTCGCGGCCGGCTGGGAGAGACGGGAAACGGCGGCGCGTGGACAAGTGCCGGCCTGGGAAAAACACATGGGGGGGGGCTTTGCGGGTTCTTACCACGATCCGCGCGCGCATCCTTTTTTTGCGCAGCACAGCGCAGGAACAGGACTGGCGGCACACACATAACCGGGCGGTCCGGACTCTGCTCCGGGCCCAGGACGTGCTGGCGTCTCTGGCCGCTTGGCGAAAAAACAATAGAAAAGACATTAAACGAATCTGTTCTGTCTATGCGCTGCGGCCACATCCCATCCCATCCCATCCCATCCCATCCCACGTCACGTCACTGGCTGCGCTCGGCCTCTGCCGCCCCGTCGTAGCGCAGCAGGTAGTCGACGCCGAGGCCGGCGCTGATGACGCCGCCGGTGATGAGGCAGCCGTTGACGAACCACCACCAGCAGTCCTGGACGCTGGCGAGGCGCACGCGGCGGATCATGACGCCGAGGGTGACGAGGGCGCCGCCGCAGCTGCCGATGAAGAAGGCGGGGCCGGCGCCGGAGGCCAGGCCGGCGCCGGCGAGCAGGGCGACCTGGACGGCGGCGAGGCCGGAGAGCACGGTCTTGGTCTGGGCGGCGTGCTTGAGGGCGATGCTCTTGATGCCGGCCTTGGCGTCGTCCTTGAGGTCCATGTGCGCGTAGATCATGTCGTAGAGCACGGTCCAGGCGACGTTGGACGCGTACAGCAGCGCGGCGGCCGCGCGCGCGGCGGCGCCGGCGGCGTCGGCGGCCAGCAGGTCGACGCCGAGCGCGGGGAAGCCCATGATGGCGCCCCACGAGAAGGTCAGGCCGAGCACGAACTGCGGGTAGTAGGTGACGCGCTTGGCCAGCGGGTACGTGGCCACGAGCACGAGGCTGGGGATGCCGTAGCCCAGGCACGCCGCCGGGAACTGCAGCAGGATGCCCAGGCCGGCCAGCAGCTGCGCCCCCGTGAACACCACCGCCTGCCGCGGCGTCACCGCGCCCCGCGCGATCGGCCGCAGCCGCGTGCGCGCCACCTGCGGGTCCAGGTTGCGGTCCCACAGGTCGTTGATCGTGCACCCGGCGCCGCGCATCACCAGCGCCCCGGCAAAGAAGAGCAGCGCCGTGCCCGCCACCGACGCCGGCCCCGCCGCCGCCAGCGGCGCCGCCATCAGCGTCGAGAAGAGGCACGGGAAGAACAGGTAGTACGACCCCGTCGGCTTGTCGATGCGCGCCAGCTCCGCGTACGGCACCCACGCCGCCGGCAGCCGCGCCAGCACCCCCGTCGTCGGCGCCGTGTAGGCGGGCAACGCGGGCTCGGGGGCCGCCGCCGCCGTCGCCGTCGCCGCCGCCGGCGCGCTGGCCAGCGTCCGGCTCGCGCGCCGCAGCGCCGGCGTGGTCACCACCGCACCGAGACACCGCGCACGGCACCCCGGCCGCGCGTGCCACGCTGCTCTCGCCGTCGCTGTCGACGTCGCCGTCGACGAGGCCCGGAAGAGGCCACGGTAACACAGCGGCCGCATGACCGCGGCGTGGCGCACTATCAGGGTCAACAGGGTTTCCACTGTGCAGGAACCGACCAAACCTACCGAGATGGCTCGACATGGGATCTCAAGAAGCAAGGCTGACGAGGTGTGCAACTCCATGTGAAGTCGAGAATGCGTTCATCATTTTCACCGAGCTTAAGCCAATCAGAGGCCGCCCTGCGCCTGTCGGAATTCTGCCCTCTCATTGGTCGGGTGGGGGGCTTTAAGCATACGCGCACCTTCCGCGGCTGCCATTTCAGAAGCACAAGGCAACGGCATCGCATCGTGACGGGCAAAAGGTGCCAAAAAAAACACAAACAAATAACCTCACGCTCGGCCACCGCCACGGGCCAGACGCTGGGGCTGCCGTGAGCCGCCCGCCGACGCGACATGCCCAGCTGCCGCCTGCCTTGGCTACGGGGCGTGTCTACGCATATCTAAGCACGCGATCGACGACGCGGGACGAGATCCCGGCGACCTTCCTTTTCTCGCTGCCCTCCGTCTCGCTGTCCTGCGGCCCCGCGCCGCCCGACCTGCCGCCACGATGCCGACCTCGCTGCATCCGCAGGCCAAGTTCGACCCGATCCCGCCGGACCTGGACCTGCACGCGCTGGTGCGCGACACGCCCAACTTTGAGTGGGCGACGACGATCTCGGCGGCCGAGATCTACGCGCTGGGGCAGCACCGGTTCGAGAAGCTGGTGGCGGTGCACGTGGTCAACGGCGGCAAGCCGCTGGTGATCCGGGGCTGGGACGAGCGGCTGCCGCGCGAGCTGTTCAGCGCGCGCTGGCTGGAGGCGACGTACAACCGCAAGGAGGAGCGCGTGTGGGACATCAACAACAAGACCGACATCCCCATGACCGTCGGCCACTACCTGCGCTCCATGAAGAAGCTCACCGACCAGTGGACGCCGCGCAACTTCCGCGACGAGCGCCGCCAGCGCCTCTACCTCAAGGACATGGACTGCCCGCCCGAGTGGCACGACAAGCTCAGCCGCGTGCTGCCGCGGTCCATCTTCTACCTCAACGAGGACGTCGAGGCGCGGGCGCAGCCGCCACAGACGCGCTCGGGCTTGGTGAATGGCGACGACGACGACGACGGCGGCGGCGGCGGCCTGTTTGTCGAGCAGGACCCGCCGGCGGCGCGCGCCGGCGACCTGATGAGCAGCCTGCCGCCGGCGATGCGCGCCGAGAACCTCATGTGCTACATCGGCCACGAGGGCACGTACACGCCGGCGCACCGCGAGATGTGCGCCAGCCTGGGCCAGAACATCATGGTGGACACGTCGTCGGCGGACGTGCCCGGCGAGAAGCCCGGCAGCTCCGTCTGGTTCATGACCGAGACCAAGGACCGCCAGGTCGTCGGCGAGTACTTTCTGTCCATGCTGGGCCACGACGTCGAGATCGAGAAGCACTTTGCCCAGATCAACGCCTGGAAAAAGGCCGCCTTCCCCGTCTACCTGGTCGAGCAGACGCTGGGCGACCTCATCCTCGTGCCGCCCCTGGCCCCGCACCAGGTCTGGAACCGCGGCACGCGCACCGTCAAGGTCGCCTGGAACCGCACCGTCGTCGAGACGCTCGAGCTGGCCCTGCACGAGGCCCTGCCCAAGGCCCGCCTCGTGTGCCGCGACGAGCAGTACAAGAACAAGGCCATTGTCTACTACACCCTGCAAAAGTACGGCGCCGAGCTCGAGCGCGCCCGCGCCGCCGCCGCCGCCGACTACTTTGGCGACGACAGCAGCCCGTTTCTCGGCGCCTCCGCTGCCGCCGTTGCCTCCGCCGCCGCCGCCGCCGCCGCCGCGACCTACGCGGCGCCCCGGCACTCCCTTCGCACGGCGCAGGTCGCGGCCGACTTCAAGCGGCTGCTGCGGCTGTTCACCGAGATGCTGGTCGACGAGATGTTCTACACCAAGGAGCCCGCCGTCGAGTACATCCCCTATGACAGCAACATTACGTGCTCGTACTGCCGCGCCAACATCTTCAACCGGTTCCTGACGTGCAAGCACTGCGTGCGGCCAGCCGGCGACGACCAGGACGAGGACACGTACGACGTGTGCATGGAGTGCTACGCCATGGGCCGCTCGTGCATGTGCGTGTCGGGCCTGAGCTGGTGCGAGCAGTGGCCCTGGGACCAGCTCGTGGCCGACTACGAGCGCTGGCGTGGGCTCGTCGTCAGCGGCGACGGCTTCATCGACGCGGCCGCGTCGCCGCCGCCGCTCGAGGTCGCCCGCCTGCGCGCCGGCAAGAAGCCCGTTGCCCAGATCTGCCAGGAGCAGCTGCGGCGGCGGCCCTTCCGCGACATTACGCAGGCCGCGGCCGCCGGGACCATCAAGTCGCGGCGCGCGCTCATCCGCGAGCTCGACCGCGAGACCACGCCCGAGGTCGACGACAACGGCCGCGTCGTGCGGCGCAAGAGCACGCCCAGGGGGGGGGGCAAGGCGAAGCGGCCGCCGAAAGAGGGCGACACGTACCGCTGCCACGTGTGCTGCCACAAGGACTACGCCTACCGGCTGGCCTTTTGCTCGACGCCCGGCTGCGTGGAGGCGTACTGCTACGGCGTGCTGTACCGCGGGTTCGACCTGATGCCGCAGGCGGTCATGCAGCAGGAGTTCTGGAAGTGCCCGCGCTGCATGAAGATCTGCAACTGCGGCGCCTGCCGCCGCGTCGGCAACACCGACCCCTACATCCCCAAGGGCACGCTGCTCGGCCACGACACCCGGCCCATTGCCGACGACCGCAGCGTCGAGTCGCTCATAAACTTCCGCCTGCACAACCTGATGTGGCTCAAGAACTGCGGCGAGGAGGGCCGCAGCATCGCTAGCAAGCGCATGCAGCGCCTGCGCCGCGAGGCCGACGCCGCCAAGGCGCAGACCGCCGATGCCGCTGGTGCCGACGCCGGTGCCGACGCTGGTGCCGGCGCTGGCGTCGAGGACGGCTTGCTGGCGGGCAGCGGCGCGGCGAATGGCTATGCCGGCGGCGGCCAGGTCCAGACGGGTTCCAGCTCTGGGCCGGACCACGCCGGCGGCCCGGACTTCCAGGGTGGAGGAGCCTCGGCCAACGGCCAGGGCCGGGCGGCGCCGCCGCACGGCGACCATGGGGGCGCCTACAACGGCTATGGGGACCCGACGCCGTCCACGCCCATGATCAGCGACGATCTGGCCACCGTCTTCGGCCGCGCCTACTACATGGACGACGCCGGCAGCCCCAACCGCATCTTGTTCGACCCCTACCAGGAGCCGCCGCCGACGGCCATGCTTGAGGGCCTGGGCGACGACCTGGGCAGCTTCGGCCTCGACAACCTCGACCACCTCGACAGCCTCGAGACCCTGCCCGAGTTCTGGGAGTCCTACCCGCACAACAACAGTCTGCACCGGCCCGTGCGGCGGCCGCGGCACTCGGAGAAGGACCTCGACCCGGACTACGAGGGCCCGCGATCGCACGCGAAGAAGAAGGCAGCTGCCGCGGCGGCTGCCGCGGCGGCCGCCGCCGCCGGCTCCGCCGCTCGCCCGCCCGCACCGGCCCCGTCGTCCGAGCCGGCCGAGCCGCCGGATCCAGACCGCAACCTGGACCCGGCGCTGCTCCATGCGCCCAATCCGGTTCCGCTTCCGCTTCCTCTGCCTACTCCTCCGCCGGCCGTGCCGGCAGCCGTGGCGCCCGTGGCTGCTGTGGCGGCGGTGGCGGCGGTGGCGGCCGCCCCGGCTCCTCCCGAGCAGCATGAGGCGGCCACTGTTCCCCATCCGGGGAATGGCTCGGCTACGGTTGCGCCATCTCGGGCTGCCGCTGTCCCGGTGGCGAGTACGGCAGGTGGCGGCCCGGTGCCCATCGCACCCGCGGTGGTGGTGGCGGCGACGACCAGCGCCGGCGCTGGCGCGCGCATGGACGGCGACAGCAGCAGCGAAAGCGGCAGCGGCAGCGGCAGCGGCAGCGACAGCGACAGCGACAGCGACGGTGACGGCGAAGGACACGGGTATCCCGCCAATGTGCCGGAGCTGCGGCACGCGCGGCCCAAGGTGTCGTACATTGTGGACGCGATCGCCAGCGACGACGAGGCCGAAGACGAGGACGACAGCGACGGGGCGGATGGGGTGGAACCGCCGACGGGTGCCGTGGAAGGGTCTGCGGGGGGCGCGGCAACCGCCGAGACCACCGCGCCGGCAGCTGCCCCGTCGGGGATTGAAGGCGAACCAACCACGTCCCCGGTTGCTGCCCGAGCCGCCGCAGGCAAGGTCACAGTCATGCCCGCATCCTCTCCGGCGCCGCCAGCGTCGCTGCCGCGGAAGCGCGGCCGGCCGCCCAAGTCCCGCGGCCTGGATGCAGGCGCGCGGCCCGGCGGCAGCCTGTCGGGCGACGACGACATGCCCGACGGGCGGGCCAAGCGGGCGCGCACGTCTGTCGGCGAAACGGAGGTGGTCGAGGACAACCGGATGAGCGAGAGCATTGGCGTGGGTGCCGACGTGAGCGTGGACGTGGACATGGACGTGGACGTGGCCGAGGACGTGGACGTGGCCGCCGAGACGCCTGCGCCGAAGCGCAAGCCCGGCCGCCCGCCCAAGACGAGCCAGCCGCCGTCGGCCGCGTCGGCCGCGCCCGCGGCGATCATGTCCGTGTCCTTGGCGGCCATGCCGGCCTCGCCGAACTTGGCGTCGCCGACGCCGACCGGCGGACTGCTGCCGCCGCCGACGAGCGCGTTCATGTCCATGGCCGAGCGGATGGCGCTGCGGGGGAAGACGTTCAAGATGGGGCGCGCGTCGTCGAGGGGCGGCAAGGCCCGGAGCGCAGCAGCGACGGCGACGGCGACGGTGGCGACGGCGGCGACATCCGTTAAGCCGACGATCGAGCTGAGCATTGCGTCGACTGCATCGGTCGCGTCGGTCGCGTCCAGCCGCGGGGAGCAAGACAGCGGAGAGGACGACAGCGGCGCCGACGACCAGCATGCTCCGGGGCGGCCGTCCCGCGGGGGTCTCAGCCAGGACGGGCGCGGACGGGGGCGCGGGCGCGGGCGTGGGCGCGGACGGGGACGGCCTCCGGGCCGGCCTCTGGGACCGGCGCGGGCCGATCCGGGGCCGACGGTGGTGCGGCTCGCGGACTCGGACGACGACGGCAGCGGTAGCGGCAGCGGCAGCGGCAGCGAAAGAGACAGCGCCGGGAACAGCGGCAGCTACGGCGACAGCGATAGCGACGCGTCTACGGAGCCCAAGAGGTACTTTGCGCGGCGCGGCGGCATCCGCGGTGGGCGAGGCCGGGGCCGGGGCCGGGGCCGGGGACGGCCGGCGGGCCGGGGATGAGAGACGCGGCGAGGCGCTGCATGATACCTTTTGATACCTGCTGATACCTTGTGTTTGTAATGATATTTCCAGTGATCTGTTGTCCTTGTTTGTGCAGCTAAGCCTTGTCCTTGGAGCTCTCCTTGGTGTAGGGCGCGGTGGCGGCCTTCTTGATGTTGTGCTCGGTGGAGGAGCTGCTGCGGTGGGCGGGGTCCTTGGCGTCAAAGGCGGACTTGTCGGCCTTGACGACCTGCTCGCTGTCCGAGGCCAGCGCGGCCATCCACTCGCCGGAGCCCTTTTTCTGCTGCTGCAGCGACTCCTCCTTGTGCTTCTCGATGGGATAGTCGGGGTTGTCTGGGGGTCAGCGGGGAGGGGAAGTCAGCGGGGGAAGGAAAGATGGCACGGAGAGGGGCCTCACGGCTCTGGGACTCGCTGTGCCGCAGGACGGCGGCCGCAGACAGCCGGCGGGCGGCCGGGGCCGTGATCGGGGTCGCGATCGGGGTCGTGGTGGCAGCAGCCGGTCGGACGGCCAGCCGGGCGGCCGGGCCGACGCGGCGCGCGACAAAACAGAGAGGCGTCATGGTTTTTCTGTTGTAAGACGTGTTCAATTGAAGTCAAGTGAAAAGAAAGAACGTGGCAGGCGAGCGCCGCCGCATCGCGGGACGTTGATGTCGCCGCCGTTGGCGACGCAACTTGTTGGGACGCGTATGACGTCATTGAAGCGGCGGTCGTTGTTATACGGGAGGCGTGGCTCGAAATACGTGCTGCGCCACATGTGGCGCACGCAGACGAGCGTCCTTCTCTCTGGCGTCTTCAGACAGCGCATCGACATCGACGCCGCTGGCTGGCGGCTTCGTTCTCTCCGCATTGGGCCTCTACGAGTAGGATGGACGTGTCAACGACTCGCGTCTTGACTGACAATGAGAGTTCTTGCAGAAAGTACAGTATTGTCACACAGAAGCATACAATTTCAAACCAGAATCATTTAGCAAAACAAAACAAAACAAAAACATTAAAATAAGAACAAAATAAAATAAAAGAACATGTAAAGATCCAACAATCAGCACTTCCTTCGTACAATGCTCCATTGGCCAACAGAACCATCTGCTACCAGACCAGCCGCTCACGAACACGCAGCGCATCGACAGCGAGCGAGGAAGAGAGCGAAGACCAGAAACGCCGCCGCCGCCGCAGGCGAAGCATACGAAACAGCGGCGACGAAACGACGGACGACGGCGACGAAACAGCGGCGACGAGACGACGGCGACGAAACAAGCGGCTGGCAGACGCGGCGCGCAGGCAAGACTGTGCAACCGTCCGCATGATGTCGGCGGGAGCGCCGAAGCGTACCGTACGAGTCATCGTACAGAGCACCCATGATGCAGTATACAACTACGGAGTACATTGACTCACCGCCTTTTCGCCAGGCGGCTGGGAATGGCGCTGTTGCCGGGCCCAGGCAGCATTCTTGCGTCCAGGCGTGCCAAGCCAAGCTCTGTTTCTGATGAGGTCTGCGAAACCCATACGGAGACTCCGCGAGCACAGCATACGGTACAAATATGCTTACGAGGCATAACAACGCGAATTGCACCTCGCGTACTAGACTATCCAGCCGCATGCCCAAGTTCCCTCGAGACGCCTAAGCATAAGCATAGCACTCGTGGCAAGATGAAGAAATTCACGCGGTCATCCGCCCCAGACAAAGGGACCCTCTGCCGGGACCAGACCGCTGCACCAGCAAGCCAGTCAGCCAGACCACTGCCCAAAACGCGCCGGGTGGCAACAAGGAGCCGCCCAGCGCCCGGCGCCCATGCACGCAGCGAGACGAGCGGGGCGGCTGCCTGCGAGCGGCGCAGCCTCACTGGTCCAGCACGCAATGCGCTATGCCTGATCGGGAGCAAGCGCGGGCGGGTCTCTGCAGGCTGGGCTGTTGTAGTTTGTATATATTTGTGCGTCGTCCCGTCGTGCTCCGTATTCCGTGCCACCCTGCGCCGGACGCGGCGGGGGCGCCCCTGCCACCCACACAGTGCACAGTGCGCGGCGTCGCAGCCGGGGTGGCCCTGTTTTTTTTCTCGTTTTCGCATTCTCCAGGGCGCGCGCTCGCTGCGTCTTGTTTGTTTTGTTCGCTTCCGTTCTCGGCCTGGGTTGCCACAGGACCGTGTAAAAGGACTGTGCGCAGACTTTTATAGACACGGCCTTCTTTTGACCAGCCTGTTCCTGGTCTAGTGCAACGGCTCATTGGCCAGCTGCGCCCCCCCGATGTCCGGGCTTTCGCAGGGAGCGAGGGCACGTTCCTCATGCGAAGGAGGCCCTGCCCGGCCGCAGCCAGGGAAAATGAGAGGCCTGCTGCAGCAGGCCGCCGCCGGCTGGCCGGCCGCTGGCTGGCCGCTGGCCACCGCTGGCTGGCGGCTGTCCGCTGCAGCCGCCGCAGACAGAAAAAGAGCCTAGCTAGCACAGAGACCCGCCGTTCCTGCCTTGCTGCGCGCCTAGCCCGACCAGCCTCTCCCTCCTCCCTCCCTCTTTCCCTTTTCCCTTTCTTCCCTCTGTCTCTTTCCGTTTCGGCGGCCTTCGCTGCCCACAGTGCGCTGACCCGCCGCCCCACTTCTGGCCTCTCCGGAAAGCCCCCCCCAGTGTCAGAGTCTCGTTGTTCTTTCGCGCCCTCGCCCGCTGTATCTCCCCACCCCGGCGCTATTTTTCTGCTTGGTCGGCTGGTCGGCTGGTCTGCTGGTCTGGTCTGCTGGCCGTTTTTCTGCCCCAACAGAAGGCGCTCCCTGCCTCCTCCTGCCTCCTTCTGCCTCCTCCTGCCTCCCGTTTCGCTCTTTTCGCTCCTCGCGCCTTCCTGCCTCTAATCTGACAGCCCACCCACACCTCACCAGCCCACCGACCCACTTCCTCCCCCCCCGGTCAAAAGTACTCGCTCGCCCGCCCAATCCCTCTCGTGCGCCTCCTCTCTTCTCCTCTTTTCCTCCTCGCCATCTGCAATTTCGTCTTCCTTTTTCCTCCCTCACTTCTCTCGATCCCTTTTTGCCCTTCACGCTTCCACACTTCTCTCCAACGCTCCCTCTGGCTTCGGCTTTTCTCTTCTCACTGACTCTTCTCTTGACTTCTCTCTTGGCTCTTGGCTCTTCTTGACTCCTATTTCTTCTCGGCTCTCGTGACTCATTGGCCATTGGCTTCCACTTCCCTCTTCTTAACGCAACCACGGCTCCCTCAACGGCCAACGCTGCTCGCTCGCCTCCATCATCCTTCTAACCGCGACCCGACCTCCTTCGCCCCAGAATGTCGTACTACTACAATGCCCACCTGCAGCACCCGACGCCGGCCGTGGCGCCCGCCGTCGGCCATTCCCATCACGGCGGCCGCAGTCGACGGGCGCCGCGCCTGTCCGTCTCGCAGAACGCCCACAAGCAGCAGCAGCAGCCGCCGGTCCAGCCGTTGCACCACCACGCCCAGCACCCGCACGCCGCCCAGCAGTTCCGCCACATGCGCTCCATCAAGGGCATGGCCGACAGCCTCAACCTGACCGCCTTCCGCATGAAGTTCGAGGCCGGCCGCTCTTTTGATCTCGAGGACGACCTCGAGTTCTGCCCCGGCCTGCTGTCCGAGAGCGATGTACGTCGTGGAAACGCGCGCCTTGCGCTGCCCCTCCCGTCTTCTTCTCCGTCCTGCCGCTAACCGCGCCGCCAGCTCGTCTCCATCCACAGCGCCTCCTCTGAACGGTCCTCGCTCGCAAGCAACTCGCCCGAGCACTCGCCCTCGCAGCCCGCCCAGGCCGCGCCCGCCTTCTCTCTCAACGCCTCATCGCCCTCCTTCACCCTGCCCTCGCTCAAGCTGCACCAGCCCGCCGCCACCCGCGCGCGCAATCCCATCCCCATTGTCCACCCGTCCTCGCGCCCGGGCTCGCACCTGAGCATGGCTGCTCCCGTCCTGCCGTCCGCCTCCCCAAGCATGCGTCTCCCCCAGCAGGCCCTCGCCTCGGCGTGGTAAGCGGCCCTGCTGCGGGGGGAGGCAGACAAAGAAACTGCATGCAGTTTGGCTTCTGAACCACCCCGTCTGCCCACAATTTCATCAACCTGTGTGCACGGGATCGTTCAAACCGGCAGGAGCGGAAAGAAAGGGAACACAAAGAAACGAACGTCTTTCTCTCCTTTCCCGACAGCTCATTCATCCTTGGCGCGGACACCGACGACAAACAAAACAAAAAAAACAAAGAAACCCGGCATGGCAGGCCATCAACGGCATCACGATGCTCCTCTTTTTACCCCTGGACAGGTTCAAAAGCGGGTGTGTGGGACACAACAACACCCAGGTGGATTGAGTGGATACGCGACGACATCCAACTCAGCCTGTTGGTCCAACTCCTCACCGTCTTTTGCCCTTTCCTCGCCCTGTACAAAATCTTCTCTCTCACCCCATCCCGACCGGCGCGACCCGTCGATCCCTCGCCATCCGCGTTTTCTTTCGCCTTTTCCCTGGACTGCGGTGTCTACTCGAACGATGATCGGCTCTCTCGAATCGACGACTTGGCGTTCCTTTTTTGCTGTTTTCTTGTCTCTCTCATCGCCTTCCCTTCTCGACTACCCGGTTTCGAACGTTTCTCGACGACAATCTTAATCCCTGCATATTCGGTTTCACGACGGAGTTCTACGGCACTGCATCAGCTTCTTGGTTATTTCTCGTCTTATTTTTTTGTCTCACAACATATCCAGGAGCGGGCGACTTTTTCTCTCTACTACAACAACTACGATAAAACACGGTTCATCATGGGTCTACGAGTCGAAAGGAAAAAACAAAAAACCTTTGTTTGATAGAACAGGTGTTCTCTGCCTTGTTCCCTTTTTTCTCTCTCTTTACGGTTTTTCTCTTTGCTCTCCCCCTCGGGGGTGGGAGCACGTCAGCGGCACGGCACGTTGGGAGTTGCCTGTGGTCACGGTGTTTTTTTGATGCTTTGGATTTTCCTCGTCAAAAGGGTTGTTTTGCTGCTCATGCACGGTGAACGGAAGCATTTTGGGGGACGGGAGGCGACGGCGACTGGCAGGCAACGAAAGCGGCCTTGTGTGTTCTGTTTGGGATCTTTTGTGTGCTGTCTCTTGTGTTCTTTCTCTTTCTTGTTGTTCTTTCACCTCTTTGCAACTCTTCACTTTCGGGGACGGGTCTTGCGAGACCGGCTGCCTCTGTTTTCTTGTCTCATTTCACACACGCTGCCGGAAACTGGACAAACGGGAGGGTTTTCTGCGGAGTTGGTATCTGCTTTCTCGTTTTGGATCCTTTGTTGATTTTGAGATTCCCGTGTTGCGATGGAGATGCAGGATCAACGGAGTCTGATATTTAGTTGACGTTTTTTCTGTTCCCGTTCTTCTCCCGTGTTCTTTTTCTGCATGGTCTCGCTTCCGGGCGAGCCTTGTTTTGTACGTGCCGGTCATCCGGCCGGTCCTCTGGCCCCAGGAAAAAAAAAGAAGAGTTCCAGTAAGCTACTCCGTACGATGCAACGCTGTCTGTCCATGATGAAACGCCATGCCCGACCTTTTTCCCCTGGCTGCTCACCCGTTCACCGGTCCAGCCCCCGCGCCTTGACGAACCGGTGGATCTGCTCGCGCGTCTGCTTCTCGTTGTACTCCTCGCTGCACATGTAAAAGGACACGAGCTCCTGCGTGCAGTCGATGGTCGCCTCCAGGTCCAGCCCGCTCTCCGCCAGCCACCGGATCAGCCACTGCACCATGGGGCCGCGCCCGTCCGGCCCGCTGGCGGTGGCTACTGGAGGAGGGGGATACGCGGCCAGCGCGCTGGCGTCGTCGCCCATGCCTGTTGTCGTCCCCGGCGCGCCCCCGCCTCCCATGGCTGCGGCCCGCGCCTGCTGGACAAGGGCCATGGCGGACGCCATGCCGGGGGTGCCGGCGGCAGCAGCGGCGGCGGCGGCGGCGCTGCCGGGGGTGCCGGGGCCGCCGGGGCCGCCGGGGCCGCCGAAGCTGCCGCCGAGGGGGGTGCAGCCGCCGCCGCCGCCGGGGGTGTTGGCGGCGGCGCCGAGGGAGGAAGCGAAGGAGGCGAGGAAGGCGTTCGGGGGGTAGTCAGTGTAGTGGGGGGTCTGTGGCTGGGACTGAGACTGGGCGTTGGCCTGGGCCTGGGCGTTGGCCTGGGCCTGGGCGTTGGCCTGGGCCTGGGCCTGGGCCTGGGCCTGCGCCTGCGCCTGGGCCTGGGAGGCCGGGCTCGGGGAGGCGGTGGCGGAGGGATGAAGGACGATGACCCAGACGAGGGCGGTGACGGCGACGACGTGCGGGGGGTAGAGGAGGGGGAGGTCGGTCATGTAGTGGTCGTTGACGACGGCCCAGGCCTGGGCGAGCTCGTCGGGGCCGAGGGAGAGCTCGGCGTGGAGGGCCTGGAGGGTGCGGTAGGGGGCGTGGACGATGAGCTGGGAGGCGAGCTCGGCGATCAGAAAGAACTCGCACTCGCCCACGCGCGCAATCTCGAGGCTGTACGCCATGTCCGGCCACAGCGCCTTGGCCTCCTGCACCACCTGCCGGATGTGCTGCGGGCACTCCTCCGTCTTGCACGCCAGGTACAGCGCCGTCGCCAGCACCAGGTACGGGTTCGTCCGCCGGATCTCCACCTTGCAGTAGAACCGCTTCAGGTACACCTGCGCCGTCGCCAGCGCCTGCTGCCGGATCTGCAGCCGCTTCGCCAGGCGGTTGAGCTCTGAAGAAAGAAGTGGCGTCAGCAACGTCCAAGAGAAAGACAAAGAGAAAAAGGGGCCTCACGCTGAAAAAAAAACATGCAGAGGTGCCGCCACTCCGGCAGCGGATACATCTGCACCAGGCTGCGCTCCTCGTCCTGCCGCCGCTGCCGCAGCGCCGCCAGCTGCTCCTTGGAAAACTCCCAGAACCGCCGCTGCGTCGAGTCCCAGTAGTTGGCGGCCATGGAGGGGGGAAGAAAGGGGGGGGGGGGGGGGGGGGGGGCCGGGGGGGGGGGGGGGGCCAAACGGGGGTGATGGGGTGGGGGCGGCGCGAGGCGGCGGCGGGCCCGCCCCCCCCCCCCCCCCGGGGGGGGGGGGGGGGGGGGCGGCCGTGCTGGTGGCAGGGGACAAACGGTCGTGATGCGATGGCGGCGTCGCGATGCGGCGGCGGGCCGATGCGGTGGCATCACGTGACACAACCACGTGCAACGGGCCACCAAATGCGCACGTCGTCATTTGTTGCTGGTGTGTCTGGCTAGCGCCATTTTCAGTCGTCCTGCTTTTCTTTTTTGGTATACGGCCCGCCAGGTTTCGTTCGGCTGTTCGTTCGTGGGGGGCTCTCTCCGGTTGGTTCCCTTGTGTCCTTTTCCGACCCGACGACGACGACGACGTTTCCAGGCCATCCGGCACCGATTCCCGGGCCACGGACACGGACACGGACACGGACACGGACCTCAGCAGCGGTGGTGGTTGGCGACCGCGTCTTTCTCCTTTCTCTCTCTGTCTTCGCTTCCCCTCCCTTTCCCACCATGCGGACGCGATAGCGATCAGCTGCCCGACCAGACACGACAGCGAGAAGCGCGACAAGACCGACGACCAGAAGACAGCCCGGGCCCCGGTCATGGTTTGCAGGCCATGACGGCCGGCGACAACACGGTCTCCGGGGCGCCCGCGGACGACGCGCGCGATGGGCGTGTGGAGGCGCTGTGGCGGCGGCTCGACCCGCAGGGGGCGCAGGAGCTGGACCTCAAGGGGCTGAAGAAGGGGCTGCGGCGAATGGACCACCGTGGGTAGAAAGAGAGAAGGGGGGGGGGGGGGGGGCAGGGGGGGGCAGACCCTTGCGTTTGGTGGCACGGCGGCTAATGGACCTGGACAGCCATGAAGAACGCCGACGACATGCTGCGGGAGATCATTGCGATTGTGGACGTCAACGGCGACGGCAAGATCCAATACGAAGGTGGGTGCGGGGGGCAGCGGGCAGCGGGCAGCGGGCAGCGGGCGGGCGTTCCGGGGAGAGAGTTCCATCTGACCGGCAGAATTCCGCGTGTTTGTCGAGGCGGCAGAGCGGCAGCTACGGCTGCTGTTCACGTCCATCGACCGGGACCGGGACGGGCGGCTGAACCGGGAGGAGCTGCGGGTGGCCTTCCAGCGGAGCGGGCTGGCGGTGCCGGCGCGGCGGCTCAACGGCTTCTTTGACGAGATCGACATGAACCACGACGGCTACATAACGTTTGACGAGTGGCGGTGCGTCTTTTCCCTGACTTGTCTCCTTGTCCAGCGCTCATCGTCCAGAGACTTCCTCCTGTTCGTGCCGACCAACGGCAGCGGCTCCCCGCTGGAGGCGGCCTTGTCGTACTACGCGTCGACGGTGGTGCTCACGGCCGAGGGCGACTCCGTCGTCAGCGACGAGACGCTCGAGGGCTTAGGTACGACCGGCTTTCTTCTCCAGGCCCTGTTTGGTTCCATCTTGAAGCTTGCGCAGCCGGCTGCCGCTGCCGCGGCGGCAGCAGCAGCGGCGGCGGCGGCGGCCGGCCGGCTCCCCTCGGAGAAGGCAGAGCCTGAGCGCGAGCCTGTGCCGGAGCCCGTGCCGGAGCCTGTGCCTGAGACTGAGCCTGAGCCTGTGCCTGCCGCGCCCGCCGCGTCCGCCGTGCCCGCCGTGCCCGGCGAGCCAATACCGCCCGTCCCCGCGTCGCCGGCGCCGGCGCCGACGCCGCCGCCGCCACGGCCGCCCGACGACGTCGACGTCGACGTCGACGTCGACGTCGACACCCGCGGGCTTGGCCAGCCGGGCATGGACGACCTGGACGACCTGGACGACGACGCGGCGGCGGACGCCAAGCTTCAGGGGACCCGGCAGGCCGGGCGGTCCACGCAGGCGCAGCGCAAGACACTGACGCAGTATCTGCCCCAACCAGGCTACTTCTTGGCCGGCGCGCTCGCGGGCGGCATCTCGCGCACGGCCACGGCGCCGCTGGACCGGCTCAAGGTGTACCTGCTGGTCAGCACGCGCGCGGCGGCGGCGGCGACGGCTGCGACGGCGACGGAGAGCGCGGCGCAGGCGGCGCGGCCGGCGCGGCCGGCGCGGCCGATCCGGGAGGCGGTGGCGAGCCTGTACCGGGCGGGGGGGCTGCGGACCTTTTTTGCGGGTGCGTCTGTGTCTTTCTCTGGGGGTGCGGCGGGGGTGCGGCGGCTCTGCTGACGTCCAGGAAACGGCCTCAATGTGGTCAAGATCATGCCGGAGACGGCCATCAAGGTGGGTGGTCTCCTGGACCGGACAGCTTAGCAGCAGAATCTCGCTGACCGACAGTTTGGCTCGTACGAGGCGGCGAAGCGGACGTTTGCGGTGCTCGAGGGCCACGGGGACGCGGCGCACATCAGCCCGTACTCCAAGTTTGTGGCGGGCGGGGTGGCGGGCATGGTGGCGCAGTTCTGCGTGTACCCGCTGGACACGCTCAAGTTCCGGCTGCAGTGCGAGACGGTGGCGGGGGGCCCGACGGGGCGGGCGCTGCTGGTGCAGACGGCGCGGCGGATGCTGGCGACGCCGTCGTCGGGCCCGTGGCCGTGGGGGGGCGTGCGGGCGGCGTACCGGGGGGTGACGATGGGGCTGGTGGGCATGTTTCCCTACAGCGCGATCGACATGGGGACGTTTGAGCTGCTCAAGAGCACGTACACGCGGTACAAGGCGCGGTACTGCGGGCTGCACGAGGACGACGCGGCGCCGGGCAACGTGGTGACGGGCATTATCGGGGCGACGTCGGGGGCGTTTGGGGCGTCGGTGGTGTACCCGCTCAACGTGCTGCGCACGCGCCTGCAGACGCAGGGCACCGTCATGCACCCGCCGACCTACACCGGCATCTGGGACGTGGCCACGCGCACGCTGGCCGGCGAGGGCGTGCGCGGGCTGTACAAGGGGCTGACGCCGAACCTGCTCAAGGTGGCGCCGGCGTTGAGCATCACGTGGGTGGTCTACGAGAACACGAAGAAGGCGTTGGGGTTGCCTTAGGGGGGGTGGAGGAGCGAGAGGGGGAGAGGAGCGGAGGAGTCGAGAGGGAGTCGAGCAAGATCGAGGGGGAGGATCGCGGAGGAGTGGATGTCGGTCGAGGAGGTCGGAGGTGGACGGAGCGATGAACACGTGACCACATTCACACGTGACCACTGCTCGGCCTCAAGACGGTTCATCTCGACTCGCCCGCGCGGCTCGACAGCGACTGGCCCGCTCGACTCGAGCCGGCCGGACCTGACAAATTCGGGACACTAGTCTGCTGGTCTGTTTTTTTGTTTTGTTCCCGATCCGGCGCCCGGCCCGAGGAGGCTCGAGTAAGCCGCAGCTGCCCGCGATTTACCACGTGATCGACCCGCCAGCGGGCTGTTTCGGTAAAACGTCCCCTGCGATTGGCCAGCCTGGCCCTCGGCTCGGAGAGGCTTCTCGGGCCGTTGCCAGTTGTTGCCGCGCCGAGATCGCACAAAAAAACAAGACGTCACAGTCACTCTTTTAACTTTCCGGCCCCCCCCCCGCTCTCTCTCTCTCCCTTCCTCTCAGGCCTTTCCAAGCAACCCAATTGGCTGGCCATGTTCGCGGCAGCAGCTTCGTCTTCGAGCAGCCCCGCGGCAGCGGCGGCGGCGGCGGCGGCGGCGGCGACGGCGGCGCGCATCTGCTGGACGGCGGCGGCGACGCCGACCAGCGCGGCCCGGTGGACCGGTGGCGTGGCCGCCGTGGCCTACCGGCGCGCGACCCAGCCGTCCACCGCAGCAGCAGCAGCAGCACCCTGCCGGCACCAACGACGGACAGCGTCGACGTCGACGGCCCTCGGCTCCGGCTGGCACCGGCGACAGCCGCAGCAGCACCAGCAGCAGCGGCAGCAGCGGCAGCGACAGCGACAGCGGCAGCCGGAACAGGCGCGCTTCTTCTCGGCGAGCCGGCGGCGGGCGGACGCGGCGGAGGAGGACGACAGCTTTGACCCGCGCACGATGGAGCGGGAGAGCGACACGGTGGACGTGTGCATCGTGGGCGGGGGACCGGCGGGGCTGAGCGCGGCGATCCGGCTGAAGCAGCTGGCGACGGAGGCGGGCGACGAGGACTTCCGGGTGGTGGTGCTGGAGAAGGCGGGAGAGCTGGGGGCGCACACGCTGTCCGGGGCGGTGATCCAGCCGGACGCGATCCGGGACCTGCTGCCGGACTGGCTGGACGAGGACAACGCGGCACGGTTCGAGCACGCGACGCCGGCGGCGTCGGAGAGCATGCGGCTGCTGACGGCGCGGCGGTCGTTCCCGCTGCCGGTGCCGCCGCAGATGCACAACGCGGGCAACTACATTGTCAGCCTGAACCAGTTTGCGAGCTGGCTGGGGCAGCGGGCCGAGGACGCGGGCGTGGAGGTGTACGCGGGCTTTGCGGCGTCCGAGGTGCTGTACGCGCGCGACGGGTCGGTGGCGGGCGTGGCGACCAACGACGTGGGCCTGGGGCGGGACGGGCGGCCCAAGGCGGCGTTTGAGCGCGGCATGGAGTTCCGGGCGCGGGTGACGCTGTTTGCCGAGGGCTGCCACGGCAGCCTGAGCAAGCAGGTGATCCGGCGGTTCGACCTGCGGCGCGACAGCGACCCGCAGACGTACGGGCTGGGCATCAAGGAGGTGTGGGAGGTGCGGCCCGAGGTCTTTGAGCGCGGCAAGATCGTGCACACGCTGGGCTACCCGCTGCCCTACGACACGTACGGCGGCGGCTTCCTGTACCACTTTGGCGACAACCTGGTGTCGCTGGGCCTGGTCACGGCGCTCGACTACGCCAACCCGTGGCTGTCGCCGTACAACGAGTTCCAGAAGATGAAGCAGCACCCGCTGATCCGGTCCGTGCTCGAGGGCGGCAAGTGCCTCTCGTACGGCGCGCGCGCCCTCATCGAGGGCGGCCTGCAGTCCGTGCCCAAGGTGGCCTTCCCCGGCGGCGCCCTCATCGGCGACTCGGCCGGCTTCGTCAACGTGCCCAAGGTCAAGGGCACGCACAACGCCATGCGCTCGGGCATGCTGGCGGCCGAGGCGGCGTGGAACGCGCTGCGCAGCAGCCCGGCAGCGGCGGGGGCGGCCGAGGACGCCCAGGTGGTGGCCGAGACGGTGGCCGCCGACGACGACGACCCCTGCGAGCTGCAGCACGACACGGTGTTCCTGTACGAGTACGAGGAGGCGCTGCGCAAGTCGTCCATCTGGAAGGAGCTGCACGAGGTGCGCAACATGCGGCCGTCGTTCCAGACGCCGCTGGGCCTGTACGGCGGGCTGCTGTACTCGGGGCTGGAGGCGCTGGTGCTCAAGGGCCGCGTGCCCTGGACGCTGCACCACCGGCACGCCGACTACGAGGGCACGCAGCCGGCCGCCCGCCACAAGCGCATCGCCTACCCCAAGCCCGACGGCGAGGTCACCTTTGACATCCTGACCAGCGTCTCGCGCACCGGCACCAACCACGAGGAGGACCAGCCCGTCCACCTGCAGGTCGCCGACTGGGACAAGCACGCCGCCGAGACCTACCCGGACTTCCAGGGCGTCGAGAACCGCTTCTGCCCGGCCGGCGTCTACGAGTACGTCGAGGACGCCAGCAAGCCGCTGGGCGTGCGCTTCCAGATCAACGCGCAAAAGTAGGCCTCCCTTTTTTCCTCTCTTTTCTTTTCTTATGCTCACCATTCTCAGCTGCATCCACTGCAAGACGTGCGACATCAAGGCGCCCAAGCAGGACATCAACTGGCAGGTGCCGCAGGGCGGCGAGGGCCCCAAGTACTACCTGACCTGACCTGTACAAGTACAACTAGAGGAGGGACTACAACTAAACTATACGGGGCATAGAAAGACTGCTGTTCTCGCACATTGTACACTGCCGCAGACCAACAGCTGCAACCGCTGCCAACCGCTGCCGCTGCAACGGCAGCCTCCCTTGGACCCCGGCCGTTTGCCTGTCTGCCGGCTGCCTGTTGCCATGCAGGCAACCTCGTTTTCGTACCATGCGTCCTCGCTTGAGGGTATAAGCATACGGAGTAGTTGTAGTCGTACTTTGTACAAGTACACCTGCAAGTAAGCATGCTCCGTACGCGTACCAGCCTCAGCCGCCGCGGAAATGACTCACGCCCGCGAGGCTGGTCGCAGAGGGATGGCGGGAAGGGGGGCTGCGTGGGCCCGGCAGCGTTGCGTTCTCGCGAACAGGGGGGGGGGGGGCTGGTGGCTGCAGCTGCAAGTGAGACAAAGGTCACCTGGGCGCACAAGGCCTGGCTCCCCCCCCCCCTCCCCGTCGGAGGAGTGAAAAAAGGGGGCGGGCGCTGTTTTGGATGAGGGTGCGCCCCTCCCCCCTGCTGGTCCTTTTCCTGCTTTCTTTTTCTTGTCCTGAGAGACGGCCCAAAAAATAGGAGGCGACCGACGCCATGCACCCCCTTTTTTTTCGTCCATGATAAGGGATGGACGGATGGATGGATGACGAGTTACGGAGTAAGGGGGGAGAGGGGGGGGGGGTTGCGCGACGGGCGACGGTTGCCGAAGCGAGGGAGGCCAGCGGCGGTGTGCGCATTGCTTGTGTGCGTGGCGCCGTTGCTGCAGCCAAGTGGACGAAGCTGATGATATGATGCTTGCTGCTTGCTCTTGGCCCAAAGTGCAGAAAGATGGCCGACGACCTTTGCCAAGCGGGCAAACAAAGAAGCGTTTCCGGAAGCCACGGCCCAGTCGCTCCTACTGGACGGGGGGAAAGGGTGGAGAGAGGTTTTGGGGGCCTGCGACGACGACGCTTGCCCGCCCGTCCGTCGCCCAGGCAGCAGCGCCCCCAGCAGGAAAGGGCGGCGAGCCCAGACCGCCAAACAGCCCAGCGCATTGTCTGATTGGCTGCGCACGTCCCAGGCAAACAGCACGCGCCGGCCAATCCGCAGCTGCGGCGCCCCTCCACTACGAGCAGGAAGTTGAACAAGTGGGGCCGCTGCTCAGCGCGCGCGCAGGAGCACGGGCCATGGCCCTTCCGTTTGCTTGTTATTTTTCTGAATTTCTTTTTCTATTTCTTTTTTATCCCGGGGCCCCAGAAACACTCCCAAGCTGGCTTCAAAAAAGCTATAAGAACGCCCGGAGCTGCCCACTGGGACCGGCCGCCGCACCCCCCCCCCTTCCCCCCCCTGCCTTGTCTCTCGTATACGGGGCTCTGCGAACGGCTGTTGCGCGCTTCTCTCGACTGTTACGACCTGGCTTTTTTTATCTACGCCATATAGAAAGATCGTGGCTGGTTTGCTGTTGTTTGCTGTCGCTGAACGTCTCTTTTTTCTGTCTTCCCAGCGCCGCTCCTTCCTCGGCTGGCGTATGCCGTCATTGGCGGCCATCGGGTGCTCCTTCCAGATCTGACGAACACTGCTCTTGCCCCATTTGCCGACGGACGGCCTCGTCGCCCGGACAGGCAATCAAGAGAGCCAACCTCGCCTCCATCCTCCTTCCTCCTCCTCCTCTCGTCCTTCTCCTTCTCACGATCTGGGAGCCTGGGCTCTCCAGCTTCCGACGTCGTCCTCATCCATCCACGCGGGACCATATCGCATCGCGAATCCGAGGCAAAGGGACCCACGACCAGACCAGCCCGGCTTCTCGTCCGCTTCCAGAGCCGTGCATGCTGGGGGAGACATTGACTTGTTTATCTCCCACATTTGGTGCGTTGACCGCCGTCTTGTCTCCTTGTCTTTTGCCTTTTGCCTTTTGTCTTTTGCCTCTTTTGCCTCCCGCCTTTGGCATTGTTTGCCATCTCCTCTTTTGCCACTGGCTGGCGATGCCACCCATCCGCTCTCGCCCCGCTCTCTGCTAACGAGCGGTGCAGATTCGCAACCTGCCTCTTCTCTCCATCTCGTCCATCTCGGCTGCTTCGTGCGACTCTCTGCATCATGGACGTCATCCACACACACCCTGCCAACGCGCTGCAGGCCAAGGCCTTCACCGCACCCGGCTCGCTCTCCTTTCCCAGTGCGCACGCCGAGCTCACCCCGCCGCTCGACCGCAGCGCCGTCATGGCGGGCGCGGAGGGCCAGGCAGCGGACGCGGCGGCGGACGCGGCAGCGGCGGCAGCGGCTGCAGCGGGCCAGGCCGTGATGCCGGCCACGCCGGCGGCGACGCCGGTCGCCGTCCCGCACGGGAGCGGCCTCGTGCCCACGCTACAGTATGTATTCTTGCGACTGTGCGTTGTGCGCTGCCGAGCCTGTGCTGATCTCGCGCCGTAAAGAAACATTGTTGCGACGGTCAACCTGTGCTGCCGGCTGGACCTCAAGACCATTGCGCTGCACGCGCGCAACGCTGAATACAACCCCAAGGTATGTCTCCCTCTCTCTCCCTCTCGTCCGCATCGGGAGCTCTTCTGACACGAGCAGCGTTTTGCGGCCGTCATCATGCGCATTCGCGAGCCCAAGACTACGGCGCTGATCTTTGCCAGCGGCAAGATGGTCGTGACGGGTGCAGTACGTCCCACGTCCCACGCGCCCCGCAGCAGCAGCAGCCGGGCGAGGGAGCGAGGCCTAACCTCTGTTGCAGAAATCCGAAGACGACAGCAAGCTGGCGTGTCGCAAGTATGCGCGCATCATCCAGAAGCTCGGCTTCGACGCCAAGTTCAGCGACTTCAAGATCCAGAACATTGTCGGCTCCTGCGACATCAAGTTCCCCGTCCGTCTCGAGGGCCTGGCCTCGCGCCACCACAACTTCAGCTCGTACGAGCCCGAGCTGTTCCCGGGCCTCATCTACCGCATGATCAAGCCCAAGGTCGTGCTGCTCATCTTTGTCAGCGGCAAGACCGTCCTCACGGGTGCCAAGGTCCGGGAAGAAATCTACCAGGCCTTTGAGATGATCTACCCCGTGCTGCAAGGTTCGTCACCGCCTCGTCCGGATGCCGGTACGACACACACCCGTGCTAATGGCGTGTCCCGCAGACTTCCGCAAGGTGTAGAAGCACAGGGCGCTTGCAGCCAGACCGACCACGCATTCCCCTCTGTCGGTCCCCAGCATTACGTTTTTCTGTCGGTCTGGGGCTGGGGCTTGGTCCCTGGGCCCTCCCCATGTGAACCCCCTTTTTTTCTATTTTTCTATTTTTCTTTCCTTTTCATGCACATTGCATTGCACCGGCGTTGGCAGGGACTATGGAGGAGTTTGGGACGGAAGGGCTATGGGGATCCAGCCAGGCGTGCTGCGTTCTGAGGGCATTCTTGCGCCTCTTATACCATCTTACGAGAAAGGCAAGCCGACCGCGGCCGACGAATAACGCATAATGCAAGCTATCCATGCACGTGTCATGCATTCGCTTGAGTTCAGATGGTTCTACTAGGGTCTGCCTTGGCGAGCTCGTCCCGCAGAATCAGCCCCGGCCGCCCGCCGCGGCTGCCGTCTTCGGTGACGACCGATGCCCAGCCGGCCGGCGAGGCGGCGCCGGTCGGGTCCTCTGCTGTGGCTGGGCGGCCGCGCCACGCCCATTTCTCGCGGAACGCGGCCGGGTGGTTGCCGACGATGCAGTCGACGATGCGGTCGCCGAGGACGGGCAAGAACTTGAAGCCGTGGCCGCTGCCGCCGGTGGCCACGAAGAGGCTGTGGGCGAAGCCTGGGTGGTAGTCCACGAGGAAGTCGCCCGTCGGCGTGTCCGTGTACCAGCAGAGGCGCGTGCGGGCAAAGGGGCGCTCCGCGAGGGGCCCGCGTCCGGAGGCTGCGCTGCTGTCGTCGTCGTCGTCGTCATCGTCGGCCGCCAGCGGCGGGACCATCTGGCGCAGGCCGCGGCGCAGGTCGGCGGCGCCCTCGGCGGGGATGGCGAGGCTCGGGTCGTCGAGGTGTGTGATGGGCGACGAGGTGGCGGCGGCGGCAGATGACGACGACGGGGACGGGTTGACGTAGCCGTAGGCGTGCCGGGCCACCTTCAGCTCGCGGCTGTGCGGCGCCGGCGGGATGACAAACAGGCCCGTGGTCAGGTTGAGCACGACGGGCATGGCGGCGACGCGCGCGTGCTCGGCGGCGCTGGCGAGCGGCACGTAGCCGATGGCCTGGCCGGTGGCCAAGAGGGGGGGCAGGGGTCCGGCGAGGCCATCATCATCGGCAGCAGCAGCAGCGGCGGCGGCGCGCAGCAGCGGCTCCGTCCACGCGCCGGCGGCGAGCACGACGAGGTCGGCCGTGAGGCAGCGGCCGTCGTCGAGGCGGACGCCGGTGACGCGGCGCTGTTGGCCGTCCCCGTCCGCGCCCGGCGCCGGACGGCCCTCCGGGTCGTCGACCGCCAGCCCGGCGACGCGTCCGCGGACAAAGCGCACGGCCCGCTGCCGCCGCGCCGCCGCCGCGCGGACGCGCCGCAGCACCCACGCCATGCTGGCGGCGGCGTCGGCCCAGCCGCTGGCGCCGTTGCGGTAGCCCCAGTCGCCGGTGACGCCGCCGGTGCCGACGGCCGCGCGGATGGCGTCCCGGGAGGGCAGCTCTTGAAGCCTGGGGGGAAAAGGGGTCAGATGCGTCTGTGGATGTTTCGGGCTGGCCAGGCCGGCGGCGGCGACATACCGTTCTCTCAGATACGCATCGTCGGCGGCGAGGGCCTGCACGTTGGCCCAGCTCTCGCGGACGTAGTCCATGCCGGTCTTCTTCTTCTTCTTGCCCGGCACCGCCGGCTGGTCCGACGGCTGGTCTGCCGGCGCCGCGTCCGCTACGAGCACGAGCCCGCTCTCCGTGTACCGGCCGCCGCCGCCAATGTAGTCATCGTCGGCGCCGTCATCGGCGTCGCCTTCTCCGGCATACCGCCGCCGGGTGCCCCGCCAGTAGGCCTGCGCCTCGGCGGCCAGCGCGGCGTAGGCCGGGTCCGCATAGTCGGCGCGGATGATGCGCGAGCTGTCGATGCTGGCAGCGTCGCGGGCCGGGAAGTGCTGGGCCTGAGCATCGTCGTCGCCGTCGTCGTCGTCGGCTCCCGGAGCTCCGCCCGAGCCGCGGTCCACCACGGTAATCGTCGTCTGCGCAAACTCGGCGCGCCGACAGAGGGCCTCGGCCGTGCCCAGGCCAAAGACGCCGCTGCCGACGATGAGCACCGATGCAGGCGCCACGAATGGCATGTTGGCTTGGTTCTTCTTGCTATTCAGCCCAAGACGTCGGAGTGCAGACACGCCAAGAATCCGTTTTCTCGCACGGTTTTTTTTTTAAACAGACGACACTGGATTTCAGCATCAAGGGAGACGGCTTCTAGAACAGAGATACGACACCATCCGCAGCGGTTCTGAACGGCGGCGCCGCCCGGCTTCATGGGGAGCGGTTTTCGTCGGATGGCCTGGCCCCACTGAAGGAAGCGTCGTGAGACCGAGACCGCACGCCGGTACATCACGTGATGCATATGGCCGCGTTCGTGTGGAAGCGAGAACCGCGCTCCACTCCCGACCACAGAACCAGCAGCGTCGCGTACGGACACACAACACCCCCCCCCGACGATCTTTATGGAGGCGAGGCCACGACGACCGGCTTTCGCGTAGCTGCGATGTCGTCCCACAACAGCAGCGGCGGCTTCAACGCGCGCTTCCCGCCGAAGCCTGTCAACAAAAAGTCGCTGTTTGAGCGGCAGCGCGCCGAGGCCGAGGCCAAGCGCCAGCGCGAGGCCGCCGAGACGGCGGCTGTCTACGCGGACTTTGTCAAGAGCTTTGACGATGATGGCGGCGGCGGCGGCGGCGGCAAGAGCGGAGGGGCGGCGGGCAGCGCGTCAGCGGGCAGAGGGCCTGCCTCCATGTCCGGCTTGCCGT
Organism: Ophiostoma fasciatum; assembly: GCA_019925495.1. Classification (NCBI taxonomy): domain Eukaryota; kingdom Fungi; phylum Ascomycota; class Sordariomycetes; order Ophiostomatales; family Ophiostomataceae; genus Ophiostoma; species Ophiostoma fasciatum. The sequence continues at coordinate 3,196 of JADHKM010000025.1, read as the reverse complement.
CCCTCCCCAAGGCTGTTGGCGGTGGCGGCGGCGGTGGCGGCGGGCGGCGGCATTTCAGCATCCCGTCGGCGGCGCTGGGGGGCCCGCGCAGCAGCGGTCCGGGCAGTCTCGGTCCGGCGGCGGCCAGCAGCAACAACAGCAGTCACTACGGCGGCGGCGGCGACCGACGACCGCCACACCGCGGCGGCGAGGCGATGGGGATCCGGAAGAAGGGCAGCCGGCTAGCGTTTGGCGACGACGATAGCGACGACGACGAAAAGAACGGCAGCGACGGCGGTGGCGGCGGCGGCGGCGGCGACAGGGACGAGACCGGCGCGGCGGTGCTTGAGGGCGGGGGCGCGGCAGCAGCAGCAGCTACTCCTGCTGCTGTTGTCGACCGGGCCGAGGAGAAGGCGGCCGCCAAGCCGACGGTGCGCCTGGCGAACCTGCCGCCGGGGACGTCGCCGGCGGCGGTGCGGGCGCTGATGGCCACCGGGGGCGTGAGCCTGACGGTGGACGGCGTGCGCATCCTGCCGGCGGCGGCGGCGGCGGCGGCGGCGGGGGGGGGGACGACGGGGCCGACGGACCGCAAGTCGGTCACGGCCATTGTGACGCTGGCGGCCGACACGGCGGCCAGCGACATCAACGTGGCCGTCAGCGCGCTGCAGAATCGCTATCTCGGCTACGGCTACTACCTGAACCTGCACCGCCATCTGTCGTCGGCGGTGGCGGTGGCGGCGGCGGCGGCGGCGTCTGGCGGCGGTGTCTCCGCGGCTGGCGGCTTGTCGTCGGCCGCCGCCAGTGCGCAGCAGCCGTTTGGTGCCAAGCCCGTCCCCCCCGGCGGCGTCCCTGGCCGGCCAGACGGAGGATCCCCAGCCTATAGCGGCGGCGGCCGGCCACCACCGCCGTCCTACCGCGGCAGCCCTTCTTCCTTCTTTGGCCGTGGCGGCGGCTCCAGCGCGGCCATCCCGCCGCCAGCCATGTTTGCGCCTGCCGGCGGCGCCGGCGCGGGCGCCGGCGGCGGGCCGCTGTTCTACGTGCCCGTGCGGGCGCCGCGCGACGTCAAGAAGCTGCGGATGATCCACAAGGTGGTGGAGGGCGTGCTGGCCGAGGGACCGGCGTTCGAGGCGCTGCTGATGAGCCGGCCCGAGGTGCAGCGCGAGGAGAAGTGGGCGTGGCTGTGGGACGCGCGCAGCGAGGCGGGCGTGTGGTACCGGTTCCGGCTGTGGGAGACGGTGACGGGCCTGCGGACGAAGCGGGGCCAGGGCAAATACGTGCCCGTGTTCGAGGGCAGCCACGCGTGGAAGGTGCCGGACCACCCGCTGCCGTACGAGTTTGACACGAGCGTGGCCGAGCTGGCGAGCGACTCCGAGTACAACTCGTCGGACGACTCGGACTGGGAGGACGGCGGCGGCGGCGGCGGCGGTGGCAGCGGCGGCGGCGGTCCAGCCAAGACAGGCGTGGCGGCCGACGACGCCGAAGACACGTTTCTGAACCCGCTCGACAAGGCGCGGCTGGCGCACCTGCTGGCGCGGCTGCCGACGAGCCTGTCGAAGCTGCGCAAGGGCGACATTGCGCGCGTGACGGCGTTTGTGCTGACGCACGCCAGTCGCGGCGCCGACGAGATCGTCGACCTGATCGTGGCCAACGTGGAGCGCCCGCTGGCCTACACGGCGGCGAACCCAGACTACAAGCGGCCGGAGGAGGCCGGCGGTGGTCACGAGGGGGAGACGGCAGCGACGACGGCAGCGGCGGCGGCGGCGGCGGCACCCGGCGGCGGCAGCGGCAGCGGCAGCGGCACGGACCCGCGCGACCACAGCAGCGCGCAGCTGATTGCGCTCTACGTGATCAGCGACATTCTGGCGTCGTCGGCGACGAGCGGGATCCGGCACGCGTGGCGGTTCCGGCAGCTGTTTGAGGCGGCGCTGCGGCGGCGGCAGGTGTTTGCGCGGCTGGGCGGGCTGGCCGAGCAGCTGCACTGGGGCCGGCTGCGGGCGGAGAAGTGGAAGCGCAGCGTCGGCCTCGTGCTGAGCCTCTGGGAGGGCTGGTCCGTGTTCTCGGCCGAGACGCAGGAGCTCCTGGTGACGAGCTTTGAAAAGCCGCCGGCGGCGGCGGCGGCGCCGGCGTCGGCGAGCGGCTCCAAGAAGGAGGGCAGCGGCATGGACGACGGCGACAAGGCGGCCGTCGCCGCCGGCACCACCGAGGGCGGCCTGGCCCCGGCCGGCAAGAAGAGCCGGTGGAAGACGGTCGACACGACAGCGGAGCTCGCCGACGACCAGCCGTCGGGCTTTCGTCTGGTGGACGCGGCGGGTGGTGGTACCGGCGGCGGCGGCGGCGGCGGCGATGCTGCCGCCGGGGCGGCCGACGACCAAGACCGCGAGGCAGACGACGAGTGGGCGTATGCCTCGGAGTACACAGACGACGAGGGGCTGGACCTGGCGTGCCTTCACGACGAGGACATTGACGGCGAGCCGATGGACGGGGAGGTTGGCCGCGACGGGGACGTCGATGTCGACGGCGTCCCGCTGACGAGCGACGAAATCCGGGCGCTGGTGGGCGGCGACATTGCGGAGATGAGCGAAGAGGGCGAGATCGGGTCGGACGACGACGAGTATGTCATGAGCGGTCTGGAGACGAGCAGCGGGGAGGAGGGGGAGGAGGGGGAGGACGACAAAAACGACCGCGGCGACAAGGACGGCCAAGCCAGCGACGTCGAGATGGCCGACGCGGCCAGGGACGAAGCTGGCGGCGGACGCCCCAACCGAGACGCGCCCCCACCACCCTCCTCCTCCTCCTCTCGCGCCATCCAGCCGGACGACGCCGAGACACAACAGGCCGGCGGGCGTCCAGGCGGCAAGCCTGCGGGACGGGCGGCAGCAGTGACGACGACAGCGGCAGCAGCAGCAGCGGCGACATCGCGGAAGCGAATGAGAGCAGCAGACATGTTCTCCGACTCCGAGGCCGAGGACGGGCCGTGAGCGAGGGGGCGGGGGGCGAGGGGGGCCACGCGGACAGATGCCCGGCTCGCCTGAGTCCCGTCTCTGCGCCCTCGTGCTGACGCTCGCTGTGTCTCTGGAGGGTTGCTCGAGATGTCTTGGATCGTTGCGCTCGTCCCTTCACCCCCCCTCCCCCCCCCCCCCCCCCCCCCCCCCCCCGGGCCGGGCCGGGGGGGGGGGGCCCCCCCCCCGCCCCCCCCCGAGCCCCCGCCGCCCCCCGC